>CM071568.1:214835625-214934823 GCA_036426205.1 Ascaphus truei | reverse complement strand
CATCATCATCATCATCATCATCATCATCATCATCATCATCATCATCATCATCATCATCATCATCATCATCATCATCATCATCATCATCATCATCATCATCATCATCATCATCATCATCATCATCATCATCTTCATCATCATCATCATCATCTTCATCAGATCTCCCCCTCCTTCTCCATGCTTACCTGTAATAAAGACAGGCACAGGGAGATGGTATGCGGTGGTGGACACACAGCGTTAAACAGAAGATAAGCCAGCAGAGGAATCAACATTTGTTACACAGACAGAGAAGGGTGGCTGGGGAGGAGAGCGCTCCATTTGAAGACACCGTAAGTAAGAAAGACATCTGGGTCAGACCACTAGCGCTCCTTCCCTGCCGTCCTGCTCTGCCTGTGTAACAACTGCGGATTCCTCTGCTGGCTTACCCTCTGTTTAATGCTGGGGGCTGCCGCCGCATACCATCTCCACCCACCTGTCTCTATCTGAAGAGAGTGGCACCACCGTGCAACCACAAATAAAGTAAACAGCAGCCCAGCAGTCCATTAGAGAAAGGAAACTGATACAATATAGTTAAACTAACATTTAAAACCAAACCTAGCAAAACATATACAACACATTCAAGAAAAATACATATACACATATAAACCAGAAACCCATAATAACTCACCACGAAAGTGCCAAAAATATAAAAACATCAAATACTACATACAGTGAAGCAATGTTGTATAAAATAGAAACACCACTTAACTCTGAAATGTTGTACAAATAAAGATAAAATAAAATGCTGTGTATATTAAATTAGATGGCATCCAAGTCGTAACTGAGTTACCATGAATCAATAAGAACCTGGGTTTGCTTTTTTTGTGGTTGCACTTATTTCCAGTGGCATTTATGCCTACATTTGTTATACATCAAGACTAAGCATTGAATGGTTTCAATGAGAAAGCGGGGTCTATTGAGAAGGAAGTGCTACTATAGTTAATTACGGTATATAATGTACAGTATATACTCAATATTTGATTGTTTTTCGATATATCTCTGAGTGGGACCGCCTCCAGGTGGCTTTGGGGACCCTCATTGGCCAGGTTCTATCTAGTTGTACCTGATTTTTTTTTCAGATAGGGTTAATTAGAAGCAGTGAGAGAAACACTTGTCCTCAGGGAGGATACTACTTATAGGGTTGTTTGCTGGACATGAATAACTCTTTGATAAAGCGCAGTAGAGGCGGGAAACGTGTCAGAGAATTCTATTGCTGTTTTTAGATTTTGGCTGTTATGCCTAATAAGTGAATATTTTTTACCTGCTTCCAGCCTAGTTTGAATATCTGCAGTATTCAATCCTTTTCTTTGCAACTAAACGCTAGTATAATCTATTTCAGGCATGTTTTTGCAATGTGCAATTTAATCTTGGACGCCCTTCAAGCTTCATAATTTCGGATAATGGAGCAAACATTGTATATGCACAACAAAATGTTCCATCATAACTACACAGTTTGCAAGGGGCACAAAACGGATTACTGGCATTATGTAAATTTGAATATGTATCTTTAATCACCTTGTAACAGGGGAGTTATCCCTGTTCAGGTAATGTGCCTCTAATCCAGGGGTGTGGTGGTTAACTCCTGGTAGTCAATTATCCAACACCACCTGCCTGATTAGCTTCTAAGAAAAGCCTGTCTTTTGAGACAGGAAGGGAGATTGTCCCTGAATCTCACTCAATTTGTGAGACTGAGCTTGGGGACACTTGTCTTGAGCCCTGCCAGAAGAAACAGCAGAGCTGCTTTCAAGACACAGGGGAAACTTCTAAACCTGAATGCTGACAAACCCTGAAGAAAAGGTAGCAACCAGGAACAGAGAAATTTTTCCTCCAAACCACAAGGAACAGATAAGACTTTCATTTATAAGACTTTTTTTATATCTGTTCATTTCATGATATATCTTTGGGGCTGGGAGACATGCTTACTGCTGCGGCACAGTTTATTCGAGCATTTGCCCGTTCTGTGCCGCAGCAGTAGCCTGGCGCGCGCCCGAGAGTGACGGGCGCGCGCCGAAGCAGCGGAAGAGCGCCCTCCGATCGGGGCGCTCTCCCTACCGCTGCCGGGTCCGCCAGGTCCCCCGGAACCCCCTGCCGCTGTCCCGCGATCGCGGGACACCAGGGCTCCCTCGGGGAGCCCCTGGACGCGCGTGCAGGGGGCGCACGCTCCCGAAGACGCGTGACCGCGCGTCTATGACGCGCGGCACGCCGAGGGGCGGCCACTAGCAAGCCGGGAAATCTCCCGGCTTGCGGATCTGGCCGATGCGCAATAAAGCGTGTCGCCAGTGTATCTAAGGGAGTTGTGGACTGCATAGTATTTCACTAGAAATACTCCCAAGTGAATAGAAGCTTTGTTTACCCCTTGTTTTTATGGTTTCCTGATGTTAAGGAAACAGGCGCAATAAAAGCCTTATTTAATTTCACCATAACCAGTCTCCCTTGCATACCTCTGTGAGCGTCCGCCTACACACCTCCTGCACTGTTCCTCTGACTTTTTTTAACCTGCTGCAGATTATTAATTAAAGAGTAAATTATAACCTGCCAGACTTCCAGCTAACATTGAGGATGAGACCTTTTCAGGACCAGTAGTGTCAGGATTTGTGAAAGAGGGGATACGTTGACATGGTTTGCAGGTGTCAAATACTTTGGCCTAAGAATTTAACTAAATGACCCTCACTTATGAAAAGAAAAACAGCCACGTATTTAACTTTATAATTCATCAAATTGGATGTAGCACTGGGGCTTATTGTCTTTTGTTATACACATAAATTCACAATCCCAGGACCACTACTTTAGACACAAATATATGTATGGTGTATTGGGTTTCGGTTCTGAGCTTGCAGGGGTTGTGTGTTTCAGTCAAATTAGCCTGACACTTCAGGTGTAAACATGGCTGAGGCAGCTTCCAACTCTGTTGCTGCTGATCTTGCTACTGGAAGAATCAACAGCATTCAATTCACTGTGGAGGAATTGGAAATAATTAATGGGATGGTGGATCACCCCTCCAAATTATTTGGGGCACTGTGCTTAAAAGCAAGCACTGCAGAACCGCATAACCATCAAATTTTCACACAAATAAATGCCCTGGGCAATACTGTCCAGACATGCTGAAGAAAAGATGGGCAGACAATAATAGTAAGGTGAAATGAAACGGACTGATCATTCTGCAGAGAAAAGGCACACAGGTGGGAGACGATCCTCGGAGCTGCTAGGGAACACAGAGTATCTTGCAGAGGAGAAACCTGGTAAGTAAAAACGGACTACATAAATTATACAGGGTATATCAATGTAATGTATACATGTAACATTATACAGTACACATATTTGTACATCAGACATACAGTAGAGGCAGCGATTATTCTAACAAAAACCAGTGGCAATTCCCCAAAAGACCCAGGTACACCCAGGTACATTCTGAATACATGCCTTAAACTTTCCTTAAACTAGCCCCAACATTTCTGCATTGATTAATGGCCTATCAGATTAACAGCGGGGGTCAGTGGCAGCCCATTCAAAACTGAATTGGAATGCCAGGGATCCCTGTCGGGTATCCTATGGGGTGTAGGTTCCATGAGCAGAAAGCCTTCTTAAAAGTGCCTCAAACTAGCCCAAAAATACCAGCACAACCGAATTGTAACCGGATAGTTTTTAAAGCAAATGTGAATAATCGTGTGCTCTCTGTGTGTAACATAAGATGATTATTTTGCATGGCAGGTAGGAGGTATGGGCCTTGGAGGGAGTTTACAAGAAGGTATGGGCCTTAGACGAGGAAGAAGAAGGTAGTAGGATGGGGAGAAGACAGAATGGATCTTGGGGGGAAGGAGAAGATGGTAAAGCCAGTTGGGTAGAGAATTTAGTGAGAAAGGGGTGGTTTTATTGGGTATTAAATAAGGTAGTAAAAAAGTTTTTATTGGTTATAATAGGGGATTGGGTAGGTAGGGTTTATAAAAGAAAGCATGGCTGGGGTGGGGATGGAGGGTAGAAGAAAGACTTGGGGTAGGGGTAGGGGGGAGAAGAATTTGTGGCCTTGTGGGCAAGGGAGAACGAGTTATGTGACGGATAGGGTTTGCCACCGCGGGGTGACCACACTTCGTGCTGACAAGATCTGCGCACGGCGCCATCCATGGGTGTCAGGTGCCGGATCTCAAAACAAGTTAGCCACTCTGTCGTATATGTCAAGGGTACGGAGAGTGATTTTCGTGATTCAGCATGTCTCCTTGTCTTGGAATTGGCTCACCAATCAAGAGTCAATCTGCTCAGCTGAGCTATTGGTTCAAAATTTATGCTCACGACCTGGTCCCAAAACGGTGAGCATGTTCAGTCAACTAAGAGGAAGTGCGGCGAGCAGGACAGTGTTTTCTACCTATGATTTTTGAAGTGCTGTCCACAAGTATCTGGCTTGCGTAACCTGCCTGTGGCGTGTCTTCGCCCATAGCTTTACCTGGTCTGCACTCCAGTGTACCAGACCGACCCAACCTACTCACGGACTCGCAAACTCGGACTCGGCTTGGATATCTACACCACTACCCTTTGTGACTACCCATTGCACCTCCAGGACATCGGCGTTCGCTCAAGGAGTCTTATTCTATACCCCCTTCCTTTGTAACAAAACCCTCGTTGCCTTAAACTTTCACTGACTGCATGAAACACTCTGGAAGCCCTTCCCCTAATACCCGACTAACCCATACTCTATCCAGCTTTATAGAACATCGTAGACACACTGCTAAATAAGCATAGGTGCACCTAGGGACTACATCACGGTTTACATAAAGCTGCCCCCCTGTAGATGCACTAAGAATGCCCTCTACTGTCTCGTACATATCCTACTACCAAATTCGATTGTAAGCTCCGGAAGACAGGGACTCCCTCTTCCTTAAGCGACTTGTATGTCTGAAGCACTATCTCCATGAACTGTTATTTATATCAGCGTTTTACCCAAATGGTGGGTCGAGGAAGGGAAGCGGCCACGCACAAAATGTGCGGTGTCGCCGTGAGCGAGGGTGGCCGTTTTTGGCGGTGTGCTCCCGTCCACCGGCACAAAATTGCCAGGGTCGCAGCGAGGCTGGCAGCGTTGTGTCTCCGTCCACCCCTTCCCCCCGCTCAAGTTTAAAAAAAATGGAGGCGATTCACCACCGAGGCGGTACCCGCAGCGCGATGCGCAGGGTTAAGCAGGCGCTCCCGCCTCCTCCACCCGCTCCCAAAGTGGGATGGAGGAGGAAAGTACCAAGCTCCTCTGACGGCTGCCAAAAACCGTTATTGGGACGGAGGGGAAAGTACAAGCTCTCGTCGGCTCTGCGTTCCCCCGCGGGCCAGCTTCCCGAGCCACTTCATGGCACCCCCTCGAAGCCCAGCTCCCGTGCCCCCCAAGCCACCTCCATACGGGCGCAGGGGAATAGGGGGGGGGGCAGCAGGGGAAATATCGGCGGCAAGGAAGTCAACACCACCACAGGTCACTGTCCACAGTGACTCTTTCCCAAACCTGTCTCCCAAGTCCGGCCCTGGTCCCTGGCCCATCAACCACCACCTGGACCATACAGTCCCTTGGCCACCCTCCACCCCACACAGTCCCTGGCCCCTCCAAAGTTCCCTGCCCCTCCACACAGTCCCTGACCCCCTCCACCACACCCACCGAGGTCCCTGGCCCCTCCACCCCCGTCACTGGCCCCCTCATGTCATGGCACCTCCAACACCCAGTACTGGCCCCTCCACCACCACCAAGTCCCTGGGCCCACTACACCAAATGCCCGGCCCCAAGACCACCACCCATCCCTGGCCCCTCCAACCAAAAAAAAAGTGTCCCTGGCCCAAAGCCCCACCAAGGCTGGCCCCCTCCAACCCACCAACCCAGTCATGGCCCCACCCACCCAGTCCATGCCCCCTACACCCAGTCCATGGCCCCCTCAAAAACAGTCCCTGGCCACACTCAAGGTCCCTGGACCCATCCTCAACATACCCCATTCCCTGCCCCTTCAAAAATACCACCCACCCACCATCCGCCTTTCCTTGTTAATGCACTGTTGGTCGTGTGCGTATAGGGGAGAGCAGAGTGTGTGGTATATGTGTGGTGTTGGTGATGTGGTGTGGTGTGTATGTTGTGTGTGTGGGGTGTGTGGGGTGTGTGTGGGTGTGTGTGTGTGGGTGTGGGTGGGTGGTGTGTGGTGTGGTGTGTGTGTGTGTGTGAGGTGTGTGTGCATGAGGGAGGTGAACAGTGTAGTGTGTGTATCAGTGTGTGTGTATTCAGGTGTATCAGTATAAGTTGTCGTGTATCGTATCAGGTGTGGTTTGTATCAGTATCAGATGTGTGTGTATAGTATCAGGTGTGTATCAGTGGTGGGTTATCACGTATCAGGTGTGTGTGTATCAGCTGTGATGTGTAGTGTGTTGGGATTGGTCGTGTGATTCTGGTGTGTTGTGTGTTGAAGTGGCTGTGTCTGGTGTAGTGTGTGTATCAGTGGCTGTGGTGGTGTTGTGTGTATCAGGGAGCTGGGTGTGGTTGATCATGGCAGTGTGTGGTATAGCTGACTGTGTGTGGTGTGGTGTGTATATAAGTGGGTAGTGTGTGTGTGTGTGGTATAAGTGGATGTGGTGTCGTGTGTGTGTGTTGTGTGTGTGGTGTAGTGTGTGTGTGTGTGTGTGTGTGTGTGTGTGTGTGTGTGTGTGTGGTGGTATCATGGATGGGTGTGTATAAGGGTGTGTGGTGTGTGGATACAGGGGCTGTGTGTGGTATAGTGGAAAATGGTTTGTGTATAGTGGGGTTGTTGTGTGGTGTGTGTGTCGGTGTGTGTGTGTGTGGGTGTGTGTGTGTGTGTGTGTGGTGTGTGTGTGTGTGTGTGGTTGTGGTGTGGTGGTGTGTGTGTGTGTGTGATGTGGGTGTGTGGGGTGTGTGGGTGGGTGTGTGCATCGTGGTCTGCTGTGTCAGTGGCTCGTGGTGTGTGGTATGGAGCGCATACAAGGGGCTGGCTAGTCAGGTGTGTGTGTGTGGGGTGCATCTGATTGTGGTGCTCAATGATGTGGTGTGTGCATGCAGTGGCTGTGTGTAGTGCAACTCATGGCTAGTGTGTGTGTGACATTCAGTGGCTGTGTGTGTTGTGCATCAGTGTTGGTGGGTGGCATCAGTGGATGTGTGGTGGTGTGCATCAGAGGCTGTGTGTGTGGTGAATCAGTGGCTGGTGTGTGTGATGATATCAGGGCTTGGGATGTGTGCTGTAGCTGTGGCTGACAGTGGCGGTGGTGTGGGTGATCAGTGCTGTGTGTGTGTATCAGTGGCGGTGTGGTGGTGTGGTAGTCAGTGGCTGGTGGTATTCCTGTGGCTGTGTGTGTGTCTTCAGTGTCTGGGGGATGGGGGATGATGCAGTGTGGTGTGGTGTTGGGTATCAGGGGTGTGGATGGGTTGTGTGTGGGTGGATGTGGTGTGTGAGTGGTGGTGGGGGTGTGGTGTGTAAGATGTGTGTGTGTGTGTGTGTGTGTGTGTGTGTATCAGTGGCTGTGTGTGTGTCTGTGCAGGCCCTATAGGCTAGTATAGGCGATAACATTTTTAGTGGGTCACGAAGGAGAAGTTCAAAAATAACCGGGTCACGGAAAAAAAAGTTTGGGAAACCCTGATTTATATTATCTGTTATTTATTTGATTAACCCATGTATTACTACTGTGAAGCGCTATGTACATTAATGGTGCTATATAAATTAAAAAAGGAATGAAGATGGGGCACATGGATTTCCAAAATAAAGAGATTTATTAAAGCATACACAACGTTTCGACCCTAAGGTCTTTGTCAAGTGCAAAAAGTGGCTTAATAAACAGAACACCAATGAATCTTTAAATAACACCCATAATTACCCACAGTGCTTCCTGTTCTAATTGTTCAGCTTAAACACATGTGGAAGTGCCTACTCATCACCCATTGACATAATTAAGGCTCCACCTCCCTTCATAATAATACATGCAGCAATAAAAGTCATATCATCAATGAGTCACCTAACCCTAATACTCCGTCATTTTAGCTTCTGGCAAGCATTGCATATTATTAACAGTGTTCCCGTATATTCATATTGACCGCAAAAACTTTATCCGGCTAGCATCTACACTGGCGACACACTTTATTCGAGCTCGGCTAGTCCCACGAATTCGGATATACCCGGGTGTATTGAGGTTTGTGACTGTTTTCTGCCCGAGTGCATTGAGGTATTTTCCAGGCAGGGATTGAAGCATTTTATTCCCGCTGGCTGCAATACTGCACAGTATATATATATATATACTGCATTACAATTCATGAATTTATGCCATCTGGTAGACACGCGAAGCATTGCAGCCTATTAAATCCTAATCATTATCATTTAACAGATCAGCCGCCCGTCAGCCAGGCATGAACCCAGGCTGGGAAGGCAAACGCAACGGGGCTTGTCTGAGGTGAGGAGCGGCGCATTCCAGGTATCTGCCAGGTACATACTGGGTATTTGCTCGAATAAAGTGTGTCGGTGCAGTATGCTATCGTCACTCCGTTGACATCATCAGTCGATGGCTCCTCCTCCTTGTATCCTGTAACCCTCGACAACGAAACCACCGTCCGTGGTCTTGTCTCCTGGATAATGTCGCTCCGTTGATGTCATCAATCGGCGAATCCAACTCCTCCTTGTCGCTTAGCAACTGGCAAACAGCCATTGAGTGCCTCTCTTGCTTGTTGTTGCTCCGATGTCATTTTAAGATGGTTGCTCCTCCTCATATTTAACCCCTTAATGGCGGGTTGAGCATAGTTTGTAACTAATGCCATGTCCAGATACTGTAAGCTTGCAATAGGGATGTGATGGTGACTATTTGTTCAAGGTTCATGCATGAAAAGAGGGGGGAGAAATGTGTAAGCACAACAATAAAACAGAAAAATACCCCAAATATGAAAACCATAGTGATCAGTGTAAATATAAAACTTAAAAATGGAGGTATGATTGTCCAAAGGTAATTTACTAGATATTAAGCATAAAAGGAGAACAGGAGCAAACAGTAGTAAAAGCATTATCTCTCTTCAATTAACTATTTAAGGATAAATAATCGTTGAGCCCATATGGGTGAACTGTATTCAACGTATACGTCAAATAAGCCTCTCGTTGTAGCAGTATGGTATCCTTTTCTTTCCCCCCTCTTGCTATCTTAACATGTTCTATACCCATAATTCGCAAAGAAGATGTAGTATGGTTGAATTCTGCGCAATTTTCAACCATACTACATCTTCTTTGCGAATAGTTTCATTGAAGGGAGAAAGTATTAGGGTTAGGTGACTCATTGAGGATATGACTTTTATTGCTGCATGTATTATTATGAATGGAATGGAGGTGGAGCCTTAATTATGTCAATGGGTGATGAGTAGGCAGTTCCACATGTGTTTAAGCTGAACAATTAGAACAGGAAGTACTGTGGGTAATTATGGGTGTTATTTAAAGATTCATTGGTGTTCTGTTCATTAAGCCACTTTTTGCACTTGACAAAGACCTTAGGGTCAAAACGTCGTGTATGCTTTAATAAATCTCTTTATTTTGGAAATCCGTGTGCCCCATCTTCATTCCTTTTTGTATGCCGTGGATTGGATGCAGCCGATCATACATTGATGCGGTCACAACAGTCCCCTTTCGTTGCACTCAAAGGAAAACAGAGTAGGTATATACATAAGGATATAATATCCACTAAAAGAACCGATACGTCCCAATTAGAGAATAATATATTGTCCAAAGAAAGGACTAGATAGTCCTGCTCAAAAAGACACTTATAACCAAATATGGCAGAGGTGTCTACTGCTAAAATGAAAGACAATAAACTTTTAATAGTATCAAACAGTAACACCGACAGACAAGTGACAAATAATATAATATATGCGTCTAAAAACAAAATAGAATAAAATAAACCCCCAATAGGGGAGCAGGTGGGAGAATAGATAGTGGTGGGGTAAACTTGGTGCAAATACAGGGAAGTATATGCAAAAAGAATAATTGCAGTGTATAATTGCGCTTCCCTAATTGTAACCACCAGTCAGCGTGCAATAAGGTTGGGGTCTTGATTTAAAGGAATAATGTAGCATGGATACAGTATGCAATAATATACACTATGGAATATTGCCATATAACTCCAAATGGTATATAGTAACTGGTAAATAACAAATCAATTCAACCATAGGTAACTATAAGTGGAGACTAATGTATCCCGCGGAGTACCAGAAGTATCAGGAGGAAATGGTAACACAATAGGCTATCCAAGTATAAGCCACAAAGGAAAAAAGCCTTGTATACAACCGTGCTGCTGTAGTGTAGTAAGACCGCTACCACATTCACTGCCGAACTCCACATCTAAGACTCTGTTTTCCTTTCAGTGCAACGAAAGGGGACTGTTGTGACCTCGTCACTTTCTCAGTACATTTTAGGTGAAATAATTCTTCAGAATATCTTACCCACTCCTAGAGCCAAATGGATTCTTTGGAGGCATGTCCAGCTACAAATTCAGGTCCAAGCAGCAACAAGAAATGCAAAAAAATGCACAAAGCAGTACACTGCCCAGAGAGACAGGTGGTAAAAAATGAAAAATATTTATTGTCTAACCAACATTACACAAGCACACAGAAATGGTGATCACAAGGAATCACCACAGCCCCTGAAAATTGCAATCAAAAGTAGGTCACACCAAAGGTATTAGTGTGGCCAATATGAAAGCTAGAGTAGCCTAACCCTACAAATAGGGTGGACCGCTATATGGTCACACATGCGCACAATCAATAAAAAAAAAATGTTTAATGTATATGTAACGGATTTTCTGGCCTAGCCTGACCCACCCAATCTCACATAGGCCCCTGTGGTCTAACCAGTCCCCATTACAGTGTAGTGTCCGGTGGTGCACCTGTTGGCAACAGGACTCCTGAGTCTCCCGCATGATGTTGTGTGGGGATTGCCAACCCAGACAGGCAGCTGAGGTAGTGTGCTTGAGTCCTACCTAGATCCAGTGCAGCGCCTCCACCTCATCAGGATCCCAGCATCCGCTTGTGGATGGTCCTGGTGAGGAACTCCTCTGTGGTGCACTCCTCTGTGTAATCACTCCACACTTACACATGAGGGTATGACTTAACAAGATCATCTTTATTGACTTGCGGCGGGCCAGCTGCCCCTCACAGCGGTTGTACTCAGCCGCTCATGTTCACCGCACTTCCCTTTGAAAGGTGTCTTTTCCCAAATTGGTGGATTCCCTATCTCCCCTTAGAGAGATATTCCCTGTGCCAGGTCCCTGGTCAGTCTTATGAGCTGCATTCTCCCAAGTCTCTACTCAGCCTTGCTCCTTACTCCAACCAACCAACTGAACTACTTTCCAACAACTGAACCACTCTCCAACCACTTTGAACTACTCTGAACTACTAACTTTTTGAGCAGTGCTGTGCCTTATGTATATTCTGGGGGCAGGCACAACTCTCACATCACTAATTATGGATTCAGAGTATGTGGCCCCTCCCATCCATACATAGGGCACCTCACCAGGGTGTGAGGGCAAACCTCCATAATTACTGCTGGCATGCCCATAACTTACCAGGCCTTACTGTCAGCAGGAGAGATGACTGTAATCCATTTTACAGCATGGTTACATATAATAATATTAAAACCCGACGAAACACTAAAATACTAATTGATTAATAAGTTAAAATCCCCATGCGCTGGGTGGAGGCAGATAAGTGAGATGTGTAAGTTGCACTGACAATGTCACTCACATATAGCAATATAGCAGATCAACTGCACACACAAATAGCCAACAAAGCCCTACAGCAATGAAAACAGTTGTAGCACTTCAATGCTGTGGGTTGAAGGGAGAGTATACAGGGAGTAGGTATACAGAGCCTAAGTGAACCTCTGTGCTTTATAACAGCTGTAAATAAAACAATACAACCTGTTTCCCAATCGTAATGTGTGTTCTGTGTCTATGCCCAAAGTAAGGGTCCGGATTAGGATCTGTCTGACTCTCCAACCACACGTGCGTGATCGTCAATGGAATGATGTCACCTTACCCCGACGTACGTTTTGCGCATCACAGCGCGCTTTCTCAATGGAGAGGAGTGATAATAATGTATAATGTGCGCCTACATATACCCTCCTTCTCAAGGAGGGGCAGTCAAAATTGCCCATTCACATCACATAGTGTGTTGAGTGGGCGGCAGGTGAAAAATGCCCCTAGTATCACCAAACATATACACAAACAAAAGGAATCAAAAACCACGGGGGAGAAGAGGGGGAGGGGGAGGGGGGAAAGGGGAGAAGCGGGACAGCAGGAAAGAGGACAGACAACGCATACCAAACCCTAAAAGGCTAGTGCACATGTGAACAGTGATTGCATACCAATGAAGGGTCACATGTATAAACTACCTATGCGTAAACCACTATGATCCTACAAAGGGTAAAAAGTGGAATACATGTAAGGACACCAGATAGTAGATCACCATATAAGGAATTATTAAACAGTCCACATTATAGCACCAATCCTGTGAACATGCAATCCCTGTGTGTATAATGGGGCAATAATGCAATCAAGACACCAGGAAACAATATGTTATGGGGATAAGCCACATGAAACGGTCCGCCTAAAAAGTGAAAACGGAACCAACTGAAAATATGAGTGGTGAACCCTATACACCTGGATCCCCACCCTCCAAAAAAGGGGGGGAGTTAATGATGGTAACAACAGTTGGACTGTCATGTATGTGATGGAATAAGGATGGAGCTCTTCTGTCGCCGGGCATGTGAGAATGTGATGCCCCTATGTGTGTAGTAGAGCAATGATGTAATAAAGTGCGGGTAGGTAGAAGAGTGTAGGATTGTACTACACTGACGGATCCGCCTATAAAGTCAAAACGGAACCTACTAGATAATAATTAAGAGCGCAGCCCTATATACCTGGATCCCCTTAAACCCCATATATACAGAATGCCATACAGGGACTGCCATCAAGAGTAGAATAAACAGGCAGACCCCTTAGAGAAATTAGGAAAAAAGAAATCCTTCATTGAGCCCATGAGGGGTAAGTGTATTCAATGTGTGGATCCACCTACACTCACATTGTCTCAGCTTTTGGTCCCAGTTGCCCTTACGAGGGCCCCAGGGTATATGCGCAATGCCCATAAAGCGTAGAGTAGAGGCATCCCCTTGATGTATATCGTTCACATGCCTTGCGAATGGCGTGTCCAGCTTATTACGAACGGACCCCAGATGTTCCAAAATTCTAACTATAAAGGCTTTGTGGGTCTCCCCAACATATTGTTTCCCACATGAGCACTGAATGAGGTACACTAACCCTGTGGTGAGACAGTTGGTAAAGTCCTTTACTGTATAAGTGGTACGTGAAAGGGAGCAGTTTTGCTGACATGGATGGATGGACACACCTTACAGCGACCACAAGTGAACATCCCACATGGTTTAGGCCCGAGCCATGTATGTGTAGAGTGTTCCTGAAAATGGCTTTGTACCAATCTGTCCCTCAAATTCCGAGCTCGGCGGCAGACCATATTAGGTGTACTTTGGAGAATCTGTGAAAGATCATGATCTTGAAGTAGGACATGCCAGTGTTTGTTCAAGATCTGATGAACTAACTCCCATTGATTACTGTAAGTGCCGATAAACCGAATAGTTAGTGTATTTGGGTCATCTTGATGTTGATTCTCAATTAACAATGATGGTCTTGGTGTGTTGAGTGATCTATGGTATGCCTTTTTAATAACTGATTTTTCAAATCCCCTTTCAATGAAACGTGTGGTGAGATCTTTCGCCTGAGCTTTAAATTCTGTCAGACGAGTAGTTTCTCCTGAGGCAAAGAAATTGGCCCGTCGGGATATTGTGGATCATTTGTCTCGGTTGGTGGCTATCGGCCATCAGTAAATTATTAGTTGATGTTGGTTTACGTTAATAGTTGTTTCCAACCTTCCCTCCTCTTGTTTCATGATAGTAATGTCCAAGAAGTTAATGCGTTCATGTTGGATCTCAAAAGTGAGTTGTAGTGTCATTAAGTTTATTTATGAACGCTACCAATAGTTCTTCTGTTCCATTCCACAACAAAAGCACATCATCTATATAACGAGACCAAAGATATATATGATCAGTATAGATGGTGTTTTTCTCCATGAACACCACGGCTTCCTCCCACCAGCCCAGATTAAGGAGTATTGATAAAGCACTGTGTTGTGTGAAACTCGTAGGAGGGCAGTGTCTCCCTGGGCAGTGCGCTGCTTTGTGCATTTTTTTTGCATTTCTTGTTGCTGCTTAGAAGTATATTTAAAACCAGAGACAGAACATAAAACACAGACAGAGCTCAGTGCACATCCAGTGAAACTCATACATGGTACAGTGCCTAAATATATATGTATAAATATCTATTAAATAAAATGGTCTTTTAGTTTAATATTTGGCCAAATTGTTGTAAGCCCTTGAGCCAACTGCACGGCAGACCACGTTTCAAGGGTCCCTAACACTAATATAAATTCTTAATAACCTGTGCAATACCAGGAAGAATGATTTATAATAAATCTGTCAATATTAGTTGCAAAGTTCTAAGTCTGATTGAAGCTTTTATTCACCTGTACATTACCAGGAAAAGCACTCTGTATTAGATTTGTCACAATCATATTGCAAGCAAGCAAGTTCCCCTGAGAGTTGGAGATGCTATGGAGTGAGCTTTTAACCATTTAAATGTGGGAGGGGGTAAGCTTCAATTAGATAGGAGGTTGCCACCCTCCAATCAGCTAAGACTAGCTGAACAAGAATTGAAAAATATACTGGACACCTAACAAGCTCCTATTGAACCCCCAAAATAACCACAACATATATATAAGCACATGAGTGTCACAGAGGAGTGCAATTTTAAATATATATTGGCATGCTTAGTAGCACTCCTCTGTGACACTCATATGCTTATATATATGTTGTGGTTATTTTGGGGGTTCAATAGGAGCTTGTTAGGTGTCCAGTATGTTTTGCTTAGAAGTATAGCAAGCGTATAATCATAATTTTATTATATTAGAACATATATATAAGCCAGTATGTATTGTTGTAGATCAGTATAACAATGTACAGTACTGATTTGACAAACAAGATTGTTTAACACCCAATTGTCATGATATTTAGTATACAGAACCTTTAATTTTGAAGCAGCATTACAAAAAAAAGATTAAATATTTTAATATGTTTAATATAGGTTTATAAGTATATTTGGCAGATTTCTGAATAACATACTCTCTCTATACATACATATATAATACACACAACACACACACCACACACACACACACCACACACACACACACCCACACACACCACACACAACACACACACACACCACACACACACACACACACACACCACACACACACACACCAACACACACACAACACACACAACACACAAACACACACACATTTTGTTTTCCTTTTTCACCCACCATAATTTAAAATTTGTATTTAAACCTACTATGCATCGAACCATATTCGAACGATTAACGCGGTATGCAGATCGGAATACCCATTCGATGGCGTGCAATTTGATTTAATCATGCCGACTTAAACACGCGGTTTGATTATCGTTTTGTCCGGATTAGAAAATGGCATTTTAGCGTGTTCTGCAATACCGTCGAGAAACTCAAGTGGGCAATCGCGAGTTGTTGTCATCAAAATCCAATAGCAATTCAATGTCACGATTAACATGTTGGATGAAAGCTGCTGAGCTGCCTGATACGCATGTGCAAATTCCATAAGCCCTTCTAAGCTGACACATTTCATTCATGTCTGCGATACTGTAGTCCAGTAGAATCAAATCATTAATAATAGATTTCCCTCTTATTGTTTTCTACATGACTTTCTTTGGTTAAGGTGAACTGTTTATTAAAAAAAAAATTCTAAATGCCTTTCCGACCAACCATTTTCCGTATGTTTTGATACTTTACTGTACAAAGTGATTTTTATTTGAGGGGTGGGTGCCATGGGTCAGCACATTTTGCATGAGCTGGCCAGCAAATACTATATGATTAAAGAAAAAAACGTGCTGTATTACAGTAACATGTTCGCAAATCCGGTCATCCTGTGATCATTCAGAAGCAAGCTTTCCGTTCTTGTCAGGCACAAGGTCTTAGGCGGTGAAGTTCACGTGGGTTTGTTAGCAGTATCAACAACACAACCCCCCCCCCCCAAAGAGCCATTCAAGAAAATGTGTCGTGCTTTGCTTCAACTGCTAATAAGATTACCATGTTGGCTAAAAATGGCTGTGATGCCTGCCACGCATGCGTGCCATAAGCCCTTCAAAGCTTCTTCTATTGTGCTGTGCCAAGTCATCTTGGAGTTCACTGCTTATCAACAACACAACACCCCTCCCACACCACAGAACTGTTAATAAGATTATCATACGGCCTTCAAAGCTGCCCCCCCACACACACACACACACACACTTTAGTAGTTGAATCAAATAATGAATAATTGTTCTTTAGAATTTTATTGGGTAATGAATCATACAAAAATGCAAAAATACAATAATTTGTGTACAGGCTTGTCTTTTCCTTCGTTATGGTTGCATTTGATTCTGTATTGCTGTACTGTACAGTACTGAAAATAAAAAACAGAAATAATTGATTAAACAAAACAAATAATATATGTTATTATTTAAAAATTTAAAACCAGAGACAGCACATAAAACACAGACAAAGCTCAGTTTTAGCACATCCAGTGAAAATCATACATGGTACAGTGCCTAAATATATATGTATAAATATCTATTAAGTAAAATGGTCTTTTAGTTTGACATTTTTGGCCAAAATTGTTGTAAGCCCCTGAGCCAACGTCACGGCAGACCACAATTCAGGGGTCCCTAACGCTAATATAAATTCTTAATAACCTGTGTAATAACAAATTTTGGGGGTTCAATAGGAGCTTGTTAGGTGTCCAGTATATTTTATTATTTAAAAACAATTTTTTTTTTATATTTTTTTTACCCAAACAAATTTCTATACAGTAACAACTGATAGGAGAGTGGGGGAAAGAGGAGGGGTTGTGTGAGATACTGTACAGGCTGATTTGTATATAAACACAGTATTGTAATCTTACACCCCCCTTCCTTTTTTCACAGATGCTGCTGATGCTGCTCTGCAAAATAAAAATAAACAATTACTTACTGTACTGGGCATACTTGCTGTACCTGTATGATACCGACCTATGCGTTATTAACAGAAATTATTGATTAGACAATACAAATATTATATATGTTATTATTTAAAAACGTTTTTTTTAATATATACATTTTTTACTCAAACAAATTTCTATACAGTAACTACTGATAGGAGAGTGGGGGAGGGAGGGGGGGTTGTACATAACCACTGCAACTGATCTGCAAAATAAAAATAACCAATTACTGCAGCCATGGTTAGTGTTACTGCAATACTTACCTGTATCATACTTACCTTATTACTTTCCCGAGGCCTGGCCATTACGTTGTAAAACAATAGGCAACACAGTCGCAATATGATCGATATATTTATTACATCTGGCTAGTATGTTGTTCCAGAAATTCAGTATCCCCTTTTCCAATTCTTCCTTTTTGGACGGTTTCCACATTTTTCTGGTATAATACTTCAACTCATGCCATACCATTTTGATGGGATTAAAATCTGGTGATCTGTAATACAGTAGGATGGGAGAAAAAGGTGAATTACATAAGGAGATATACAGTAAGCTATGTAAAACAATGAGAAAAGGTTACCCAACTTCCTCCGCTGGCATCTTAACCCAGTTGATACCGCTGGCAAGAATGTGAGCCGTCGACGCTGTGTGTTTCGGATCATTGAATGTGCATTGAATACACAAAACGTATTTATACTTTAATTTAATGTGCCTCAACGTCACTCGACAGGATTAGTACACAGTCCGCCCACTTTTAACACCTGCACCTCGTGTCCATGCTCGCGAAATGTTTTAAATAAAAGGTGAGACAAAGTGCAAAGACTCTCACACACTGATCTCTATCTGAACTTGCTCTTGTCCAGATACTTCATTGTGCATTCGTCCATCTGTTTCCATGGATCGCCCACGATTCTACAGACACAGGAACCAGCTTTCTTCTGCCGTGCCGGCCAAGCGAAAGGCGGAAGTTGTTTCCCAGCCAAAACCTAAGCGAAAACCAAAGCATAATAAAGAAAAGTTCCGAAGGCTCCAAAGGTTAAGACCCCTGGCCTTATTTTGTAAAGAAGAAGATCGGCGCACTTAGCACTGTGCAAGTCAAGTGGAATCCCGATTCTCCCCTTGCACCCCCTCCCCCGCTCACCTGCTCCACAACCCATCCTTGACGCTGCTGCTCTCCTGGCAACTCCGGCTCACCTGCTCCACAACCCATCCTCGACGCTGCTGCTCTCTTGGCAAACCCCGGCTCACCTGCTCCACAACCCCCGGCTCACCTGTCAACCCCAGGCTCACCTGCTCCACAACCCATCCTCAACGCTGCTGCTCTCCTGTCAACCCCCTGCCGACCAGATCCACAACCCATGCTCGACGCTGCTGCTCTCCTGGCAACCCCCTGGTCACTTTCTCTACAACTCACCTATGCAGATGTCTACAGCACGGAGCAAAAGGTTGATCTTCTTTTGGAGACAATGTTGAGTATGGATATGCGCATGGAGAAAACGGAAAGTAACATGGAGAAGATGGCAAGTAACATGGAGAAGATGGAAAGGAAGATTGTGGGGATGTATTCTTTCCTGCGAGTTCCTGTCCCCATCCCTGTATGTCCGGTGCAGGAGCAGGAGGGTGGCCAGCATGACGTGACCTTCACACTTCCCTCACCAAGCACCCCACGCTCACCCCATCGATCAGAATACGTGTGCCTGTATGCCTTTGAGGATGAGGTGACAACCCCGTTTAGGCCACAACAGGAGGAAAGCATCCTCCCACACCGCCTACCCTCGTCCGCTGCCAGACGTACACCAGCACCCAGGCTTCCAACGATGCCGGACATCATCTTGACCGACCTGACCCAGCACGACCGGGAGAAATACAAGACTGGATGTGCTGGTGTAGCCCTGAAATTTGCCCTGGCAATATTTAAACACGTCAGTTTTGAGATGTACAGTGGTTGGACCCACAGTGTAAATTATAAAGGAAATAAAAGAAAGAGGGCTCTGCCATCAATTTTAAGAAAGACCATTTTGAATGAAGTGGAGTGTTATTTCCGTGTTACCCCTACAGTTATGAGAGCTGTGAGAAACACTATAAATGGCCTTTTGAGGCATACAAGGGCTCGTGCTTGGAGTGGCACCCCTCTTGCTAATGACTTTTCCCAAACTCTACAGTAGTGCAAAAGTTTTTCATCCCCAAAAAAAAAAAATTAGCATTGTTTTATTGTTTAATGTGTTTAATCATTTTCTGTTTGTTTTTTATGGTTATGAAATAGTGATATTATGTAATCATTTATTTCAGTCAATCAGGCACAGGTAATTATGTTACTGTATAGAAATTCGTTTGTGCAAAAAAAAATTGTGTTTTTAATTTTTTTTTTAAACACTTATATTGTCTAATCATTTATTTCTGTCAATCAGGCACAGATAAGTATGTTACTGTATAGAAATTCATTTGTGCAAAAAAAAAATAATAATAAATAAATAAAAAAAAAAATTTAAATTGTTTTTAAATGTTTTTTTTTAATCAAACTAACCGTGTCTGTTTATTTACAGTATACAGGATTTTCAGCAGCTGCAGTGAAAAAGGAAGGGGGGGTGGGTGTAAGATTACATTACTGTGTTTACTATATGTACAAACAAGTCTGTATCTTACACAAACCCCCCTCTCCCACCCCTCTCAGTGTTCCAGTACAGTAACTGTATAGAAATCCTGTTGGGGGGGAGGGAAAAACGTGGGTTTTTTTTGTTTTTTTTTACAAATCTTTTGAAATGTTGTTATTGTTTAATCATTTTTACCAGTAATTACCAGTACTTGTTTCTTTCTACCGTATTATCAGAGCTGCAGCCCTCTCTCTCCCCCCGTCTCGCAGTGCCATAACGAAGAGAAAGACCACAACAAGTGTTTTTTTTTATTACTGTATGCATTAAAAAATAAAAGTATTTTTTGACCGACCCCCTATTGCAGACCTGAAATTCTTATGAACTGTTCAACAAAGCATCGCACTTCACATACAGTAGAGTACAGTACGGGAAGAAAGGGCATTTCTCTTAACGGTTATTAAAAAATATATGTCCAATTGAGACGTACAGTACAGTACAGTACCAGTAAAAGAAAACAGTATTTACTGTTGCACAAGTAGAAAGCATTCAGTAATAATTAATACATACAGAATGGAATAAAAGATATACATTTTTATTTTTGGTGTTTATAAGAAAAGTTGCGCAATGCAACGTACTGTAAAACAGTAGTGGTGATGACAGTACTGTACAAAAAGAATTTAATATTAAAACAGCAGCATACAGTACTGTACAGTATAAGGTTTTCTATAAAGCTCACAATTGTTCTATAGATACACTGGCGACACACTTTATTCGAGCTCGGCTAGTCCCACGAATTCGGGTATACCCGGGTGTATTGAGGTTTGTGACTGTTTTCTGCCCGAGTGCATTGAGGTATTTTCCAAGCAGGGATTGAAGCATTTTATTCCTGCTGGCTGCAAAACTGCACAGTATATATATATATAATGCATTACAATTCATGAATTTATGCCATCTGGTAGACACGCGAAGCATTGCAGCCTATTAAATCCTAATCATTATCATTTAACAGATCAGCCGCCCGTCAGCCAGGCATGAACCCAGGCTGGGAAGGCAAACGCAACGGGGCTTGTCAGAGGTGAGGAGCGGCGCATTCCAGGTATCTGCCAGGTACATACTGGGTATTTGCTCGAATAAAGTGTGTCGGTGCAGTAGATAAAAATGGCACTGTCACTAAATGTTTGCCCAATTGGCAAACAATGTGAAAGCAACTCTTAAAATAAGCGATATTAGAGGTCCATCCAAATCCCTTCTTTTGTCTTTTTGCGCTGGATGTCAAAGTTTTGTTTCTGTGGAAAAACAAAAAATATGCTATTATTATTGGTATTGCGCATGCGTCAAGTCGCTTCATTGGGAATTAAAGCAGCCGTTTAACCGTTGTAAATGATGAGAACAAACTTCTGATTGGCTCTGACTCTTGAGCCCCCACCTCTCCCTACATTTGTAAGCTACAGCAGCGTCACATACTTCAGCGGCCAATCAAATCATTCTTCAAAGTGCACTCAACAGAGAAACATCCCCTCAACTCGCATACAGTAAAGTACTGCATTGTATTGATGCACATAAGTACAGTAGTACTAGTAAACTAGTAGACTTTAACCCACAACAGTTTCTGGATGACCTTACCAACTGCCCATGGCACAGACTCGATTTAATTTCCGACCCTGATTCGGCGCTCGACTATTTCCCATCCGAGTTCTTAAAATTTTGCGATACCGATGCTCCACTACGCAAAATAAGGGTACGGGGAGCCCACCTTCCATGGGTTACAACTGACCTTATTGCACTTGACCAGTTCAGGGATGCCTTGTGGAAAATCTACAAAGTAACTGGCACTACCAAGGATGTCAATTACTACAGATGCCTGCGGAACATGTGCACAAGGCAAACAAGGCACGCAAAAGCACAATATTACTCTGACAACCTCCACCAAAATACATCAAACCCAGCTAACTTCTGGAAGGTTATCAACAATATATTCCAGCCTCCCAACCATCAACAACCAAGTAATATCACTAAGGGGGATATTACTCTGACAAACCCCACTGACATTGCAAATGCATTCAATTATTACTTTGTGGGGTGTGCCACTAACTTATTAGCAAAACGCAGACCAAACCACAAACCTGAATCTCATCCTGGGAGTACACACATAGCCCCACCCCCTCCCAACACTGCTCACAATTTTCAATTTGGCCCAGTATCTGAAGAGGAGATTACACAAGCGCTCCTCAAACTAAAACTAAGCAGCCAATGCGGACCTGATTTACTACAATCTAGGTTCCTACGACTTGGTGCCCCAGCCATTGCAAACCAATGGCTTCCATAGTCAACTCTATCCTCTCTGCAGGCCATACACCTAAGACCTGGAAAACTGCCAGAGTTGTCCCAATCTTCAAAAGTGGAGACAAAAACATTGTCTCAAACTACAGGCCAATCTCACTTCTCCCAATTATATCCAAAATCATGGAAAAATGTGTCCACTCCCAATTAAGCGATTTCTATACCAAGACAAATTTCCCTAGCCAATTCCAATCTGGCTTTCATCCCAAACACTCCATCGTAACTACCCTGCTAAAAGTTTGCAATGAAATCCAGTGTGGAATGGAATGGGGACAACTCACTGGTGCAGTATTCCTAGATTTTGCAAAGGCTTTTTGATACTGTTGATCATGTTATCCTGCTTAACAAACACCAGAGCTCTGGAATAGGGAAGCATGCTTTAAACTAGTTTCAGTCCTACCTATCAGGAAGATCCCAACATGTGTCTATCTCAGGCTCTAACTCCAACCCCCTGGATATCACCTGTGGTGTCCCGCAAGGCTCTGTTCTGGGGCCCCTACTCTTCTCAGTGTTCATTAATGATCTTCCCACAGCTTGCAAGGAAGCCTCAATACACATGTATGCAGATGACACAATCCTATATGCACACAGCCATAGCCTTTCTGACCTTGAACACATACTTCAGTCTGACTTTTTGAGACTCGAAAACTGGATTTCCCAAAACAAACTGTTTTTAAACACTGACAAGACTGTAACAATGGTATTTGGAACCAAGACTAAATTTGTAAAGCTTCCAGCGACTGAGCTCCTGATTAGAACCAACGCTAACACCACCCTAACCCCTGTCATTAGTTTTAAATACCTGGGCTTATGGTTTGACTCCCACTTAACATTCGGAATGCACATTGATACCCTGACAACCAAGACCTATGCCAAACTAGGGGTACTTTACAGGAACAAATCCTCCCTAAGTCTCCTGGTCAGAAAGCGTATCGCACAGCAGATGCTAATGCCAATTATTGACTATGGAGACATAGTGTATGGCTCGGCACCCCAAACCCACCTTAGCAAACTTGACACTCTCTACAATTCAATTTGTCATTTTGTTCTCCAATGCAACTACAACACACACCACTGCGAAATGCTCAAAGAACTAGATTGGTCATCACTAGAGTCTAGGCGCAAAGTTCACCTTTCCTGTCTTGCCTTTAAATTCTTTATGGGCAAGCTACCCAGCTATCTGAACAAGCTCCTCACCCCTACCACATGCAGCACTTATCACCTGAGATCAGACTCCAAAAGACTGTTCATGGTCTAAAGGCTCACAAAGTATCCGGCCGTTCCTCCTTCTCTTACCGCGCACCCCAAAACTGGAACAACCTACCAGAGACTCTCACATCCACCACCAGTTTAAGTTCTTTCAAACCTAAGGCTGTCTCACATTTTAATCTGGTCTGTAACTGTTTCTTACGCCCATAATATATATTTTCTTTAACTGTGCATGCAATGTCTTGTATATAATGTATACCCTGTTCATTTATGTAACTGTATTTGTAACCATGTATTATTTGTCTTAACTCTATGCCCAAGACATACTTGAAAACGAGAGGTAACTGTCAATGTATTACTTCCTGGTAAAATATTTTATAAATAAATAAAATGTAAGTAATGTTCTGTAAAATAAGTAATGTACTGTAATGTACTGTAATACAGTACTACTGTATTGTTTTAAAAATAATTTTGTTTTTGACACACGGCAGCTTGAACTGAAGCTAAAAACTTAAGACTATCATGTACATTATACTGTTGTACAGTGTAATACAGTGTAGTACATTACTGTATACTATACCTTCATTATAAGCTTTGCCAAACGGGTGGTGAGGACTCACTGTGACTCCTCAAGTCTGCATTATAGTTGACAGGTGACAGCTGGCCTGCTACACTTGTAGTTGACAGCTGATGATGCTGGAAAACATTTTGGTACTGGTACATGCAAGCTTGCTGGTACCTGTACACGAAATCATGCTCAGGTTGGAAATTTCCCAGGTATTCTGTAGGGGACAGGTACAAAGGATTGCCGTTCACAAGGTTATTACTGACGGTCGGACGGGACACCGGTGCTGGTGGTGCTGTTGCCGGCACATTGCTGGATTGAGATTGACGAATCTTGTATGGGTTAAAACCCACCTTTCTTCTTTTGAGATTGCAATGATCAAACATACTGTGAAATTCTGGCATGACACCCCAATATCCGCAAATCTTTCCGGCAGGAGGGCCAATACGAAAAAAACACTGATCGTTACTTAAGGTTTTTCTTATCGCACGCTTCCACCCATGAACGTCGGGTGAAAACTTGTAAAAATCGTAGTTCGATATTAAATATTCATATATTTCAGATACAGTCGCCATCTTTTCTGCTGCAGCATTAATCGCTGAATATATTAAAAACGCATAACTACAGTCAGGTATTTTATACAACAAAGAAAAATGATACCGGGCGCTTCTAATAGTGAAAATATTAAAGTGATATTTAAATGTGTACTTCAAAAATATATAAATAAATATAGTGAATAAAATATCCTTCACCAAAAGTGAATAATATAAACAGCAGCTCTACACCCTTAAAGGACTGTCCATGTCCAGAATTCTTGCGTTGTCTTCCAGGTGGGGGGAGCGCTCAGATCTCGAAATTATATGCAGGTAAAAGAAGTGGAAGAAATAATAGTGCAGACCATATAAATATATGTGCAAACAATAGTCTCTAAATAGGTTTCACTCACAATGGATGGAATAGTTACAGACGTGTCAGAGATCCATCTCTCTCTGACAGGAGCCCTTTGATAATGGAAGAGAGATGGATCTCTGACACGTCTGTAACTATTCCATCCATTGTGAGTGAGACCTATTATAATTCATTAACTCTGCCACATTGCGGATACGAGAAGAATTGCATCCAAAGAAACAATTAACCATTAAATTAAACAGATCTACCGCATCTGGTTGCCCGGTGCCGGATTGCGCGAACGCGGCATGAATAGTGATAAAATGAGAAAATACTGAATGGAATACAGCGGTCAACACGAAAACTGATTCGAGGCGGTTCGAATAACAGCCGCTGCATCAGTACCCAGCTTGAAAAATTTGCAAAGCCAGTACAACCAACCTCCCACTAATGATACCCATCAAGGTTGAAACATCTGAATGGTTTTATTGGCTTTGCATATCCCATGCTGTGCTTAAAAGCTGTGTGAACAGCGTTGCATTTTCTTATATGTGTTCCATGTAAATGTCTTTTCAAGCAAAAGGTGACACGTGTGCTCATTTGCATGTCATTTCCCAGAATCCCTTGCTGCAGTGGGAGCACTGTATGCTATGTTAGAATGATTGAAAGGCATGGTTGCAGACCTGTCAAGGACATGTAAATGTGCTCAGAAGTTATATTCTTTATTGGCTAATATATATATATATTCACTAGAGGCAGAGCTTAGATGCCAGGTGTAACGGTGCTCACCACAAACAGGAGTTAGACCGCAAGGCTGAAGTGGGGATACAGATAACCGCCAACCTATAATAGCGAGACCCAGTCCAGATTGCAGAGTGAGGGTTGTGTAGCAGGGTCAAAGTAGGAGAGTGTGAGTAGGTCGAGGTACTTGCCGTAGTCACGGGTTGGAGAGAGAAGAGGGGTCAAGATCCATAGCCATGGTCCGCGGGTGAAAATTTAGTAGAAAAGAAGGCGCAAGGATGAAGTCGGGCTTGAGGGTTCTTCCTCTGGGACATCACTGCCCAGGCTCCAATGTCTGAGGTGCAAATAGTGATATATCAAAAGTGGCGCTCTATTATAAGCTTTAAACACGTGTTAATCCAATATTAACATATAAACCATAAATTGAATAAATATAAGTGATACAAACAAATCCTTGAATGCTGCTGTGACCCAGTGCAGGACTGCTCTCTCAATCCCAGGTGAAAATGGCAATGTGGTGATCAAAGGGAACCGCAAACATGTGGAGATATAAAAAATAAAACTGATGGTGCAGTATTGTGACAAATAAATATGTATTCTTCTTTAAGTCTGCTGTTATTTATACTCACAAGTGTGAGGATGATACTGTGTACGTAAAGGTATCTTTGGGTATATGTCTGCAGTGATGATAAGCTGACTGGAACCTCGGTGTGGGAATGTATTCCTTAAATGGTTAAACACAGAAAAGCCAACATAGCAGGAGAGGGGGATGGAGAGAGACCAGAGAGAGGGGAGGACGGGGGAGGGACAGAGAGAGAGGGGAGACGGGTGGAGGATGAAGAGAGAGGGAGGGAGGGGGTGACTGACCTGAACGGGGGCAGGGGTGACTCTGAATGACCGGTTGGCAGGTGGTGGGACTGGACTGGGGACACGGTCAGGGGTGAATGAGCTTGCCGGGGCAGGGTGGGAGCTGAATGACCTGGGCAGGGGTGACTGGACTGGACCGGGTCAGGGGTGACTGACCTGACGGGGCAGGGGTGAATGACCCTTGACGACTGGGGCAGGGGGGTGAGGTTGACTGGGATGGAAGTGACAGCGGGCAGGGGGTTGGGATGCTGACTGACCGGGGGCAGGGGTGCCACTGGATTGAAAGGGGCAAGGGGTGGGTGGAGTGGAATGGGGCAGGGGGGGTGGACGGGACCGGGGGCGACAGGGGTTTGAGGTGACTGACCGGGGCAGGGGTATGGGTGGACTGACCGGGCAGGGGTTGGGGAGACGATTGGGGTGGGTGGTATTTCCTTATTGGTATGTCCCAACATGTACTCCCATACACACAACACATTATCCAATAATATTGACAACACTCCACACCACACACATATTACACACACAAACACTCCCAACAAAGACAAAAACCACACTTTCCCACATATACAGCACACACCACTCAAACAGATACACACCACATACCCTCCCACATATATGACACACCACACTCAACATATATTACACACACCACTCCACATCAGTATTCACACACCCAATAGTATACGACCCACTCCACCTAGTATACCATTTTTACTTCCCACATTTATACACACACTCCCACAGAATGAGAAACCAACAGGCACCAAACAGAGAGAACACACAAGCCCACAGATGAGGACCCCGACCACACGCCCAAAGACAGAAACACACTACGGCCCCCACACACAGGAGAGACACCCCCCACCCAGAGAGACACACCACACACCCAGAGCGACTACACCAACCCATCACACACATCACAACAGACAACACACAACACAAACACACCAACACACCAAACCCAAACACACAAACACCAACACACACACAACACAACACACACACCACCACACACAACCACACCACACACCCTATACAACACAACACCACACCACGCTCCCATTTGTAGCCACACACAATTCTCCCACATGGGGGCTGTGGGGCGGTTGCTGGGGTTGATGCCCACACACACTCACTCTCTCACACCCTTTTGGGGAAAGGCCGCGACCAAGCAACAGCACCAACCACGCTCCCCCCCCCACGCCCTCGCCACATATTCCTGCTCCTGAGGGATGGGGGGACATGGATGGGGGCATCCCTTGCTTACAGTCCCACCCGGCGACACCGATCACAGGACGCGGGGGGAACGGGGGGAGAGGAAGGCGGGGGTGTGGGAAGGCGAGGGGGACATGGAGGGGGGGCATCCCCCCGTCCCATCACCCGTGACGGCGCTCCCTGACGCACGGGACCAAGGGAAGCGGTGGGCATGAGGGGGGATCCACCGCTTCCATCACCCGGGAGCGCTCCCTGACGTGGGGGGACAGGGGGGAAGCGGGGGGCAGGAGGAGGCATCCCCCCGCTCCCATCACCTGCCCACGCTCTCTGATACGGGGAACCGGGGGGAAGCGGGGGGGGTGGACAGCGGGGGCATGAGGGGGGATACCCGCTACCTGCAACCCGGGACCGCGCTCTCTGATACCGGACCCACGGGGGAATGGGGGGAGGGGGGCGGGGGGGGGAGGGAAGCGCCAGGGAAGAGGGAGGGGATGTGGGGTGGGAAGGGCACAGATAAATTACTTACTGTGTCATCCCATTGCTCCCATGGGAAAAAAGAATGGCTTGCTCATTGGGGCGGGCTTCATATAGAGGCTGGCCGCGCGCCCACAAAGCCTTGGGGATGGGAGCGCGCGCTCATCCAGCAGTCAGGTAGGGGAGGTTTTTTTTTTTTTTCAGGCCAGGCGCGCGAGGCAGGGGGACAAATATAGCGCGAGCAGGGAAAATTAAAAAAAAAACACTTGTGCTGCTCTGGCCAATAGTGAACTCGCACGGGGGTTAAATTACCACCCGCCCCGGGCCGTTGTGTACAGTAGAGGGGCAACGTGTATTTCTAACGTTTGCCGAAAGCTAGCCGGTGGTGTTTACATTTTGGGGTTATGTGCTGGGGTATGTACCTGGGATGTGTCGGGGCTAGTTTGAGGGGCACGTTTGTAAGGATTTCGGGCAATGGGACTAACGGACCCCTAGGGGTTAAACACAGCAGGAAACCCTGGCAGTCCCAATTCAGTCGAATGGGACTTACAAGGGACCCCCGGTTTGTAATTGATAGGCCATGTAACATGCAGAATGCTAGGGCTAGTTTTATTAAGGAGAAGTTTAAGGCATGATGTTCAGGAATGTACTGGGGTGTTTCATGGGGTTTTGGGAAGTGCAATGATTTTGTTTCGAATAAGAGTTGCTACTGTAAATGTATAGGATGTGTCGAAGAAACATGGTATATATAATCCTTATAGTGTAAAGAAATTGTATAGGGGACACGCCCGAGGATAGCAACACCCAAACATTGCTGGCCACTCTGAATTGATTGGACGATATTTGCACCACCCTGCACAAGATACCTATTATACCGAAGAAACTAGTATAGTTTGATCAAAAAAAAAATGTGGAAGAAACCAGAATTGGTGGAGAATAAAATAATCGTGAAATGAAAAATGTGGCCAAATGAAAAAAAATGACAAACAAAAAATGCTAACCTGAAAAGTACCATGAAAATAATTCAAAAAAATATAAAACACAATGGGTGGGGATCATAAAAAAATAATTTAAATGGTTCAAAAAAGTGTCACAATCAAAAAAAATAAGAAAATAAAAACGTGTCCTGTGTAAAACAGTGTAAAAAACCTGGAAAAGAAAGAAATGTGGTCCGGCAGGCTTCTTTCTTGGAAGTCAAACAGATCTTCCCAAACGCTACCTACAAGTATTAGAAAAAAAATAGAGAAGAAATAAAAAGCGCACCCCCGATTGGTACAATGTTGGTGTAAAATCCAAACAAGTAAGGTTTAATTTACCATTGGAAAACATAGACCAATTGTACATCAGCAACTTTGCCAGTATGTAGTAAAAGCACGAGTTTTGTTATAGGACAAACCCATGCAACAAACAGATGTCCAA
Source organism: Ascaphus truei (assembly GCA_036426205.1). Classification (NCBI taxonomy): domain Eukaryota; kingdom Metazoa; phylum Chordata; class Amphibia; order Anura; family Ascaphidae; genus Ascaphus; species Ascaphus truei. The sequence goes on along the minus strand of CM071568.1, from coordinate 214,905,320 downwards.
AGACTGCAGCAAGTTTCCTCCGTCCAGGGCCGCGTGCAAACCGCAAGGCTTCCACTTGCTTGATGGTGTCACGTCTCAGCGTCTCTCCGGCAAAAACCCGAATGAGCAGTTGCAGGTTCCTATCGGCACCAAGATCCTTCTTGGATGGAGTTGATATGGAACTCCGTTGCTGGGGTGTCTGTGTTTAGGCGTCTGGGACTGCTCCCCACCATCGTGTTCCTCAAAACCACGGACCCTACGCGTGTTCTTCGAGACTCGGCGGATTTAATCAGGGATTTAGGACTTTGTCATGTGGTTAAGGGCTTGCCTATTTTATAATGTCGCCTTAGTCCTTCATTAAAACCCAACTATAGAACACAAATGGTTTGATAATGATCTGTCAGGTCATTTATGTGATGGATGTTACTATATGAGGTTACCACCCAGCCGTTAACCTATTACTCTAGGCATACAATTAAAAGAAACACCAGTAATAGTTGAGGAATATGATGAAACTATATAACATATCCACAGATATTGCTATAAGGAAGTGTCATAAAATTAGCTCGTCCACAGTGAATATTATACATTGATCAATTTGATATTGTTTTCACTATTATAAAGGGTTGAAAAGAAAGTTGAATTGAAATCAACTATTAAAACTGATGTTGAGGATCTCATATATTTTAGGATTTAAACAATACATGTGGTAGTCCCCCTCAATGATATATAATAGCATGTACAATATGATTCTATCTAAACAGTCATACATCAAGGGATCTTCTTTCACAAAATTACTAAGATCTTGCCTGGTAAGGCTAATAATATCTATAGTATATATATATATATAAAAAAAATGACTAAACTTGAATAAATAAACTGAAACAAAACAATTATTATACTAATGTAATGAAATATAAATGTCCTAAGCTGTGATGAATAATCACACATGCGTGATCTACTATGAGTAGTAGAAACGACCATGGTGACTAACCGGAAACTGTGTGATCTGCGCTATATTTATAAATAAAATGTTGTTATGTAACCACTAAAAATTAAGCGTATACTGTACACTAAATTCGGTGAAGTAAAACAACTACACCCAATGAAAAATGAACCATAAAGCTTGCGGATATAAATACAAACAAACGTATTCAATAAAAAGTAATTTTTTTTTTGATATAGATAAAAATATTTGGTAAAAAGAACTAAAATAATTACCAGTTCCTACAGGATCTTAAACATAATAAATGGATGATTATTAGAACAATTTAATGTCTTATGTTGTTATTATTGGGATATGTAATATGCCAAATAGAGAGATGAACTTTTGAAATTTTATCGACTAGAGAATGTTATTGAAAAGGAAAATTAGATGTATAAATATTACTGATGTGTGTCAATTCTAGTGACCGTAGTGTATCACAAATGAATCAGGTGGAAAGAAATATAAGGATGTAAAAGGAAAACAAACTACTTAATTTTCTCAAAAATTAATCTATCTACCCCAGAAATATTGGAGTGGGAAGTATTATTTAAAAATTGTTATAATTAACACAAAAGGAGAAAGAAAGAAAAGGGAATAAGAAAGGGGAGTGGACAAAGAATAAACAATAAAGCATGGAGACCAAAGGTAAACGATGCCAGAAATACATTACTAATTATAAATTAATATTTGCTTGATATTTAAATATTATAAATATATAATAATGTGTGAATAATTAGATTAAATGAAACTAAGAGAGTGACTTATGAATTAATATGTGTGTTATAGGTATTCTCTATTTGATTACAACTATTTGCTAAGTTGTATTTTAATTGAGATATTATAATCTCGGGAATATTATTAACTAAGTGTGTGATAAAAGTGATGTGATATAATGTAGCAAAAAAACTAATTATTAATGTATGTAAATTGTAAGGTGTTTTAATTTTAACAGGTGTTGTGATAAATTACATTCCTGGCTCAGGGAACCCTCAGGCGCCACCACATGGGGGAAAACGATTGGGTGGGAAATATTCTGATCATGATGATACCTATGCCTATATTGAGATCCTCATTTGAGAGTCTCCCCAGGATTATAGTGGGTCCCTTGGAGATAAGAAATCTTGCCAAAGGGTCATCAATACATCTAGTGATCCTTTAACTATGCCACTCGCGATCCAGACGCGTTGACACTTATGGATTACTTCTCTGTCCCCTGATATAAAGCTATAGCTAAGCGAATTGTAAAGTATTCTCCCGACTCGGGATACCGAGGAAACTTTGTACAGCTCAAGTGGTACCCCGTTTACATCTAAGCTTAGCTCGAGACGTATGTGAGAGCGAAATAAAAAATATCTTCAGTCCCTTATTAGAAACCTCGTTTACCATCCGTCAAAGGGGACGACTGGTATAGAAACGATTTAATATAAAAAACTTGAAGATGATGTTGAGGAAAATGCGTGGTTGTAGTGATGGAAAAACTGGGACACCTTGGTTGCTTTATCTTTGTTTGCTATCCCGAGAGGTGCACAGGCCTCGACAGGCTTTTCCCCATTGAACTCCTGTTAGGGGGAGACGCCCAAGAGGATTATGGATCGCCTCAAAGAGAGTGGGAGCACAAGATGTTCCAGGGAAAAAAAATGTCGTCCACAATGTGGAAACCTTGAAAGACCGTATTGCGCATATTACCCCCATAGTCAGACAACATTTAGAAGAGGCACAGAGGGCAACAGAACCTTTTACAAGCTCCGACAGGCTAGGGTTCGAACCACTTTCGACCAGGGGACCCGAGGATGGGTGCCCTGTGCCACGGCCCGAAAGCAAGCTGTATCACCTTGGCAGGGGCCATATGAGGATCTAGAACAGGTCGGCTCTGGTGGGAATATAAAATTTCGACAGCCAGATCGGAGCGAAGGTAGAGCAAAATCTAATCACATAAATCTATTAAAATCCTGGAAGGATAGAAGAGGTATGTCTGACGAACGTGAGCGAATAATATTGACGGGAAAGGGGAGGAATCCACCTTGTTGAATATCGGCCATGCAGAAACTCACCACCTGAACAATACAGAGAGCTGTGGACTTGATAAAACGGGAGAGCAGGGACTGTATTTCCAGCTTACCAGGGAAAACTAGGGTGATTCCCATGATATCGTCACCAAGCCAGGCATAGCATTAAGATAAGGACCTATTAGAATCCCAGAAGCCGAAGAGGGGCTGTTCAGCAGAGGTAAAGAAGATGCTAGATTACTGTAGGCAGAAGGGACGTCCCATAGTCAATGGTCAAGCCTCTTGTCTTGGTACCTACAGCCAGATGGGTCATAGGGGTAAGTAATGACTTAGAAAAGTAAATGAAAGTCTTTCGAAGTTATGTGCCTTATTCCTATCGCCGAGGCGTAGAGAGTTAATTGAGAGGTTGGCGAGGGATCGGAATTTACACACACTTTAGATCTTACAAAAGAGGTTATTGGCAAATCCACCTAACATAAATAAGTCCTAGCAAAAGAGAAAACGGCTGCTTCTCCACAGTCACACTGATGGTCTTTTCGAGTATACTGTCTTACCCTTTGGTATTCATGGGCGATGCACCTTCCTAAGTTGATGAATAATGGTTACACCCAACTCGACTACGCCCAGCGTTCACAGACGATGTGGTAATTCATTAGTCCAGATGGGACTCACACTACAAAAGGTTGAGCGAGTGTTGAGGCACCTTCGGGAGGCGCAGGGGGTCTTACAGCCAACCAAAGCTAAAATGTTCAGTCGGCCTAGCAGGAAGGCAAAAGTATTGGCCATGTTGGGAGGGGAGACCAGTATAAAACCCCAGCGTCAATAAAGGTTGAAGCTATTGCTGAGAGAGTGTTGCCCCGTCCCACTTAAAAAAAAAACAGGTTTTAGGACATGTCAGGCATTGAGGTTACTACAGGCGATTTAGACCCCATTTGCAACCGGGGCGCGAAGCTCAGACTAGTAAAGCTAAAAAGGCACCGGATGTTTGGTAAAAGGAACAAGTTAATGCGGAAGACCGCATTTTTAGACCTACGTACAGCGCTCTGTAGTACCCCAGTCTTGGTTTAGCCCCGTGATGTTACTAAGGAGTTTTTTCTGCAAACGGACGCCTCCGAAGTAGTCTCGGACGCAGTTAATGTCCAGTTTGTAGGAGAATAGGAACACCCAGGGAGGTCCTCTATTTAAGTCGCAAAATGGTGTTCCCCGGATACATATGCCACAGTAGAAAAAAGAGTGTTTGGCGTAATTGTGGGCAACAGACACATTGAAGTAATACCTGTTAGGCAGGTCTTTTTTACGCTCATTACAGATTACGCCCCCTAACAGTGGATGCATTAGAAATAATGAAAAGTTAACTCTGAAGAGTTTTTTAACCCTTGTGTGGTTTTTGTAGATTGCAATCTTTCAACTTCACGGCCAAAATCGGACAGGCCCATCTGCACTGTAAGCTGATGACTCTATAGGGGGCACAGTCTCCGGTGCCGGGGTCCGGCTCCACTCGGTAACGTACGCTGGGAAGGGGGATATGTGGACAGGGTCATGGAAGCGTATCGTTAGTAGGGATGGCAGTATGCATGCTTTCCAGTAGGACAAGAGGGGTTTATTGTTATTGTTAAACAAAAAAAAGAAGGACAGGCGCACAACGAAACCTAGTGTATTAAGTATAAAATGTGACTTTGATGGTAAAAGTAAAATAGTAATGCTACATCAAGTGAGAATTAAACAAGCAGTTGGTATATAGGTGTTACCACACCAGGAGGAGTGGAAACTGTGCGAACACCCTCGGAGGATCTCAGCGATGCCAATGAGAGTCTAGGAGTCGTTCATCTGTCCCTTTACATCGTCCTCGTTTAGGGGTGGTAGGGGATAAGTCCCTTGTATGGAAAGCACCACCACAGCACACAGCTCGCAGGGGTGGTAAAGAAAGCGGCAGGAATCAGCGGTTCGGGATCACTGCACCGTGTGCCGCCACTCATTGTTATGCGCTTGCGATTGAAGTACGCGAGTCGCTCCTCCTCCTTCCGCCGCAATGCCTCTAGTGGAACGCACAGTCACAGGGATTTCAAATTAAGATGTTCACCTGCTTTTAAAACAGGGAAGAGGAAATGCCACATGGGGCGGCAAGTATCTCTCTCTGAGCGTGCAGTGAGAAAGACAGACAGACACAAGCTCTGCTTCAGATTGATCCTGTCCCAAGGGGGTGAGAATAAAGCTCACAAGTAGACGGAGCCAAACTGATATGCGCTGAACCTTGTTGGCTGGACTAGGTTGGTAGCTAGCCAGCAAGTAGTGAGACTGCACTTACCCCGACAGGGGTTGGTTAGGGCTTTGTTTATCGTTTCATTAAAGGATACTGTACCAATACTGTTGTAGTTACTCTTTGGATAAATAATCCACAAGACATTTAACAAGACAAAGTAGTTTTGTCTCCTAGAACTTACAAGACCATAATGAAAAATATATATGTGGTGTGTGGTGTGTGCTATATATATGTGATGTGTGTCGTATAATGGATGGTGTAGTGTGTGTGATGGATGTGTGTTGTGGGCTGTGTGATATGATATATATGCGGGGTGTGTTGTACTAATAACTTGTGGGGGGGGGGTGGGCTCCTATAAATATATGTGTGTGGGGTGTGTGTGTGGTGGTGGGTGTGGGGTGTGTGTGTGTGGTGTGGTGTGTGTGTGTGTGTGTGTGTGTTGTGTGATGTGGTGTGTGTGTGTGTGTGTGTGTGTGTGTTGTGGTGTTGTCGTGTGTGTTGTGTACGTGATGTGTGTTGTGTGGTGTGTGTGTGCTTGTTTGTGCGGTGTGTGTGGTGGTGTGTTGTATATGTGTGTATATAATATATATTTTATATTATATATAGTATATAGTCAAGATAAGCAGTTTGGCATCAATAGATGAGTGTGGTAAGCACACAGGTGCACGTCCCATATAGAGAATGTAGTTATACGTTAACGTTCAAGGAGTGGTAAACAAGAGACAGCACTCAGTGTTTGACAAATCAAAGAGTATTAGTGAAAGCAAAAATAACCCTAGAAACCCAACGTTTCGGTCTACAGAATGCGGACCTTCCGAGGACCCGAACAACGTTGTGGTTCTGGATGTTATTTGCTTTTCATGATAAACACTTTGACTTTCAACACTGAGCTGTTGTCTTTGTTTACCACTCCTTGGGACCGTGTAACGTATAACTATAGATATATAGATATTATATATATATATAATAGTATATATATATAATACACCGTGGTTGACAAATCACCAAAAAAATCTACTACCAAACAAAAAATAGTACTCGACACATATATACGCTACCAAAGGGTGCGCTGTGGGCCATTTGGGCCACTTATTACTCCGCGGGGGTTTTTTAAACACTCGAACGTGGTGCGGAGCAAATGTATAGGTTGTCGACCACTGAATATATATACTATATATTATATTAGAATATATATATATAACTATACTATATACTCTCAAATGTGAGGACATTAAAGTTTCATTTTTTGGGGGATTTTTTGATTGCTCATTTTTGAGACTTCTTGTGTCTTTTCTGTAAAATATATATTGCTGTATTGCACGATTGTGAGTGTTCCTACTTTTATCTTTTCCTGTAATAAATGTTATTATGCCATGTCACTCTCTCTTTTCTTTTCTTAAAATGGAACAAGTGGGAAGAGACACACCTATCATCTGGATCAAGTTAACCTGTGGATACTTTCTCCAAAGGGGACTTACTTTGTGGGACATTTTCACTTGGACATTTGTTTACAGTATGTAAGTTCACTTTTCACAGAGATTGGATATATTTTGCACTGTATATAGGATAATTGTGTGTTTTATAGGTTTAAACACATAGGTTTTTTTTTGCACATTAGGGCACATATTTAACTCACGCGCTGGTATTCCTTTTTCCTTTATATATTACTTTTTGGAAGGATTTGAATCACCCCCCCCCCCCCCACAATCCAGCAGCGGGATATTTAGTCACTGTTTGTATTTAGAAGTTGGCGCTGTGTTTTCTTTATTCACTTTTCTGCAGATTTAATTAATCCGTGAGAGACCTCTGTTTCTTGAGTACATCCTGTAATTCTATCGCCATTTTTTTCATGGACACCTTCTGTAACCGTGTCTCTTTTAGCTTTGTAATCTCTTTCTTCAACTTCATCTTTATAGCAAATCGTAATATTGCAACAGCATGCGTATAGGAACGTACAGCTTGCTTGGTTAGGAGGTAGGATTGATATCCTGACTGAACCACTCTAGCTGCTTCTCCCACGTCCTGGTAGCGTCTTTGTTGCTGTGCTTCTGTATTTCTTTTTCCACTCAGTGCGGCTGCTAGTTCAACTTCTTTGAATTTGAGTCACGATCACACTTCTCACAACCATATGTGATGGAGCGGCCTGCAGGCGAGGGGAGATTGATGCACAGACAGAGGGTTCCGCTTAACTATAGTGGTTTATTTGCCACCAAACAGCCACCAAACTGCCACCAAAACATTTGGGTTAATACCCCTTTAAGGCATAACACAAAAATAATGAAATAAAATCCTATTCCCGTTAGGCAAACTAACTACACCAACATGTCCCTAGCTAACAACGCTGGCCAACTAACCTGGTTCCCAGCCCAAAACACGCCCTGGTATATGGAGCAAAGTAACAGTCTCTGTCCAGAACAAATAAAGGGTTTTCACTTATCTGTCCGTCTTTGTGTTTATCCTGGGTGTGATTCCCAGCTGGACCCCGCAGGCCTGCTTCTTTCAGTCCTAGGATCCAATACAGCCAGACTCTCCCCGGCTGGGAGAACTTTCATTTCATCTCCTTCTCTCTGTGGAGGGAAGCAATCTCAATGTCTCTGACAGCTTCCTGTCTTTTATGCCTGTTACATCAGGAGTTGATTGTCCACACTTCCCTGTTCAGGTGTCAAATCCGATACCCGTGCAGTCTAGGAAGGGAGTTAACCTCTTCACTCCCTTACAATTATTCATGTTGAAATGTTTCCAGGAGGAAAGAAAGAGAAAGAAAATCCCTGAGGAAGAGTCCCGAAATCAATACTGATGTTGTCTCTATCAAATATCTCCATGTAACACTGAGAGATCTTTGCTCCAGAATACATCAAATACCACATATTAATAAAATGAATTAATTGGTCATCTGAGGGGATCAAAGAACCATCTCCTGACTGGGCACAAACAATATGTTTGAGTTACCAATCAGTATTAATACCACGTAGAGCGAAAGTACTGAGGGTGAAAATCCAGAATATTTCCCTGATTGTGAGCAAACCCAGTTTGTCGTCTCCCCTTATAAGAGCCAGTATGGGCTCAACCGCAGAGATCAAAAGGGAATACAAACCCCCATGGGAACAATCGTCACTTTAATGGTTGATGTCACATCCTTTTAACTAATTGAACATATCACATGGTACTGGAACCAATGGGATTGTCTTCAATCCCACTGGCTGTAATACCACGTGATATAAACCACATGGATTTAAGGATGTGACGTACCTCCCTTGGAGATGACGTCACATCCTTTAAAAAAAAGCCGGTCACATGATACAGCGTCCAATCAGATTGAAGCTGTACCATCTGACCCTAAAATGTGATTTCACAGGCCCTATATAAGGTCTGTTCTGTCCCATTTTGGCTCTAGAAGATGTCGAGACAACTTCAGTTGCTGGATTTGATGGGGCTCTATTGGATTATAAAAAAGAATATAGAAGATTAAAGAAAAGAATGACAGATGAAGATAGAAGGAGAAATAAGAGGGAAGAAGATTTTTGTACCTGATGCTGATCTTCAAGGAGGATGGAGTCGGATTGCAGTGGATGATGTCACGGGTCAAGAGCTTCCTGAAACGCCGGGATTCAGAGGGTGAAGACTTCTAAAGGTAAGATAAATATTAAATTATGTAAATAACTTTTTTCAGGTTTTTTTATTGTATTTATTTATTTTTATGTTTTTTATTGCCCATTGACTGCTAATGTATTAATCTGTGCAGGGTACAGATACATACAGTAACAGGCAATTCGTTTTTTGGCAAATGCTTGTTTACAATTGATTGTTATTTTTTTCTATTTCTGCTTATTGTTTTCACTAAATTGTTTGGTATTTGTATGGCTTGTTTTTAGTACTTTTTAGGATTGGCTTGCGGTTTTATTTCTTGATTTGTTTTGTTGGTTAGGTGTTTATTTAATTGTATTCTATTATTTTGGTATAACATAATTTTTATTCTTTAGTGGTTTTGGTGTTAGAATAATTTTATTGATGTCTAGTTGAGGCTTTTAAGTTCTATTATTGTTGTGGCGTTTAGGTGCTTGTTTATTTCTTTAATTGTTGTGTATTGTTGTGTTTGATTGTTTTAATAGTTTGGCCATTGACTGCTATAGTGGCTTATCATGCCCATATTATATAGGTTTAATGTACCACTGTGCCAAACAATGGGTGGGTGTACTTGTCCCGGGGTGGGTGGTTAGCCCTCCCGAGTGGGTAGCAGGTGAGTGTGGGTTAACCCTTTAATTACTATCTGCATTTTCCCACAGGATTCGAAGGGCCAACGCTTCTAAAGTTAAGATAAATATTGAATGTTTGTAATTTTGTTTTTACAGTTTTTTGATTGGATTTTTCTTATTTTATGTTTTCCAATGCCCATTGAGTACTAATGTATTAATCTGTGCCTGTATAGGGTACAGATTAAGACAGTGGTAGTCAATGCATTTTTGGCGAAATGCATTTATTCTATTGACTGTTATATTCTCGAATTCTGTTTATTGTTTAGATTAAATTGTTTTTAATTGTGATGGCTTTTTTAAAAAACAAATTCAGATTGATTAGTTTCTTTTTAATTATGTATTTTGTTGGTTACTGGTTTTAATTGATGTGTTGCTTATTGGTTGTATTAATTAATTGTTGTGTGTTGTATGCATTAAATGTATTGTTTGGCTAGTGGTGTGATGTATTTAATTGATTGCCTAGTGGTTTCATTTCTTTAATTGAATGCCTAGTGGTTTTATTTAGGTAATTGATTTGTTGGCTAGTGCATTTAATTTGTTATTTTTGGGGGTTTAGGTGCGTGTTGTATATGTTTTATTATTGTGTATTTTGTACATTCATGCTTTTGTATTAGGGTGACCATTGACTGCTAAAGTAGCTTATCATGCACATATTATATGGGTATGTTGTACAACTATAACAATCAATGGGTACAGTGGGTCCAGGGTGGTGGTTAGGCCTCCCAGGTGGGTAGCGGGGGAGGGTGGGTTAACCCCTTAATTACTTTAGCGGTTATTAACCGCTAAGGGGATTAAGGGGTTAGGGGCCATTAGATTGTATTTTTAATGTATTATTTCTGGCAATGGAGGACATGGCCTTGCAGTATGCTGACAAGGACACCCTTCATAATTGCAGGGGTAAGTCGAAGGCTATATTTACTTTATTTATGCTGGCTGGCTAATATTTTGTTTACTAATGGGCAAATGATTTATTATCCATATCTGGATAATAGATATGTTGCACATTACTGAACTGTATGTGTTTGGGGGGGGGAAGATGTATTTATTGAAATGGATGCCATCTTTATTTTTTTTATTATAACAGGCATGGTACTGCAGGCCAGCGGGGACCCACGGGGACCACCCGAGGACCCCCGGACACCCATGGGGACCACCCGGGGTCCCCCGCCGACCTATGTTATCAATTGTGTGTTAAAATAAATAATAATTTTATGTGGGGGCACAGGGGGTAGGTTGTGTATTGGTGCGTACTACATATTTTAATTTACATTTTATTACTATTTTTTGTAGCGTCACTTCGCCTGGACAGTTAAATGCACAGTAGATACCAGTACCCCATAACGGGGCCTGTATCTCGGGAAGCAGGTGGTCCCTGGACCTGAAATAAACATGGTTATGCTCCGGAGACCCCCTGCTACTAGTAATACAATTTACATTTAAAAAAATCATTAGGCCAAGATTTGCACCAAGAGAGGAAGCTCTCTCTCTCTGCAGCAGGAACAACTCGCCAGATGAGCCCTTTACACAGGAGCGAACATTTCGTCGCTGGCTACTCGTCATTTTTGCAAATGTTGCTTTCACAGGTATTCTGGGCTTTCTGCATACCGTGATAGCAACGCTATCAAAAATGGAGATTTAAGAACCTTGGTTTTTTTTTTATCTACTGGACTTTACTGCATGAGGCGCTTTGCCTTCCTTTATCAAGAATCCATTTGCAGGTTGTTGTATTTAGATTGTTGTTTTATTTAGTTGTGTATAAAGATAATTTGCTACAGGGGTTAATATATTTTTATGATTTTGTATAATATTTGCTCCATGTATTGCTGTTCTTTTCCGGAGGGGCCGCTGTTCTGATTGCTGGGCACCTTATCACGTGGGTTCATTCTGTGGGGGCAGTGAGTCCCTGGTATCGCACCTGTGGCTTCCGGTTGAGATAGATATTTTTCCAGCATTTGATCTACTCTTACACTTTTTGACAAAGCGCTTTTGTTGTGTTTTTGTACCTGCTATACATCATTGTGATGTTTCATTAAACAGTTTTTAACCAGTTTGTGTGTCTAGCCCTGCATCTTTTGTCAAATTAGCTGTGCTTCAATTCTCCAGCTTGCCTGCTGGAGATCCCTACCTAGTTACCTTAAGTCCTGTTAAATCTGGGAAAATAATGGACGTTATTATCCCTGAGTTTATGCAACAACAACGGTCATTGTTGAACTCATTTGCATGGACTAAACATCAGGTTAAATTATCACTTTTCTGTGTTCCCTTCAAATAACAAAGCTTGTGTAATGCCTGTGGTGTTACAAAGAGAAAGAGAGAGACTTATGTACTTAAACCAAACACATATGGGCACATAAAGGAATACACCTGAGATACCTAGATAATTTCGATATTCAAAGTATATTCAAATTATTTAAATTGGAATATTTCCGAGGTGTGTTCCTTTTTCTGCACTTGTATCTCTACAGGTGTAATATTATAGATTTCTTTGGGGAGGTATATAATAACTTACGACTTATAAAATCAGACTCTTTCCCTCCTGTAAATCCCACATTTTAGGGCCTGAATTATTTTGCTTCTACTTAATCCTATGATACTGTACTTACTGTACCTGTCTATCCTGGTCTATGTTGCATAGCCCGCTTCTTCAGCTGTATCTTGAGCCCAGACCTGCTGGCTCCAGATATTAGAATCCTTTTTCTGACATGGAGAACACTGCAATCTGGTACATAACATTGCACCATGTCCTTTGCCTGATAGGTGCCTCCGGCCTCTATGTGTGAACTCCCTTTTTCCTACCTCCCTTGGACTAGACACCTGTAACCTGGCGGCAAAAGGAAAAAGAAGAGGGGGGTGACCTCACTGCCCTCTGTGGAGACAACAACCCTTACTGTTGGCAACCTTTTTTAAATTGCAATGTGGGAAGAGAGTTCAGGCAGTGTTTCCTTGAGTCAGAACTTCTGGAAAAAGCAGCTGGAGAAACAGAAGAACTATATGAAAAATAACTGTTGTAGAAACTCCTACCTTAGTTACCTAATTTTTGTGTTTAATGAGCAAGGGTTTTCAACATATTGATACAGTATCTGAGCACTACATTTTTGTAACCATGCTTGACCTACAGTTTAAGCCAAACTTGCCATATTTCCTACCACCAGGCACAAATATCAATAAATGCAAAGAGCTCCTTTCCGCTCAAGTCACATGGGCATCCTCCTCCTTCAGCTTTCCCTGAAGCTGTGGTGTTTACACTGTTATTAAATTTATTTGTGCCAATAAGTACCAAACAAGATTCAAATGAAACCCATAATGTAATTTGGACTCAGATACAGAAGATACAGATAGACTTTAATATTGTGCTGCAAGACTAAAATAATTTCTAATAATGGAGGAAGTTTTTTTCAGAAAAGGTGACATCAGGGATAACCTGTTTATATACTGGGAGGCAAAAATATGGAACTCTTTATACGGACTGACTATGGTTTACTTAAACTGTCCGCCTTTCAGGGTGTTCTCTGAAAGAATATTAATCATGGCTGGCAGCCTTGTAGGTGACCATCACAGGAGACTACGGCCAAAAAATGGTGAGAAGCATCAAAATAAACAGCAGCATGTTCAATACAGAAAAGACACAGCAGCTGATTCCAAATTGGATGATATTAAAATAGGTCCCAATAACAATGGAGGAAAGTTCCCAGGACATAAACCTCGTATTTGAATTTTGTTCCTGAAAAAACCTTTTGCATGTGTTTTGTGCATAACAGTGCTTTGTGACTACCATCACTGCAGCGGGGTCTAGTGAGTATTTTTTGCCTGCATAAAAGCGCAATTGCTCAAGGCCACAAGTAAAACTCATCCTTAATGAACTCTGTCTCCAATATAACATTCTTGATTTCATTAAATTAGTAGCCCTCATCTCCAAGTCTTATTTGAAAAAAAGCATCCTTTCCTTGATACACTCCATCCCCAGCATAATATATTTAATTTAAAATTGTATCGATACAGTATGTGTACCATGCTACCCTTCCCCTCTCTTCTTTTCTTTCTGTAGCCTATCCCCACTGTTTGTTTTACGCCATATGTGAAACATTTCTGAAATAAATAAACAGTTTTAATAGTCTTCTTACTAGTCTTGTCCTATCTTTCTTTTACCTTGCCGTATTCTTCTTGGACAATGGAAACAGACATACTCATGTACAATAGCCAATGTTATTGCAACCCCTGGCATGGTGCAACGGGAGAAGTGGCCGTTGTTTAGAATCAGTCCCGAGTGAGAAGGGGCCAGTGCTATTGCACTATTTACATATGGGAGTGCACTGTGTGCTGCAATAACGTTGGCTACATCTGTAAACCACATTATAATTATCATTATATTTGCTAAATTGATTCTAATTTACATAAATGCTTAAATAGGGACCAAGAATGGCTCCAGATAAGATGACATTATGATTTTTTTAAAATCAAATTCACATTTTCCCCATAATCCCAAACCAATTAAAAGGTTTTGGCAAAACCAAACCATTTTTTTTTTAAACGAAAACACAGGGTCTAGTGCACACCTCTACTTTCAATGAAACTAGGAAACTACATACCAGTAGCAGCAGTGTATACAGTAGTTTCATTTCAGGGCCTGAATTAATGTCTTTTGACAGGCCTACCTTTTCAAGACCTTCACTCTTTTCTTGTTGGATTCCTCTGCAGCTGTTTTATGTATCTGGTATCCCCTGCCTTCATTTTCACGCATGGGCTGCTTGGTCAATGTCAAAGAATATTCTATGAAGGACTAACTGTCCAAAGGGTATAAACCCAATTGGTACTCTTTTATTCATCTTTGACACCTTTCAGTGTGATCCTAAATGCCTATTGTAAATCGAGCATGCAGGAGAAAAGCTCTAGGGACTCTCTTATTCATCTCTGTAATAGTTTTCTTGCCACATGAGGCTTAATATGATTTGTACTGCCTGATTTAATTTCTATTAAAAATATAATGCAATGCTGTTTATTGCTAAAATAAATAATAATTAAAAAATATCAAATGTACCTTCTAATGATGTTTTCTTTCATTGAAATTCAAAGGTGTTTATGCATTCTTAATATGCGTATATTGCAACACACACAGACAGCAGTCTTCTTTACTCAAAACAATGTAACATTTGTAAGGTTTTTGTGGGATTCAGAAACTGAGAATTAGAAACAAGCTTTAGTCTGGCAAAAGCAATATTATGCTTCGGTGGCTTTTGGTATGGGCATGTTAAAATTCTTGTTATTAAACTGACAGAGAGCCTGATTGTATTGAAAATTCAATCATAGGCCCTGTCATGGAATCTAACAGTGTTTAATGAATATTTGGTATTTCTATACACCATAGAATGACATGTTTTAGAAGATGGTTATAACAAAAGCTTACACAAAATCATAATTCTATGAATTTTACTCAATGCTCTGAATCACCAATTGTGACAAGGACAAAGTTTATGTGAATTTGGTTTGCTTAGATGATCCATTTTCATACTGTACTTATATCTTCTATTGGATGTAGAACACTATCATATCGTACCTCGAACATTATCTACCTATTTTAATGATATACAGTATATAGATTCCTTTTTTCAAACAAACTCAACTTTAGATCAGCCAACGGCTTATTTTGATTGGTTGCTAAGAGTCTTGGTTCAAATTGATAAGGTTCCACTGGTGAAAATTATTAGGCAAAAACATATTTTGACATTAAGGCCTAGAGTCATCAAACAACAAAATGCAGTATTATAGGCAAAACAATGTAGTATTGTGATGCTGCAAGTGATAAATGTTGTACCGCTAATAATACACCATATTTTTACCGCGGCAACTTAAAATATCACAGCCGTCACCAAAATAGCTTAATTTCACAAATGTCATTTTGATGCTAGTCATCAAGTCCTAATATTTCTAACTGGCCTAACGCCGCACAAATACTGCATGTTTTTATCACCTACTGTATGTGTTAGCCCAATCTTGCCTATGCATAGAATGAACATTACATACAGCTGTAGTAAGAATTACTGTAACCAACATCATGGCCATTTGTGCTAGAGACTGTGCCTGGCGGGATCTCGCTGTAGAGGGTTCATGTTTCTGGATTAAACCCCCCACCGCATTAATCTGTCCGGGCTACAATCATCATGGACGGAGACAAGAAAAGATTAAGGTTTGCTATATCTGTATATACTCTAGGAAACATAAGCTAAACAAATATGGAATGGGTGATAAATATTACATAAAACACATTTAAGTAGATACTAATCCATTAGTAGTAGTCATGCGTTTCCATGACTAGCTAACCACTAAAGGCTGAAGAGGAGTTAATACAAAATAAAATAAAATTATAAACCCCCTTGGCTACCATAGTGGCTAGTAATGTCTTACTAACTGCTAAGGCAAACTATGGGTAAACTCCATACCAACCCCTACCCCACAGGGGCATAACCACAATCCCAATAACAAATACCCCCAATGCCCCTCCCTAGCCTAATCCCCAACAAATATAACCTCCCACATTAGCATCTCTGTCACCCTAAAGTCTGACATCTAAAAGTATTCCCCAAGAACTGCTCCCCTCTGCACAGAACCAGCAGGCTAAAGTTTAATATCTGGAATTTCTTGCTGCTATATGTTTCGCTAGCCACCCCCTGCTGTGTTTTAGATTCTGGACACAGGAGTTTCAAAGACCAGCTGAACTCTTTCAGAACCCCTTCCGCCTAAATCTGCATCACCCCAAAGGCCGATAGCCTTTGGCGAGAGCTG
This sequence comes from Ascaphus truei, assembly GCA_036426205.1. Taxonomy (NCBI): domain Eukaryota; kingdom Metazoa; phylum Chordata; class Amphibia; order Anura; family Ascaphidae; genus Ascaphus; species Ascaphus truei. The sequence goes on along the minus strand of CM071568.1, from coordinate 214,889,057 downwards.
AAGGGCAGCCACAGGGTGTCTGCTGTTTGCTGCTATTCATTGCTTGGTTTACTGGGTTGGTAAAGACTTATAATACCACACATTGCAGGCCTATCCTCTCTCTTCTAACACAATTTAAACCTTGTCTATAACTGTTACATAGGCCCATAATATATTATCTCTAACTGCCCAATGAAATGTCTGTAAATGTAATGTATTGCCACTGTTCATAAAATGTAACCATGTATTGTCAAACAACACACAGAACTCCAGCAAGCTCTTTTTGGGAACCCCATAGCCCCCACAAAATGTATATGTATATAAGTGTCAAAAGGGAGAGCTATTGAGCGTGGCAAATGTATACAACAAGCAACTGAGAAGCCCAATGCTACATCCTATATGACAAAAATACACAGTAAAATACTTATATATTCTCTTGAAAAAGGGTCATTTAGTTTAACCCTTTGGCCAAAGCATTGTAAGCCTGCGAGCCACGACAAGGCAGACCCAGTTCGGAGGTCCTAACACTACCAGATACAATACTAATATACCTCTATTAGGATTACAATTCTCATTTACCTCTATTAGGAGGGAGAAAGACCAACATTGATCTATATCCAGTAAAATGAAAAAGGCCTGCTGACTTGGGAAGTGGGGAGGGACGGGCTTAAAACCTGGGAGGGAGGAGCCTCTAACAGCTGACATGTACATATACAGTATTGTCATCATAACTCTGTGTCCAGGACATCTTTGAAACGAGAGGTAACTCTCAATGTACAATATTTTTTCCTGGTCAAAGATTTCATTGATAAATAAATAAATAAATAAATACATTTTTAGTAATGGTCATTAGCCCTGTTAGCCAAATGTGGCTAAAAATGCTTTTGACCACTATAAATACACCCAAATTAAAGTAATGGGGAAAAAAATAAGACATTACCATAAACAAATGTACAAATAAACAAAAAAAATACAGCACCAAATGTATATATATAGTGATTCCGTATATCTAACTACTGTAGGTAGTATGTGTTAAACCAAACACGTGAAAAAAGTGAAATAAGTGTAACCACCAACAATTAATATGAATCCAACTGTCCACAAATGATCAAAGAAAAATTCAATAATCCAAAATGGACTAATATCCTTGTTGCACAAAGTGATATAACGTTTGATAATTAAAAAATGATAGTATGATATGAAAAATCAGGTAAAAAAATAGAAAGCGGGACTCAGGGCAGCTTTTCACTGGATCACCCAAATCCAAAACAAAACTCTAAAAGAAAAAAAAATGAATTTTTAAAGTTGTTATATGTTATTGTTATATTGTTATGTCATATCCTCAAGGTTCTGAATTGATCATCTCATTCCTTGAATTTGTTTTTATGTTTAAATTACTTTTTACTTATGCCATTTTTTTTTTCAACCAGTGTATGGTACAATCATCACATACTCTACCAACCCATTGTCGTATATAACAGTACACATGACAACTCATTTTGTATTTGGACTCACAAAAGACATACCGGGGTTACGCACAGACCAACCAGACTTACAACCAGACTACACAAGGGAAGAGGGAGGGAGGAGGGGGGGGGGGAAGGGGTGAGGCTGCCACAGAAAGGCTCCGGATCAGCTGGGCTCATCCTGGAGATTACGGCCACAGAAAGGCTCCGGATCATTTGGGCTTTGAAGACTTCAGGTCCGTCAGATCTCGGGCTAGCTGCTATCTTAATGTTTGCGTACGTCCGCGAGTGTGTACACTAGCCCCTGCTCACTCACTTTACTGCCGAATTTAGTTGTCCCTCTTTGCTGACTGTATTCTATGTCTCCCCGTCAGCCACACTCATCCAAGGAGAACGCGTCTAGAGCTATTAAAGCAGTATGTTGGAGGCATTGATCCCTGGGATATCGTTCAGGGCTAACCATGGAGCCCAGACTTTTAGAAAGTTTGTGCCGGTGTCGTTAACCAGACTCGTTAACTGTTCCATCCGGCAAACATGCCAAATTCTATTTCTGATTTTTGGGATATTTGGTAGTTCGGGCTGCTTCCACAATGCTGCGATTTCGCACCTCAGGGCAGTTGCAAAATGTGCAATTAATTTGTGCTCCGACCTGTTTAACCCCGGGGTGTGTCTGGCCAGCAGAAACAACCAGGGGTTCAAAGGGATCGCGCAATCGAGAATTCTCTGGAGCCAATTTCTTATATCTTCCCAGATTGGGAGTATCTTGGTGCAACCCCACAGCATGTGCAGCAAGTCTGCCTGCTCCCCACATTGTTTAGGGCACAATGGAGGGTAGCCCCTGACAAACTTTGATAATCGTAATGGGGTCAAATACCACCTCATCAGGACCTTATACGCGTTCTCCTTCAATGTCGTGCAGATTGAGCTCTTAGCTGCCGCCAAGACAATATAGTCCCAGTCCTCGTCCTCTAGTGTGTCCCCTAGATCTCTTTCCCATCTATTCTTATATTTTAATGTCACGTCGGCGTCAGGAGTCGGACAGACTACCGCCCCGTACATCGCAGAGATAAGTCCCTTGGTTCTTGTTCCAGTAGAACAGAGCTGTTCAAAATTAGTGCGTTGAGCCCGAATGGGAAATTTATCATAGAAAGCTCTTAGCTGGAGGTATCTAAAGAATTCTGAATTTGGAACTGATTTTTCAGACTTAATTTGCTCAAACGGTTTGATAGATATTCTACCCTCCAGGTGTAAAAGGCGAGTGTAGCTCTTCTGTGTCCATATAATAAATTCCTTCTTCTGCAGGCCCGGAGCGAAATCAGGGTTTCCCAAAATTGGGGTCATCAAGGAGTGTTGTCTCATTAAGACGTGTTTATATTTGCTTTTGTCCCATACTGCCAAAGAGCTGACAATCGCGGTGAGTGGGTGTTTGAAGTCCTTGCAAACCTTATTTGGGAGCCAGATCAGGTCCTGCAATGCCACCGGGGCACAGCAGGCCGCCTCCAGCTCCACCCATCGCCTCCGACTAGGGTGGGTGTGCCACTGGATAATTTGGGTCAATTGGGCCGCTCTGAAGTATGATAACAGGCAAGGTACCGCTAATCCTCCTCTTGTTGTGGGCCGAATTAGTGTGCTAGTTTTGATGCGGGGGGTTTTATTACCCCAGACAAACTTCACCATTGCGGACTGTAACCGAAGGATCTCTTCCCTGATTATAGGGACCGGAAGAGTCTGAAATAGGTACAGAATTCTGGGAAGGAGATTCATTTTTAGAGATTGAATCCTGCCAATCCAGGATATGTTGTACCCTGCCCATTTCCGGAGATCTTCCTTCAGTGTCCGTATTAGTCTGGGGTAATTCGCCTTATAAAGGGTGCCTGATTGCTTCGTGATATTTATCCCTAAATATTTTATGGAGGAGGTTTGCCATTTGAATTCAAAGTTCACCGTGATCAGTTTCTCGGTGGCCTTAGGTAAGTTGATATGTAGGGCTTCTGATTTTGCCTGGTTAATTTTGAACCCAGATATCGCATTAAATTCCCCTAGCAATTGAAAGACGTTCGGCAGAGAGGTGAGGGGCTGTGATAGCGTGAGTATCACGTCATCAGCGTACAGGGCCACCTTATGTGGCTGGTCACTAATTTGGATTCCTGCTATATTCGGGCTGAGGCGGATGTGCGCCGCTAGGGGTTCGATGCATAGCGCAAAGAGAAGGGGTGACAGAGGACAGCCTTGCCTGGTGCCGCTCTTAATCCGGAATTCTTCCGAGGGGAAGCCCTGGTGCCTGACTTTCGCCGTCGGTCCCCGATACAGAGCGAGAATTGCCTCTATCATTCTCCCACCCAAGCCGAACGCTCCCAGCGTCTCTCTCAAGTAGGGCCAATCAATTCTGTCGAACGCTTTTTCTGCATCTAAACTAAGCACCATAGACGGGATATGTTTTTTTTGCGCCAGATCAATCAAATCTATAATCCGTGTGGTGTTATCAGCTGCCACATATGAACCCCACTTGATCAGGATGGACCAACTTGGACAAAACCTGGTTAAGGCGGTTAGCTAAAAGATTGGAAAAGATTTTTGTATCTGAGTTTATTAAAGAGATGGGCCTATAGCTTTTACAGTCCGCTGGGTCCTTTCCTTGTTTGTGGATTACTGAGATAGACGCCTGGAGCATCGAGCTCGGGATGGGGGCACCATCCAGGAAGGAATTACACAGTTTTAGTAGATGAGGAGCTAATATTTTGCGAAATTTCTTATAATAGAGATTGGAAAAGCCATCCGGGCCTGGGGCCTTGGCTGCTTTTAAAGACTTCATTACCTCTAGGAGTTCCTCGATAGTAAAGTCTGCCTGTAGTGCGTCCCTCTCCTCTCTGGTCACTTTAGGCAATTGAGCTTCTGTTAAGAACGTCTTTAGTCGTGCTTTTGTGGTTGGCGTGTGTGCCACCTTCGCCCCATCGTAAAGGGTTTCATAATATGTTTTAAATTCATTAACTATTTTTTTGGGGTCAGAGGTCAGATCCCCCTGCTCTGTTCGAATTGTCTGAATTTGGGAGACTTGGTTTTTGTCTCTTAGTTTGTTGGCAAGTAGGGTATCTGGCCTGTTTGCTTTCTCAAAAAATTTCCGCTTAGACCATGTCAGCTCCTTTTCAACACGCGAGGTCAGCAAGATATTAAGTTTGGTTTTAGTGTCTAGCAACTCCTTAAGGGTCATTGCATCTTTGTTATTTTTATGCCGAGCTGAGAGGACTGCCAATTCTGCTTGTAACTGATTGATTTTTTTGTCATTCTTCCTCTTTCGCCTGCTTGCAATCCTTATGAGCTCTCCTCTCAGAGTCGCCTTATGGGCTTCCCATAGGGTAGCCTGCGAAGTCACGCTTCCCGTATTCTCCTGAAAGTATTCCCTGATTCTATCCCCTACATTTTGTGTAATTTCGGGGATTTTTAGTAAAACTTCATTAAGTTTCCAGTTCGCTCCTGGTCTGTCCAGAATAAAATCGGAGCACCGCAGCTCTATCGGCGCATGATCTGACCACGAAATATCGTGGATGCCCGAGTGGGAGATCTGTGAAACCATTCTACTGGATACAAAGAGGTAGTCTATCCTACTATATCTGTCATGTGGGTGGGAGTAGAATGTAAATCCTTTGTCCTGGCGGTGCTGTTCCCGCCATATATCTAAAAGGTTATTAGTTCTCAGCCCTCTATTCCAGGTTTGTCTGACCTTTGAGTCAGCCTTGCCGCTCGGGGTGCATCTATCCATTACTGGATCTAGTGTCTGATTAAAATCGCCCCCTAGTATTACGCATCCCTGTGCTATCCTCTGGAGGACGGAGAAGAACCTTTCCAGGAAAGCTTCTGTGCCTTCACTTGGCGCATAAACGTTTGCCAGTGTGATCGGCTGACCTCTTATTTCGCCGCTTATAATCAGAAATTGGCCGTTGTAGTCTTTTTTAATGGTCTTAATCGCAAAGGGCAAACGGTTATGCAGTAGAATGGCTACTCCTCTTTTTTTTTTGTTGGCTGAAGCTGAGAACCAATTCCTAAACCTATAATCAATATATTTTGGTGAACTAGATTTAGAAAAATGTGTTTCTTGTAATAGAATTATGGGTCTGTTTTTTTGTAGTCCGCCATAGCTAGTCTGCGTTTCCCTGGACTGTTAAAGCCTTTCACATTGTGTGAAATAATAGTGATCCCTTTACTCATGAGTGTATTTCCAAACCTTTTCTCTTTTGTAATCAACCGTCAGAGCCCATGGTGTCAGCGCCGAGGGTCATTTGTTTCTTTCTGAGGTTTCGGACTGCAGCCCATTGGTGCTTTTCGGGTGTAGCTCTATGGCAGGGGCTGGGGTGCCAGTCCAGGTGCGTCCAGGTGTCTGGTGGCATCGAAGACTCTCGCTGTAGTCGCGTGCTCCTCTGGTCCTGTTCACTCTATGCTGGATTTCTCCCTGAACCCTCAGCGTGCATGGGTATTCTTTGCCCAATGGCTGGCGCCTCTGGATTTGATTCCTACTTTCAGCGATCTGGAACTGCGGCATGGGGATACAAAGGGGGACACACTGGGGGGACACAAAAATACACAATGTAACACTCATTATAACTTTTAATAACTGTCCGGGGACTGGGCGGGAACTAGCTCCCCCAATCTCCTTCTTTGCCCTTCCCAGGCGTGCAGCCTGGATGGAGTTCGGGATGGCCCTCCATCCCCCTCTCCCACCCTGCTTGGCTGGCCACGTGGGGACTTTCATGGGCCGCCCGTGGGACTTCTCCCCTGCGCCCATGTGGAGACTCATGCACAAAGCCTTCGCGAGGGGCAGCACCCCTCCCCCTCCCTTGTCTGTGCTGTTTAATGTTGTAACGACAACCTTTTATTAACTAGGCTCTATCGTTTAACTTCAACTGTTAACTTCAAAAGTAGAGTGTGAAATACAGAGTGTAACTGCTTGCCCCTGTTCTCCTGCAGCTCGTGTATCTTCCTGCATGCCTCTGCTATGGTATGTGCCTCTGCGCGCTACTGCCCTGAGGTTAGATATTGTCTTGCCCCTTGACCAGCCCTCCCTGTTTATACAACTGTGACCCCTTAATCTAGCTGAGCGGTGTGAGTGGTGTTGCTCTGCTTGCTTCCCTCTGATATGGTGTGCTCTCTGCCATGCTTCACTATCTGCTATCCCCTTCTATCCTCTATATGGTCAGGTGACTTTCCCCCTCGCTGCCTCTGCTGTCAGCTCGCTTCTGCTGTTCGTTGGGTCGCGGCCGGGGCCCCGGCTTGCCGTTCCATCTATTTTGCGCCGCCGGGTTGTGGGTGGGTAGGTGGCTGGTTGTGTTCTATTATGGGCAGCATCCCGCGAGATTTACGCGTCTTCCAGCGCCGGCTGACGAGGACTTCCGGTTTCGCCCGTCTGTCTGCCCCCTCCAAGATGGCGTCCGCTCTACTTCCGGTGACGTCCTTCCGGCAGGCGCCATTTTCCCTCAACGAGCCCGTGGAGAAGGACGTCCCCTCACCTGCTCCTGCGCCGGGAAGCGCTCCACTTCCGCAACGATGCCATGCGGCGAGGCTACTTCTGTGGCGCCATGTTGGGTGTCTTGCGTTCCACTGCGACCGGCCATTTTCATCATCAGGTAGGGGTTTAGGTGTTTTGGGTGGTTTTCAGGTCGCTGTTACTACAGCTGATGTCTCAGGTCACTCTTGAGACAGGGCTTGCTTCAGGGTAAGCAGTCCAGCACGTATGGTGACACCAGCAGCGGGTTAGTGAACCTGGAAGGGTTCTCAAAGTGACAAGCTCTCTGTTTATTTAACTATTGGGTAAACCGCTACCCTAACTTTCAGTCTGTTTGAGGAGTTAGACATTTGCCTCAGATCACTGCGGGGACTGCAGGGTCTCGGGGTGATTTGGATGGACCTGCGGTTCTCCACTCTGCCTCCTCTCGTTCTTCCCTCCTGGGGCTTTTTGTTGGGCCCTCTTTCAGACCCAGTTTATTGAGGAAGTCCTCACTCTCCCCCGGCTCTTTCATTGATATGGCCCTCCCGTTCTTAATGACCAATAGGCCGAACGGGAAGGTCCAACGATAACGAACTGCCCGTTCTCTCAGCAGCCTAGTGACGGGTTGTAGTGCCCTTCTCCTCGTTAACGTGAGCGGGGACAGGTCTTGAAACAACTGCATCGTGGTTCCCTCGAACCGGCAGGTACCCTCCGCTCTGGTGCACTTAAAGATTGCATCCCTGGTTTTGAAGTAGTGCAGCCTAGCGATAACATCGCGCGGCTGCTCCATTGCTGCAGGACGGCTTCTAAGGGCTCTGTGGCAGCGATCCATGGCCCGCTCTGCTTCAGGTATCTCAGGCAGGAGTGTCTCCAACCACCTGGCAATGAACTCCTCAACATCCGTGATTGCCTCTGGGACGCCGCGAACACTAATATTGTTGCGGCGATCCCGGTTTTCATCATCCTCCTGCCTGTCCAGTATCTCCGTTATCTGGGCTTGCATGTATGTGGCTTTTTTGTCCGCCTTTTTAATCTGTTTAGTTGCGGTCGCCATTTTGTCCTTGAGGGCCCCCCGTCCTTTCCCCCAAGCCCTGCACTTCGTTTTTTAAGTCCTGGAGCCCTACATAAATCATGTTTTTCATGTCCTGGTAGAGACGGTCAAAATCGCAGATTCGGACGGGCAGCTGTGTGGGCTCAACTGGGGGGTCCTCTTCCCGCTCCGATTCGGACCCTGCGGCTGATTCTGGCGCCATCGCTGTACCGGCACTCCGTGGGGTAGAACGGCCTAGATATCTCCTTAAATCGCCTTCTTTTTTCTTCTTGGAGGTAAGCGAGGCCATCACGGGAGTATCTACCGTGCTGACACTGTGTTTAAAGGTTTTTTTGGTTGTCGGTTACTGACTTTTTAAAGTTGTTATTGGAGGTGGGGGACGGAGCTCAGATTCTATGCTGCCATCCGCTCCAGCCTCGCGCATGCGCCTCTACTTATGCCATTTTAGTAAAAGATTAGCTAATTATTTTACTGCCTCCCATAAATGTGGTCTCCATAGCAATTTATGGGTATTTAAAATTCTATCCCGTCATTATGTTAAACCTTGGTGTTCCCAGTGACCAAAACTCGTAGGGACCTCAATTACACATTATACGTCATCACGCCAGTTGGAAAGTTGGTGGATGTCAGCCGGCTATACCTCCACAAGCACTGACATTTGCCATGAGCATTTGGAATCTACGCCAGCAGCAGATCTTGAGCAGAAGAGGACCTCCGCCGATATCATTTATCATCGGGCTGGTGATTATGAGAATTTATCTCACAATGCACATATTCACTCTTTGTTTGTGAGCCTTTTTTATTCTTGATCTAGATTTAATTTGATCAACGTTTTTACACTATGGAGCGTGCGCTTTTCTTCTTTTTTTTAATAAAAAAATGTAGATTTACAAAAATGTAGATCCCCGGGACCAGATACAAATAGGGATGATGCCCAGCCATAAAAAAACAATCCAAGGCCCAATGCCTTTTTTTATTCACTGGTATTGCCACATTTTTGCAGCCAGGATTCTTTAGTAAATAGACCCCACAGTCTATACAAGTTTTTCTTTACCTGCAGAAAAGTTCTACAGTAAGTGTCTATTTAAATAACACTAACACCAACCCTACGAGAAGCTGCTCGAATAGGAAAGCTTGTAGGGACTTTACATAAAGTACCATTTAAAAAAAATACAAGAAATGAAATACCAAAATCTAAATTAAAGGCATATTATACACCAATCCCAAATGTAATAAAAGCTTGTAAATGTGTACATGTATTGTGCTGGTCTCTACTTAACATAATGCCATATTGTAACGCTCGCGCTACCCACAAACAAGGCAAGACCCCGGAACTGAGATGGGAAGGTACAAAGCCACGCACCCACAGCAGCGGAAACGTGCCTGGAAGGCGGATTGTCTAGCGTTGCCGGGTCTGTTTAAGACTTGTAAACATACTGGAAGCCAAACCATACAACTATATAAATTACAATTGGGTTTTGTTTAATGACTTATTGAAGAATAACAAGGGAGTAAAAATGATGGGTTCTACCCATAGCTGTGTTGAGCTACTATCACATTTTAGGCAAACCTACCTGTATAACAATCACTTGATGTCTAATAATTATATAGTATATCACAGTATTTTGTAATTTACATTTCCTTCACATGTACTGTACCTGTGTAACTTTTGAAGCCAATCAGTGGCAAAGATGCCAGCTCAAGAATGATTTCCCTAAGCCTCTGACTCTGAAATATTTTGAAATGATCTATTTACCTTTCTTTAGTTTTACTTCCAATGTGTTTGGTAAATCAGCTCAAAACAAATACAGTGACCACACTTGGAGGGTTGTGAAAAATGGAAATTGCTATAATAATGATGCGATTCATAGAATTGTCTGGGTTGCATTGTTATGTGTAGCTGATTTAATAAACATATTCAATTATAATGCTAAGTACAAAACCGAGTACACATTAGTGAGGAAGTGACTGGCTTTCCTTAATAAATGAACCCACAAATAATGTTCAATTACTTTACTATCTGCTTTTTTTTTAAAGCATTGGAATGAATTTTCAAACTATTCCCACGAAGAACAAATAAATCTGTTTGTATTAGAAGATGCTAAAGTGGCTATTGATCAGGTCCCTTGATATAAATGCTGTGATTTGCTTCAAAATGCAAATACAGATAATCATTCAGTATAAACAAGAAAGGTTTTCACATGGCAGGAAATATGCATGTGCAGTGATCCCATTCTGGCTTGTTTATCTATTAATACTGCTTTATGAGCCATTGTTATATCTCAGTTATCATTAAGTCAACTGCAGTGTTTAAACATGTGCTTGGAAAATACATTTGAATTGTATAAAACTGAAAGAATAAAGAGATTATTATGGGAGACAATATGGTGATCATGGTTTACCACTTGCTGTAATATATTTTGTTTTAATTCTTGATTTTTTTTTAATCTCTAAAATGCTTTCAAAGAAGTCATTATTCATGAAATGTGTGTTCTCTACAATCATAATTGTTCACAAGGGAATGTTGCATGTCACAAAAGCCAATTGTTCAAGGTCAATGGAATTATTTCTCTTGAAGGTCACAATTATTGGAACTTAGAATCATAAAGTTAGATGACAGTAGAATGAAAGGATGTGATTGAAATGTTCTGGATCGTAAATCTATATGGTATATTGATTTATTTATTACTTAATGCTTGTTGTCTCTCAAATGCATTTTTATAAGCAGAATTGTAGTGAAGGAGAATTCTGCACAGATAAATTATTTATTTGAACAAAGATTTATTGTTATGAGAACTCAAACTCTAAGGGAAAGATGTGGGAGGGGAAAGAATGAGGAGAAGGAGGGTAAGAAGAGGAGGGGCGGGGGGCAGAGAGATAACCTATTTTAGTACAGTTCAACGCACTATATATATATATCTCCTGAAGCCTTCCTCCAAATAACATATAAAGAGATATGTGCTTAAAAAGAATCACACGTTTGACAGCTGGGAGATATGCTAATGGAATATGAAAAATGTATTTATCCCACACCTTCTAAAATATTTCTATAAGACATATACTGACAAGCCTATGTTCCCTAGTAATGAAGTGTAAGGCCCAACAGGATCAGAACCACTGCTTGATCGCCCCACTGTCGCCTTTGAGCTCTACTGCTTACACCTGTAGCTTATCATACTTGGCTTCCTTCCTATACGTTGCATATCCTAATAGCATATCTACCAGGTATTTCAGATGTGTTCCTTTTTCTGCACAAAGCACAATGAACTGGGAGCCAGGAAGTTAAAGTGGTCTACTATTAAAGGAAGCCAGGAGAGTGTCCAAAAGTATGATTACAGTAGCTACAGGTGTGAGCAGTAGAGCTCTAAAGTATGTTGTGATACTGGAGCTATCCAGCATCACAAGTGGCAATAGGCTTATTAGTATAGGCCTTATGGAAATATTTTAGGAAGTGTTGAGGTGTGAGTCATTTAAATATACTTTGCATAACCCATTAGCATATCTGCCAGGAATGCTCATTTTTGAGCACAGGTGTCTCTCGATATGTTATTTGGAAGGACATTTCAGGGGATATATATAACACTATGGATGCATGTTGATACAGAGAACCACTCTTTTGCATATCATTGGTACTAATGAATGGGCTCGTTACAGTTGAAAACAGCACTTAACACTGCATTAGTGATCTTTGAAGATACCCGTTAGCACTTAAATTAAAGCCTCATTAAGTGAATAACGGAGCTTTGTGAATGTGGGGCTAAATGGCTCATATAAAAAAATATTAGGATAGCTTAATCAGTCATTGATATAAATATTCAAAAAGGGTACCCACCTTCAGTCTAAGCAACTTAATACAACACATTCAGTAACACAAAAATAATATAAAATTAATTAACGTATTCATTGTGACACAGTAATAGCAACACAAAAATAATATGAAATGAATTAATGTATTCATTGTGACACAGAAAATGTTGATTATGACTTGGTATGCAGCTTTAATATAATGTGTGTAGAAATTATTAAAGGAAAATTAAAAAGAGCAATAACAGAACATAAAGGAGCTTTTAAAAAGATTTTTTAATTCTTGATAGCTGCCCATTTCCACAAAGAAGAACATCACATTATTTAGAAAATAAAACATTATGCTTTATTACATTTTACGAAGTATAGGAGATGTAGTAACATTGTAGAACAACTACAGATGTAGTTAGAGTTACGGTCCCTGTGACTGCGAGAAACAAAGTGTAAATCCCCAGCATATGTTTGAATTTGGGGGCGCAGCGAACGGGACAGAGACGCGGCCGCAAAGATTAAGTTTAGCGTCGACCGTAGTACTCTGCAGTAATGATCGGCGAAGCTAGTGTATGTCTTTAATCTAAATGCAATGTAACCCATCCCTTATTCCCATTAATTTCATGTGATATGATATCTCATTAATCTCAGAGAGAGTTACCCGCTTATCTGTATTGTCTTCAAAACTATATTACAAATATAATAAAAGCGAGCGTGCGCTGCTCATATGAAATATAAACAGCGGTATTCTCCCCCCAGCTGATGGCACATCAAGCAAAGGATTAACGCTGTGGGTTCCCATTAAAAAGCATGGAACCCTGCAACATTATTCCTTCAGGGCAGCAAGACTTACTGCTCATGTGATTGTGGGGGAGGGGTTGGGGTTTCGCGATCGGGCTGCATTCGGCAACATTTTTGCTCATGTTCACTGGAGCAGTAAGTCTTGCCACATCTGAACTTGTATTTTTTCCTACCAGGGCGAGAGTATATTGTGGTAGATTGAAGTTTGCATTTTTGTGACCAGCTGGTAATGGTGCATTTTTGTTTCGCACCTTTTTGCACACTTTCTTTTACCTTGTTACACCTCATATATCATGCACTTTATAGTCTACGTATAGGTATTGCATGTGGGATATACTTTTAAACATTTCAGGAAGTCTGTCATGGTCTTTGGTTTTTGACTTTTTTGTCACTGTTTGTTATTGTTGTTAATTTCTTGGAATATCATGTTATTGAATAATTGTGTTGAATATATTTTAGTATACTTTTTTCTGAGGTGAGTGCTTTTGTGATGTTCTGTGTTTGTATGTATGTATGTATGTATGTATGTATGTATGTATGTATGTATGTATGTATGTATCTATAAAATGTAACCAGTGAAACAAGTCAACAACCTACAGCTAGCAAAATTATGCACTGGGGTACTTGTTGCTGTCTCTGCTATTAAAATCAGCTGTGAGGACCTGCTGATTAGTAAATCCACCAGCTAGGTTAGAGAAATGTCTGGTTACAAATAACATTTGTCTTCTGTGACTCTCATGTGTTAATTGAGCTGTGTCTGGGCAGAACGTAATTGTGGCAGGTAACTTCTTAGGCCTATATATTTAGAGACAGATTGGGGGAAAGCAGCACCTGCAGGGTCTAGCAGTATCCCATCCTTGAAGTGACCCATTTTTAAGTGGGATACACTGTGGAGTTTGGCTGGAATACAATAGAAGTGAAACAAGAAGTGATCAACGTCTCACCTACTGGCCCTGGACTCTGGAGTTTAACTGCACTAGAAAGGAGCACGTTTTCTATCAAAGACTCAAGAAGACACAGAACTATTCACTCTAAAGCACCACCATTCATATATTGAATTTAGCATATCTTGACTTTGTCCTCATCCTAACTCCATTTCCAGTGCCCAGTACTCACCACTGACCTTGCAATACTACCACTGCCATGCCTCCTCTACTGTTTATATTTGCTCTAACTTCACTTATTTTCAAACTACAACTTTTTTCAACCATGCTCATTATTTCTTTAACCCTTCTGATACAGTATATCTCCATCTGTCCTTCATTCTCCACTTCTTAGTACACCTTTCCTACCATATCTGCACCATCCGACTCCACTACGCAATACACCCGGCACCCCGCTGGCTGATAATATACATCTCATATGCATTGACCTTGGCCCCATGCAAGTTGCACTTTCCAGAACACTCTCCTTCAGTCTCTGTAAGTTCTCCCCAGTTACCACAGAGATGGTAAGATCTACGGGGCAGGCACTCCTTTGCCTATTCTTTTATGTCTGAAGAACTTATTCCCATTATGGGTTTTAATATTATGTCACATATATTACGGCTCTAATGCACTATGTACTTGGATAGCGCTATATAAATAAAGAAATACATACAACAAATACATATTTCCTTAAAAGTGCCAGGGAGTCTGTCGTGCGCTTCAGTGTAATTACACAGGTCTGGAGATATCAGACACTGGAGTGGTACGAGGGAGCTATGCAGGGCCACAGAATCAACCGGTGCAGGGGGATAACATTGCTACATCACCTGCTCCTCCGGTTTGGGACCCACTCTCCTCGCCTGCTACTGCGTGCCACCGTCAAAGTGAATCAGGAAAATGGTGGAAGTTCGGCGCAACTGCGCATGTCTGAAAAAAGGCTCCCGGATGTCTCTTCAATAAACTTTATTATGCACACACCAGGGCTACACCAGCGTCTCCCCCTCAACGCGTTTCACCCTTACACAGAGGAAACGCGTTGAGGGGGAGACGCTGGTGTAGCCCTGGTGTGTGCATAATAAAGTTTATTGAAGAGACATCCGGGAGCCTTTTTTCAGACATGCGCAGTTGCGCCGAACTTCCACCATTTTACATATTTCCTTAGTTTACCTGTTGGGGACTTGAATATATAGGTTATCACAAATATATTGCCATCTCACCTGTCGCATACTCTCTTAGAATATACAGCATACTTTACTGTACCAATCAATCAGTTCCAGTTGTGTTAACAGTTAACATCCAACTGTTGGCTTACAAAATATAATTAATTATATTTGATATAGGTAGGTATAGAGAATGTGATATCGCCATCTGATCTGTGTCTACAAGTATATATGCTGTATATGTTTTTTGTAGATGTTATTATTATTTTTACAAAATAGATTGTAATTACATAAATACTAAAAAAGCAAAACATTGTTTACATAACTTTATGATTTTTTTTCAAATAAAATTCATATTTTGCTGTATTCCAAAACCAACATTTTTTTTTACACTAAACTCAAAACAAAAACACTGGGTTAATCACACATCTCTAGAAATTACTGGCTGTGGCTATTTTACATACCCCTTTGTGGGTACTGAGACATGTTACATAAGGTAACAGTTTTTTGTCATATTGAGAGGACACATTTCACTCCATAATGCATTTGCATACTTGGTGGTAGTTCTCAGAGTTTTAAAGTAATATAAAACACATTCATAGAAGCATTACATGCTAAAGGGGTAACATTTGTCAACACTCTGAAAATGAACTGAGTAATGATTGTGATATACATTACCTGTCTAAAATGTTAATTTTGGATATCCCCAGTCATAAAGAAAGGGGCTCTCCTTTCTCTAATAGGCTGGGAGTTAAAAAAAAAAAAAAAAAAACAATGCGGGATATCAAAACCTGCCGGTAACTGCCATGCAAGTCAATGGGTGTTACCATGAGATCAGCTGTGATACCCCGCGCACTCTTTGATTACTCCCAGCTTAGTAGTTTTCAGGTTTACACGGGTAAGGTAAATCGGCATTGTAAAAGTAATCAGGTGGATTTATGATGTGGATTAGAATAAGTATTATTTAACCCCTTGAGTGCCTAAAGGGGCTACAGCAATGAGTTCAGCTGGCCACCCTATGGCATTGAAGGAGTTAATAACAAATACATAAAACATATACTGCTGCGGCCAAGTTTATTCGAGCATTTGCCCATTCTTGGCCGCAGCAGTAGCCTGGCGCGCGCCCGAGAGTGACGGGCGCGCGCCGAAGCAGCGGAAGAGCGCCCTCCGATCGGGGCACTCTCCCTACCGCTGCCGGGTCCACCGGGTCCCCCGGAACCCCCTGCCGCTGTCCCGCGATCGCGGGACACCAGGGCTCCCTCGGGGAGCCCCTGGACGCGCGTGCAGGGGGCGCACGCTCCCGAAGACGCGTGACCGCGCGTCTATGACGCGCGGCACGCCGAGGGGCTGCCACTAGCAAGCCGGGAAATCTCCCGGCTTGCGGATCTGGCCGCAGAGTAATAAAGCGTGTCGGTAGTGTACATACTTTTTCAGGGATAAGTGAAAATAAATGTACATATATCAATGTTTGAAGGTACTTTGAGATCTATTTATCAAAGTCTCTCAGCTTTGAAATTGGAGTAATACTAGTGCAAAAAAACTGCAACAGATTTATCAGGGGGGAAATACAATTTAATCTTAAATACAATTATTTCTGAGGGTTTCATTTTATATGATAAATCTGGTGTAATTCTTGCTTTAATTTAGCGGTTAGAAAACTTGACTATATAGACCCTTGTTTCAACCATCTGTACTTAAGCCAGTGAGTGAATTGGGCAGTGGATTTTGAAACAGAAAGAGAAGAAATTCCTCTGTAAAACTACAATTAGTGTATGTAAAGTTTTCTCTAGAAAACTAACAGCTCTGCAGAAAGGGTGCAGGAACAGAAGATCAGTGACACGGCTGCCCATAGTTGATGCAGAACTCACAGCAATGAAGTAAAAATGATTTATTGGACTACATAAAATTATATAAAAATTCACAAACAAAAAAAAGAATCCTCCTCCCACACGTTTTACGCCCTCTCTGGCGCTTTCTCAAGTATATTCCTTGAGAAAGCGCCAGAGAGGGCGTGAAACGCATGGGAGGAGGATTCGTTGTTTGTTTGTGAATTGTATATCATTTTATGTAGTCCAATAAATTATTTTTAATTTTACCTCATTGCTGATCTTCTGTTCCTGCTCTGCATTTTTCGATCGGAGAGACGCCACAGGGAGACACAGATTACCCTATCCTGGATACACCATGTTGCTGTCGATGAGCGGGAAACAGTGATTGATTGTGAGTAATAGAGTTACTCAACACGGGACACTTACACAGAGACATGGGTCTATATATTGCAGCTGCGGTTGGCTTGTCATGGAGAATATACCTTTCCTTACCGGTGCAACAGGTATGATATTCACGGATCTGCACCATACCTCCATCCCTCCATTACCTCCTATTCACACCAGTGCTTATCTTCCACTTAACCCCATCAGTGCCCTGCTTTAACTCTGTAATGCCTGTATGCCCGCAGACCTGGCCAGTCCCCAGTACTGAGGTGGGTAAGGGTATAACACGCACCCACAGCAGTGAGGGCGTGCCTCGAGTGTGGTAAGGTGAGTTGCCGGGCCTGGTGAGAAAGAGTTAACGTGATACTTGCTGAGTCCGGGGTTCCAGAAGTCAGAGGGTCAATATCCAAGAGCCGTGGGTCAGGGGCAGGAGAAAGCAGCGTAGTGAGATCCAAAGCCGAGTCCTGGGGTTGCGAGGTACACGTAGTCAAACAAGAGCCGAAATCAAATCCAAAGGTATCCAACAGGGGCAGGGACAGGAACAAGAGCTGTAACAGAGAACAGAGCTTGGCATAGACAGCTGCACACAGGAGTCACAGAAGAACTATGCAGAGCGAGGAAGGAAAGGGCAGACTGGGGTTATAAATGCAGGAGGACCAATGGTAGCAAGGGGTAGAGCGGAGGCCTGTCTGAGTGATCCCAGGGATAGGTCCAGGTGAGCAGGGAGGGATTCAGAGAGGTGAGTAGTTGAAATCGCCTGCAGCCGATGGGGAGCGGAGCCAGCGGCACGGGAGGACGAGTAAGAGGATCGGGTGCGCGCACACTCTATAAGCTTGCCGTGCGTGCGCCCCAGACGCGCGGTGGAGGATGCGGCGTGCGCCGAGGAGGAGCGGCACGGCGTGGGGGCAGGAGAGGTAAGGAGCCGAGGGAGTGGGGAACCGGAGCTGACAGCCGCACTGGGAGCTGAGTTGACGGGGACCCGCTGAGAGGCGCGTGTCCCCTTATCCCTTACAAACTCCTTATGATCATTGGCTCCATACAGCCACAGTTTCTGTTTCTTTGAGCTTATAGTCGGTTTTTACTATTCTCTGCAGAAAGGGTGGACTGGGTACATTAAGTATGACCTACTAATTTTGTGTCTTCACTTTTAATACCTATGTTAATTTTTTAGATAATGATGGTTGTGAAAAAAATAATGAATTTCCTGAGCTGTGGCCTAAGATTTAGGGACTTATTCAATATGCTGTGAAGTCACTACCATGTGCTGGAAAAAAGTTTAGTGCCATTCAAATCAATGAGACTAAAATTAGAGCAAGCAGAGGGATGACGATTCACAGCACATTGAATAAGGGTTTTACACAAAACTGAGTTGTTGCTGGAATTCTTTAATTGGTCTATAAATTGGAAACAATCATTATGTTTGCTGTTCGGAGTACAGTGTAATGGAAATGTAAGAGTTCTACTGCACCTTCCTATAGCATCTATGTCTTCCTGTGACAACCTTTTAAACAAAGCATTTAAGTACAGTAGCTCCAAAGTAATTGTATCTTGTATACATTACATACTTACCATTATCCCTTGCATACGCATTTACCACAGCATACTCCTACTGTCTTTGTATGTTCTCCCTGCATACCACTTGGGGGGCATATTCTGTATTCAATATTTGCCTAAGCAGGCAATCTGGCTATTTTGGGCCAAAATTCACCATTGACTTTGAAAATAGAATTGCCCCTTAAACTGTAAGCTCTACGAGGAACAGACTCCTTTTCCTAAATTTGACTTTTATGTTTGAAGCGCTTATTTCCATTTTGTCTCTAATTATCTGGTTACATCTATTACTGCTGTGAAACACTAGGCACATGGATGACACTACAAATAAAGATATACTGTTCTTGCATATAAACAATGTGTATAATCATTTTTTTAATTGCATACATAGATGCTTCAAATCCAGATTTATTTGTACAACATTTGCTGTTTTATTTCTGAAAATAGATGTGATCATATTTTTTATAACTCCTTAGTTCACATATCTACACACTTCTGGTGATGGGTCAATATAGGACTTGGAAACATAATGCAGAGGCTGTAAAGTACTGTAATTGTGTATATACAGTATAACCGTCACAAAAATTGCTGCTATCTATTTTACAATAATTCGAGTGGACAGACCCAAAGGAAATCCAACTTAGCACTGTAGGCCTTTTCTATTAATATAAAAATGCAAATTCTTAGTTGCTTACTATGAAAAATAGTAATGTGATGTGACAATCAGCAACAACATTATTTGCTTGCTACTGTATGTGGGTGAAGGATTACAATTATGTGTATGTATCATTTTTATATTTTACAACATATTATAATTCAATTACAGTATGTAGTCTATTCCTCTTTTTATAGTGTACACTGGCGACACACTTTATTCGAGCTTGGCTAGTCCCACGAATTCGGGTATACCCGGGTGTATTGAGGTTTGTGACTGTTTTCTGCCCGAGTGCATTGAGTTATTTTCCAAGCAGGGATTGAAGCATTTTATTCCCGCTGGCTGCAATACTGCACAGTATATATATATATACTGCATTACAATTCATGAATTTATGCCATCTGGTAGACACGCGAAGCATTGAAGCCTATTAAATCCTAATCATTATCATTTAACAGATCAGCCGCCCATCAGCCAGGCATGAACCCAGGCTGGGAAGGCAAATGCAACGGGGCTTGTCAGAGGTGAGGAGTGGCGCATTCCAGGTATCTGCCAGGTACATACCGGGTATTTGCTCGAATAAAGTGTGTCGGTGCAGTATAATATTCATGTCTAAACTAATTGAGTGATTAGTATTAATAATGATTACCATTTTCATTTGTTGTGGCATTCCACATCATATGGCAAGTTATGCATTTGAGTGCTGCACTTAGTGACACACTATAATATAGTCTATTTTGTTAAGATACAACTCTTTCTTCAATACATTCAGCATGTATTTTTGCTTTCTTTTGTTCCACTTTAACCCATATCCCTGGTATCTTAGTATAATGTTATGTTCTACAGTGATTTTTGGTAGTTGTGGTACAGTACTCTACTTGTTCTTGGTTTAGTGCAAATGTGTAAGCAATCTATAACACCACATTTGAAATCTTGTTTCTTTTGCCTGTACCCATATAAATGAAAATAATGTAAGCCATCTAAAATAATGCATCTTATGTGATCATCTTTAAGTGAGAATATATAGTTAGACTATAGTATATATTCTTATTGTTCTTCATGCAAGATATATAAACTCCGCTGATGTGACATTGAACTAATCGCATTATCTCTTCACCTGAATGTTTTTAACCCACTGAATGATCTGCAATCCACCTGTTTTAAAAGAAATACCACACCCTGCCTTTATTATTGATCTTGGTGTGTTTGAATATCAAAAGGTGTTTGTTTCTTTCCCTTTTAACTGAGTGCTGCTAATTGTCCAACTTGTAACAGGCAGATTTATTGGGGGGGGGGGGGTCATGTGACTGCTTAGATGTATAAATGTAATACCAGTTTAAGGGAGGCATTAGCAGGGTTGGAATTTGCATTTAAAATTATGCATTTTAAGTGATCTTTAAGTGAGACTAAATAGTTGGACTATAGTTTGACTATAGGTGACTGGGGACTGCATCTTCTGTAAACTCTTCTACACAAGACAACAAACGGTGAGCTACTCTGACCACACTATGATCCCTACTTGTTAGCCTGCACACATAACCCCCCACCCCTTTACACCTTATTTTACTGCAGCCTCTCCCAACACTGACTGCACACAACTGCCCCCCCCTTCAAGCCTCACAACATTACAATTCAGCAAAACTCTTTGACAAGGAAAAGGTACACCCCTGCTGTTTAGTCTGTACACACTCACTTGGCTCACAACAGCTTCATGCAGCATTACCTACCTCTGGGATAATTAACCTGGTATGTACCTTAATTTTGTTCTTTCTCGTGGCCTCATTGAAATGTTACTCTCTTTATCCACAACAAACTCCTCCCTCCTGGCCCACACCCAACATCACATACACCCTGGACTACTCAAAAGCCTTGCACTATTTAATGAATGTTGGTGGAGAACTCTGAAAACAAGCACACCAACCACCCGCTCACTCTAATGGCAAAAATCACACATTTACAACTTGCAAACAACTACTCAAATTTCTACGCATACTATTACTCTCTTTAGCAGGTGATATTGAACCTAACCCAGACCCTCCCTTTTCAACTCTGTCCCATACCCCAGAGAATACCCCTTTCAAATTCCAAAAAAGGTCTATCTGTCGCCCATATAAATATCCAGAGCCTGCTGCCCAAACTGGATGAACTAAGGGCATGGTGTCTTATGTATATACCCAAAGCTATCATTCTCACAGAAACATGGCTAACCCCTAAAACCCCTGATGCAAATATCGCCATTCAAGTATACTCCATTTCTAGGAGAGATACTGTAGGTCAAAGACAGGAGAATGGGTGTTATTTTATATTGCAGACACCTTACAATTTACACTGTTAAATTGCCCCATTAGCCCACCCTCTTTTGAAATCGTAATCAGCAAAATTTGCCTCCCCTTTTCTAAGCCTATCTTGGTTGCTGGCATCTACCACCTCCCTAGTCCCTGACTGATCACCCAGTTTCTTGGCTCCATTTCCTCTCTGAATGAGAAGAGTGAGCTGCTAGTTCTTGGGGATATCAACTTCAATTGGCTCGACCCTAAAAACCTCAAAATCCAGATACAACTCAAGTCACTTAACCTAACGCAACTCATTTCCCAACCCACACGGACAAACCTGAAATCTCATAAACATTCCTTGCTAGACTGGATTCTCTCCTCAAATCCCAGCAGAATCCAATCTTCTGGCATCCTTCCTGACATTTTCAGTGACCATACAATAGTATACTGTGTAAGGAAAATTAAACCACCCCAATCAAGCCCTAAAGTTCTCCTCACTAGAACATTTAGAAACTTTAACCCACAACAGTTTCTGGCTGACCTTACCAACTTCCCTTGGTATAGAATCAACTTAATTCCTGACCCTGATTCTGCACTCGACTATTTCCAATCAGAGTTCTTAAAACGCTGTGATATCCATGCTCCACTACGCAGAATAAGAGTACGGGGGGGACACCTTCCATGGGTTACAACTGACCTTATAGCACTCAACAGTTCAGGGATGCCTTGTGGAAAAGCTAAAAGTAACTGGCACTACCAAGGATCTTAATCACTACAGATGCCTGCGGAACATGTGTACAAGGCAAACAAGACAAGCAAAAGCACAATATTACTCTTATAATAATAACATGTTCTTGTATAGCGCTGCTAGTTTTACGTAGCACTTTACAGAGACATTTTGCAGGCACAGGTCCCTGCCCCGTTGAGCTTACAATCTATGTTTTTGGTGTCTGGGGCACTGGGAGATAAAGTGATTTGCCCAATGTCACAAGGAGCCGACAGCGGGAATTGAACCAGGTTCCCCTGCTCCAAACTCAGTACCAATCAGTGTCTTAACTCACTTAAATGCATCTTAAGCACTTAATAAAATATGGTTTTTGATGGAGAGAGAGCAAGATATATACCAACCCAAAACACACCTTTAAACCACACGTAGAGATATAAATGTGCACAAAAAGAAGCAAACCTCCTTCACTTAAACCTAATATGTAGGGTCTGGATGATTTATATAAAAAGTATAACAATAATAAGTTAATTTGCAATTACAAAATACTAGAAAAACAATAAAAATACAAAAATGGAATGTGAAAGTGAAAAATATAAATAACCATATTAGAAATGTTTTATTTATGTCTTCACAATATAGAATAAAAAATGGGGGAAGCATCTCAAAAAGATGAACCACATCAAAGAATGAATCCCCCCCAAAATATCAGAAATGTGCATGCTCCAAAATTAGAAAGTCCCTAAAATGGGGAGAAATGTATTGAACAAAGACGATGTTCACTCACAAATGTTGGGCGATGAACAATGAAAAATAGGGCATCAAAAAGACAAATAACATTGTGGTCATTTGCGGACTACGACAGTCTCATGTGTAGGTACACCATAGATGTAAATGTCAATATTCAAATTAGATGGTGTAGATATAGAAGATACAAAGTGTAAGGGATCGGGGAACACGCGCCTTACAGCGGGTCCCCGTCACCCCGGCTCCCAGTACTGCCGCTCGTCCCAGGCCCCCTCCCCGTCAGCTCCTTACCCGTTCCGGTCGGACGCCACACCAATCCTCCACGGCACACGCTGCCTCCGCCCTCACGCTGCAGTGGCTCGCGGGAGTGTTACAGGGCGTGTGCGCACCCGTCCTCTTCTACACTCCTCCTGCAGCCTTGGCTCCACCTCCCAGCAGCTGGAGGCTATTCCCACTATGGAACACCACACCAGGCATCCTAATCTATTCCTGGGACTGCTCAGTCAAGCCCCCGCTCCACCTCTTGCTCCCATTGGTTCTCCGGCATTTATAGTTCCTGTCTGCCCTCTCCTTCCTCGCTCTGCATAGTTTTCCTGTGGCTCTTGTTGTACAGAGTTGTACTCCATCCCAACTCTGATTGACTCTAGTATACCATGTGACAGAGGCTTGTGGGAGAATGGATGTGACGTCATTAAAAGCCTGTCACATGGTACTAGAGCCAATCAGAGTAGGGATAGACTTCCCACGCTCTGATTGGCTACCGTACCATGTGAGGACGGCCATGTTTCTTTACATGACGTCATCTTAAAGGCAATTGAAGCAAAGCCATTCTGATTGGCTGTGCTTTCATTGCCTTTAAGTGACGTCATCATTTTTTCTGACTGACACACACGCACACACGCTGACTGACACACACGCACACACGCTGACTGACACACACGCATACACGCTGACTGACACACACGCACACACGCTGACTGACACACACGCACACACGCTGACTTACACAAACTGACTGACACACATTCACACACTGACTGACACCCATGCACACACTGACTGACACACATGCACACACTGACTGACACACATGCACACACTGACTGACACACATGCCCACACTGACTGACACACATGCACACACTGACTGACACACACACACACAAACAAACACACATACATACTCTCTGATTGACACACATACATACTCACTGACTGACACATACACTGACTGACACACGTGTGCCGAGCACGCGCGTTATAAGTCAATTTCTGTGACAAAAGTCAAAGAAGTTTCACTTACTATGCGCGTGCACAGCACACACAGCTTTTTTTTAACATGTGTATTTCTTTATTTTTGGTATATCATTTCCTGCCACTGTATGTATGTATGCATGTATGTCTAGATTGATATATACATACAGGGTAAGAAATTATGTTGTTTTAAAAGCTTGATTTGCTGTGTTTTAAATTAATTTGGCTATGCTGCTATGCATAAATGCGTGTATAATGTATTTTAAAATTAGATAGATGTAATTGTTGCTATTGTATGGTGTACTTTAGGTCAGAGAGGTTTGCTTTTGTATATTGTATTCTTGTTGGTACTTATATTTGGTCACAGGATAAATTGTTCTGTTCAACGCTTGAATTAGTTAATTGTTAATTGTTAGGGATGGAATGTAAATTGTTTAGGGATGTAATTAATGAATGCTAATTGATTTATGTTTACTGGATTGGTTTAAATAGTGACAAAGTTAGAATATGACGTAAGGGGGCGGGGGTCTGACATAACAGCACTGGGATCTAAGCAACCATTTTAAGTCAGCATCCATTTTAGAGTTTGTCTGAGTGAACGGGGTATGGACGTTTTGAATGAGATTTTTGCTTTCAATTTTAAAGTGATAATAAACCAAGCAGCTAACTGAAAAACCTTGGAGAAGAGCAAAAGTGCCAATGTTATGAAAATAAGAGACAGACAGGAACTGTCTTGCATTCCGAGGGAGGTGCCCATGAAGTTCCATATGTAGAGAAAAGGTCAACGGCTTGTATAAGGAATATTAGCTGAGTCATTTCATTTCATTTATGCATCCCATAATAATGCTTTAACTCAATGTTTTCATATTCATATTTTGTTTACGTAGTGATGACACGCAACCTCGTATAGGGGGTGTGGGTTTAGTATTTTGTGTATAAATAAGGCCTGTATGCCATCATGTCGTTGGGGGAGTTTTATTTTGAAACTCTCCTCTGCGTGTGCACCGTACACTGCAATAAACTTATTTGTCATTCTGCAAAACATATCCTCAGACTTGTGTTTTTTATTCACAACTTTCACAGATGGCGCCAGAATAGGGACACAAAAATACCGGAAGCTGAGCACCTGAAGAAACCACTCCTCGGTCACTCAAATCTGAGCGCTCGTAAGAATCAAGGTAAAAGGCACCTTTTGAGGAAAGCCTGAGTTTAAAAAGTTATTTTGAGTGGTGTGTAGAGAGATATGTTTTGAAGGGTGTCTCATTCTGGTTGACGGGTTTACCTAGCAGTTTCAAATAAGTTTATTTTTCTGTTCCTGTATCCATTTTAAAGTGTTATAGATGTTAAGTTTTATTGGGGTTAAGGTGAGAGTCCCGTTAAACGTTTTGGTGTTTTGGTGATGAAGGTGAGTGTTTCTATGCTTAAGGGATTGTTTTTCAGACTGTCCTGGGTTGTGATAAATATTTTTGTTGTCTGAGCAGGAAGGGTCCCTGATTGTACATTTGCTCTGTCTTGTCATTAACATACCAAGTGAGTTTATTTATGGATATCTGTTTAGAAGGTCTTATCTGTATTCATGTCATAAAAGTATAAGGTTTATCAGGACTGGGTTGGACCCGCTGAAGTAATTCAAGTGTTTTCTTAGGTACAGTTATGGTGAAAAAAATTCAGAACAATAACATGCCAAAAGAGTTGTACGCAATCAGCTTGCGCTGATTATTGTATCAGGAGTATTGTACAGGTCAATTAAATGTGATTACTGTATCAGGAGAATAATGGGAAACCAAAGTTCTCAAAATTTGCCGTTAGAGGTTATGTGTCTGCAGACAAAAATAATAAAGAATGGATACCGAGAACAAGAAGAGACAATATAAATATGTTTTGTTGGCCAATGAAAATACACATGCAAGTTCAATGAAAATACACATGCAAGTCCCAGTAAAAAACATGCCACCCCAATGAAAAAAGTTTGTTTGCAATAAATTACTATGGAAGGAAGTGTGAACCTATGGGCAGCCGCACCGGTTTTCTTATTCGTAACAATGCGAACGCAAGGGCTCATAGTGGAACCTTCTAACTTTCAGTAATCCCTGTGTGTCTGTGGCATTATAAATCTTTAGATTTTATGAGGTTTTTGTGGCTAAAGCTATGCATGGCAGGCCCGGCTGGCGGACTCCGCAGAAATCAGTTGTAACGTTTCAGCTTTTCCTTCCATTTCCCCACATGCAATAAGTGGTTATAAATAATTTCCTGATATAAACTCAAGTTTCGGTGCCGGCAAGTAAAATTGTTGCTCCCTTAATGGAGAGTGGCTAGATGGATTTGATACCCTAATGAATTTTTCCTGAATGATTACCTGTGTGATAGATAAACCATGCTAAGTATCACGTATGCACAATCACCATCCAAAAACTTGTAAGTACGTACAAAAACATGAATATTATTTGCTCACAATGAAGTCAAATGTCTGAAAGAAAGAGAATCAGAATCGCAGCAGCACAGAGCGTGCCCCCACCTTTTTCTCCAGCGCGAGGAATGTGCTAAGATACGAAAGTTAACTCAAAAGCTCCGGAGCATCAGAGTAGTTTTACATTCAGGTTATTTATGAGAATAAAGAAAGAGAAGGTAACTTTTATTAATATAGTTGCAGGGTGAAATTGTTTGGTAATAGGGGAGAAATGTTTTTTCTTTTATTTGTTCGTTATTTTTGTGATGTTGTTTGGCTGTGTATGAGAGAAGTTTTTTGTATTGTGTGTGTTCTGTATTGTGTGTAACCAGTTAAAACACATTTCAATTTTATTTCTATAGGATTAGGATATGTTTGGGAATATTTTGTGTTCAAAAATACAGGTAAAAGCTCATAAGCATTGTTTGAAGTAAATATTGTATTGTATGTTTTTATATATATAACGCCATTAATATGCACAGCGCTTCACAGGAGTGGTGCACGTCGTAATCATATAGGTAGCAAATGGTAAAGGTAATAGGTCATAAAATAAGTGATCCAGACATAAAAGTAACATTAACTAAGAGACGTCCCTGCTCTAAGGATCTTACAATCTAATTGGTAGGTAGGGAGAGCATACAGAAACAGTACGATTTCATTAGAAGCCAGGAGAGGAATTTCAGGAGGGGAAACGCAGAATCAGAGTTTAAAGAGTAGAGTGATTCTGGCAGCAGCGTTTGGGGGAAGACAGGTGAAAGTCAGGAAGGCGGGATAGCAAGGGATTACAGTTATCAAGATGGGAGAGAATGAGGGTCTGAATCAGAGTTTTAATAGTTGAGCAACAGAAGAGCAGGTGTATCTTTGTGATATTGTGGAGGAAAAAAGCGACAGTTATAGAAATGTTTTGAATGAAAGAGGAGAATATAAGAGAGGAGTTGGGAGTGACCCCTAAGCAGCGTGCTTGGGCTACTGGATGGAAGAATAAAGAGTAATGTGGAAGGAGATAATAGGGTCAGGTTTGGGAGGAAGTACTGCTGCGACACACTTTATTCGAGCAAATACCCAGTATGTACCTGGCAGATACCTGGAATGCGCCGCTCCTCACCTCTGACAAGCCCCGTTGCATTTGCCTTCCCAGCCACGGTTCATGCCTGGCTGATGGGCGGCTGATCTGTTAAATGATAATGATTAGGATTTAATAGGCTGCAATGCTTCGCGTGTCTACCAGATGGCATAAATTCATGAATTGTAATGCACTATATATATATATATACTGTGCAGTATTGCAGCCAGCGGGAATAAAATGCTTCAATCCCTGCCTGGAAAATAACGCAATGCACTCGGGCAGAAAACAGTCACAAACCTCAATACACCCGAGTATACCCGAATTCGTGGGATTAGCCGAGCTCGAATAAAGTGTGTCACCAGTGTATGAGGAACTCTGTTTTTGCCATGTTAAATTTAAGGCGAAAAAGGGCCTTCAAGTATGAGATAACAGAGAGACATTCAGAAACTTAGGTTTGTACAGCAGGTGTAAGGTCAGGGGTTGAAAAGTAAATGTGGGTGTCGTCAGCATAGTGGTGATATTTAAACCCAAGAGATGTCATTAGGTCACCTAGAGACAGTGTGTACAGAGAAAAGAGAAGAGTGTGGTCCACAGAGTAAAATGCTTCAGAGAGTAATATGAGCAGAGTGTAATGACCTCTGTCTTGGGCAGCATATAGGTCATCAGTTATTTTAGTGAGAATTGTCTCCGTGGAGGGAGCAGTGCAGAAGTCAGATTGTAGAGGGTTAAGGAGAGAATGGGTGTTGAGAAAATGGAGCAAGCAAGAGAATACAAGACAAGTTCTGTAGTTAGAAAGACAGGTAGGGTCAAGCTTGCTATTTTTGAGTCATGGTATAACTATTACATGTTTTAAGGAGAATGGAAATGTAGCAGAGTAGAGGGAGAAGAGGAGATCAGCAGTGATGGTGACACTCTCTTTTGAGACAGTGGAAAAAGAGTCAAGGAAAGCAGGAAGAGAGTAGGAAGCAAAGTAGGGTAGGAGGAAAAAGAGAGAATGTTCTGGTGTATGGATTAAACCTCTTTCTTAAAAAAAGTCAGCAAAAGTCCTGAGGTGAGATGAAGGAAGAGTTAGTGTGGGTTAGACTTGTGAGTGTTGATTAATGGAGAGAAATAGGTTTGTGTAGCGTGAGAAAGGACAGAATTGCAACAGGATAGCATACATTTGTAGTGAATGAAGTCAGTGAAACTATGAAAGTTCAAACAGAAGGCCTTAAAAATAACTGAGTGTAGGGAGATAGCATGAGCGTGTGGGAGTTATTTGTGTGTTAAGAAGTTATATAAACCTCAGCTATATAAAAGCCCGTGGGTTAATTTTTGAGAGGCCATAAAAAATGTAGTTCTTAGGGCTCTGGATAAAGCTCCATGTATTTAAACTTTAAGCGAAAGTTGCAATCCAATTATTATTATTTTTCAGGAAGAAGCCGTGGTGTGCCGTTATCTTATCTGTTCAGGGTCAATTGGCGAAACGCCCGGAAACAAGCTTATAAAATAATTTTTTTCTTTAGTCAAATGCAGAGTGTTTTTAAAATTATAAAGCTGACCGTGTGCTCAGCACTGTGCAAAGAGATTATATAAAGCAAGACATTAGTGTGAAGTCTTATACAAAATCATTTGTCTATTAACTGAATATGTGATGTATGTTATAACTTTTAACCATTTATTTTTTCCAAAGGTGTCCGTAAGCAGTGGTTATTGTCAAAATTGCTGTGTAATCTAGAATGGGTTTGCCAGGAAGTGGTGAATTTGGGAGTTACCTCTAATTTGTGGGTGTGTCTTGTGTATAGGGTTAAATACAGGGGATACATAGTTGCAAAAGCAGTTACATAAGTGAATAAGGTATGCATTATATACAAGGCATTTCAATTTTTTTAGCAGAATAGTTACAGTGGAGTGTTTGGGTAAAAGCCAGATAGGGATTGGCTAGGGAAATTTGTATGGGTAAAATAATTGCTTAATTGGAAGGGAATATTTTTTTCCATGACTGTGGATAGTATTGGGAGAAGAGAGATTGGCCTGTAGTTTGAGACAGTGTTTTTTGTCCCCACTTTTGAAGATAGGGACAGACTCTGGCAGTTTCCCAGGTCTTAGGGATATGGCCTGCAGACAGGATAGAATTAATTATGGAAGCAAGTGATTTGGCAAGGGATGAGGCCCCAAAGTTTCAGGAACTTAGATTGTATCAAATTCAGGTTCACATTGGCTACTTAGTTTTAATTTGAGGAACATTAATAGGGAATACCTCTGTCTATATGCGGATGCTAAGACAGGAGTAAACACATTGATACAAGAATTTATTCCTAGGTATAAATTATCTCCCTATGAGACACTTATGGGATGACTTGTGACTATCAGCAGTCCAAAGGAACGAATTAAGGACCATGTTAGTGGTAATAAAACAATAAGTTGTATGCAACTAATACATTTTTTGAGTCTCTCTAAGCAAAGTTGAAAGTGCACCTACTCGAGATGGGGTTAATAGTCACATATTTCCTGCGCAAGCATGCTTTTCGTCCCAGGTGAAAAGGCCTAAAGTAACCACCAATACAGCAATTAAAGTGGCAGAGTTTTCTTTCCCTGGACCCAAAGCACGTAAAGCTCGTTCCAGCACCACCAAAGACCAAAGTCACATAAAGCACAGCCGCAGCAAGTTAACGTCTTGCCGAGTCAAAACTCTAACCGTTAACCAACGAGGAAAATAAGACACCAGGCTAAGGCCCGGTTTTATCAGAACATTTCATTTTTTCAAAGACTCAATATTTTTATTTTTTAGAGTGTGTTAAGTTAGAAATTTAAGGTGTATGTACAATTGAGCCTTGATGGGAGGATTGGTTTCCTGGAAGCGTGGCTTGTGAAAGCTCTTGTACTGCACCGACACACTTTATTCGAGCAAGTACCCAGTATGTACCTGGCAGATACCTGGAATGCACCGTTCCTCACCTCTGACAAGCCCCGTTGCATTTGCCTTCCCAGCCTGGGTTCATGCCTGGCTGACGGGCGGCTGATCTGTTAAATGATAATGATTAGGATTTAATAGGCGTGCGTGACTAGGCTTCGCGTTGTCTACCAGGATGGTCTTAAACGTCCTAGAATTGTATGCGCCACGCTGTGTTACTGACCTATTTTGAGTATAATATTCTAATATTTATTTGTGCAGTATTGCGAGCCAACTTTGCCGGTGTGATTATAAAATGCTTCACTCCCTGCTGGAAAAAACGCAATTGCACCCGAGGAACAACGTCCCAGAAAACTAGTCAATAATGACACCGCGGTATACCCGAATTCGTGGTTGATAGCGCGAGCTCTGATATAATGAAAGGTTGTCCGCAGTGTACTACAACATTTCGTAATTATAATACACGATGGAAATGAGACCACTTATATCTTTATATCTGCATTTCTTCACATGTAGTAAAGATTTATAGGGTGCGTGATGTAAGTAATGTTACAAATGAATGGTGTGAAGGCGTGGGGTATCGGGGGACTAGGGTGGCCTGAACCCTTAATATACCTTGCGGTTATTATCCGATTATAGGTGTTTAAGGGGTATTGAGTTCTCTCAGGAATCCCTGTAATGTGGGAATGTAATGGTTTTTTATTGGGCTAGTGTATTTTTTGAGAGCAAACGAGAAGACAAGGGACTGGTTGTAGGGGACGAGCGGGCTTGTCATTATGATAATGGTCATGTAGTACTTCTATTATAGTGGTTGAATATGCTAGTTATATGTGTTTAATATATGGGCAAATAACATCTATTATTTCCCCACTGGATGGATCATAGTTGGGATTTAGCAAATTATTGGGTAGCGGTATTTGCTGTTTGGGGCGCCGGGTTGGGGGAATGCTATGTTATTGGATATCGTTTCATAGGACACAGTTTATTTTTCTGTTACGATTCATAGTAGCGGTTGGTTCCTGGTTTGTCGCCGGGGCGACTTAGCGTGAGAGACCCTCCACTCGGAGGTGATCTCGGATGCAGATACCCGTGTGGGGTCTGGAAACCACGGGGAGATCGGCCAGGGACATCCGTGGGTCACCATACGTCGTGTGGACCTCACCAATTGGTGGCCCACGTTACCCATAGGAGACAAGGTATCAGGGTATGTGAAGTCGGTTCCAAGGTCGGAACTGCACTAACTAACCGAGGTACGCGTGAAAATGCGGGGATGAGAGTGGTTACTTTTGGCCCCCTCAAAACTTCGTGGTCCCTTTTGGCAAAATGGACACGACTATAGTCTGAGGGACGTGGAAGCGGCTAGCGCTGATAACCATCTAAATACTCGGGGTGTCAACGGTGGAGACAGCAAGAGTGGCGGGGAATGGAAGGTGATAGTAGTTTGAAGCACTTGTGGGTAATGGTGCCACATCCCGTGGGTTGGCAACCGGTGGGACCCCCATAGTGACGCACTCGCTTGAGTTCCCCTAGACCCCGTGTCGCCGGGAATCCTTACCAGATTGGGGCCCGGCTATTAGCACCTTTGGCTGTCTGACTGTCCAGTGGGCTCTCAGGACACTCCTATGGCCTACCGGCCTGGTCCCTATCAATTCGACATTAGTACCCTGTATCAGAATACGCTCGCCCCCCTAGAGTGATTCTTTGGCCGGAGCCACATATTCGTGGCACCACTGGTTGACCTCCAAGGAGGACAAACCCTGGGGGACACTGGGGGCATGGCTTGTTGTTGTAGACCACCACAAACAGGCCTTCCAGAACCGTGTTTGAAACAAGCTGCTGCGTTACCCTGCGTAGGTCTGTCAGGTGCCCGCCAGCCTGGCGGGACTCACGTGGGGCTGGGTATGAACCCTGTATGTAAAGGATAAATCATGTATTTATGGGGGGGCACAGGGGTTAGGTGTATGTATTTAATAAATATGAATGATGATTATTGTGGGGCTGTGTATTGTTTTTATGTGGGGTAATGGGGGGGTGGGGGGGGGTGTGTATTGGCCCAAAGTGTATTGGGTAGGCCTTCTGTGTGAGGTGGTGTGGGGTAGGGTCCTCACGGGGTGGGGTTTGTGTGGGAGGGTATGTAGGCATCCGACGAAGCGTGGTGGGTGAGGGTGGGTTAACCCTTAATGACTTTAGCAGTAATAACCGCTATGGTGATTAAGGGGTTAGGGGACATTACATGGGTGGGTTTCATTCTTGTGTCTTTTTGCAGCAGCAGAGGGGGCAGGGTGAGGATGAAGATGAGGATGGCCTCATCATGGCAGCCGGACATGGGTGAGTACTATATGTATTTAATGTCTTGATTGGTGTTTAGTATTTAAAAGGGGCACATTCACTTATCCATTTGTGGATAATAGTAATTGTGGCCATTACTATACTTATGGTTAAGGGGGGGGGGGGGGGGGTATTTTTTGTATGTATGTGGTTTGACATTAATTTGGGGGGAGCACATAATTGGTACTGCAGGCTGGGGTAACACCCGAGGGCCCCCGCCGGACTATAGTATCATTGATGTGCATATATGTGTATGTTAGGGGTTATAATCACACACAGCAGCCCGACACTAAATAAAATAAAAATATTTTTAAAAAAAAAAAAGAGTATAAACTAGAAATAATATAATATATATTATATATATATATATATATATATAGTATATTTAGTATATCTTTTTTTTTTTAGATATATTTAATTATTTATTTAGTGTCGGGCTGCTGTGTGTGATTATTTTTATATGTGGGTAGCGGGTGTGGGTGAAGGGGATATTAGCCACAACGGGTGGTTGTTAGGGCTTGTGGGTGGGTAGCGGGAGGCCTTAACCCCTTCATGACCATAGCGGATTAAACTGCTACTGTCGTGAAGGGGTTAAGTGCACCCGCAACCCCCACGACAGCCGGCTAAACGAAACACAAGGGCCAAATACCCCCTTCACCCACCCCCGCTACCCACAATAAAGCTGGCACAGTGGGTTAACCCCTTCATTGCCTTAGCGGTTAGCCGCTAAGGTAATGAAGTGGGCTTTACATGCATTTTTCCTGCCTCGGATGCATGCCGGGGGGCTCCCGTGCTGGTATCAGCTCCGGAGACCCCCGGCATCAATCCCAACCAGGATAAAGGCCTAATTTTTTCTAAGTGTCGCCCTTGCCGATGCTTCTCCTCCACAACTTGCCAACTTTAGTTGGCGGGCTGGATTGCCGAAAAACTTTCCATTCTGGAGTGCCGATCAGCAGCGAAAAGCTGATCGGGGCTACTTGAATTCAGCCGAGTTCAAAAAGTGCCGATAAGTGGCCGGCTGCCGATAAGTTTTTATCGGCAACAAAAATTGCCGATTTTTCCCACTTATCGGCGCTTACTGAATCGGGAGGGCAAATTTTGCAAAAAAAGGCGATTAACGGCTTATCGGCGCTTACTGCATGAGGCCCTATATCATTGACAAGTTTGAATACTTCAAAAATTCACCAAACTCTCGTTGTTGGAAGAATTCTGTATGACATAATCTGAACATGAATGATTGCTTTATTAGAACACAACGTCATGGTTTGAAAGGAGGTTTCTGGTCACTGCACCCATCTTAAGCAGGGTATGTTTGATCACAGCAACTTCAAAAGGAGAACGATCGGGATCAGCACATTGGATTATCGTATTTCCCGATCCTGTCCCTCCAATGTGCCACCACCCACTTACACGTACCAGCTTCAGCCTGAATGCTTGCCTCAATACTAATACTACTACCAGTATGGTACAACCGACACTGAAAACCAGATTAACCTACAGATGCAGCGGCCGTTATTCAAACACTTTACACGTTGTATACCTCGGAATACCCATGTCATGGCGCGTGATTTCTTCCAACCTTACCACCTTAAGACGCGTGGTGATTTGTGTTTTTATCATGTGCAGAAAATGGCATTTTAGCGTTGACTGCAATACCGTCGAAACTCAAGTGGGCAATCGCAAGTTGTCTTAAAAATCTACGTAATAGCAATTCAACCTGTCTTTTATTGCCATACAGTATAGTACTTCAAGCGTCTGTAATTTGAAGATTAACGTTACGATTTCATACTGTATACTGTATAGTGAATAGTGTACATGGGAAAGAAGTCCTTTCTGAGGCTCCTTAGCCATACACAGATTAAAAATATGAGCACACATACAGAACAGTAACAAAAGTATTTTTAATGAATTAAGTGTTGTATTGTACAGGATAATAAAGGGAAAAAGAGTAATACAAAAATACAATGTTACTTCTTCTTCCGATTGTAAAATATTTTTTCCGCTCATGCGAGTACAATATGTCTTATTGGAACCTTGCTGAAATGCATATGCGTGTCATCACATTTAGGTGCATGCGTGTATGTCTTTGAACTACAGGTATAATCCTGCACACCCAGATGAGTGTGATACTGACTCCACTTTCTGGGGGATTTGGCGAGAATGACTTCTCACTCAATGTGAATTTCAAGTCTGAAAAAAAAAAAAAAAAAGAGACATCCATTTTTTTTTCTCGACATGAGCTTTCTTAACAATTTTTGCTATTCTTACAATCAATCACTAGCTTTTTAATTCTACACTTCAGTCACGTATACTGTACTTTAGGAGGTGGGTGGCATACTGTAATTTTTATTTGGAGGTGGGGGGGTTCAAAACATGAACTGTTCAAAAGATTTATTTGAACTTATAATCCTGCATACACACTCCCCCCACCCCCACACACACATCTAATTCTACACAACAGTCATGTATTCTACTGTAATGTATACTGTACTGTATATTACTGTAATTTTTATTTGGGGGGTGGGAGGTTCAAATGATTCTCATAAATGTAAAGAAGGAGCACATTTATTTGTACAGGATAATCAATGAAACATGATTAAAACAAAAATACAGAAACGGCGTCTCTTCTTCAATATGTACAATCTTGTCTTTATCTTCTTCGTAATGGCTGCATTGCATTCTGTAGTTCTTTTGTCATTGAGAGAGGGGGGGATTTGGGCAAATTACTGATTGTTATTCCAGTATTCACACTACAATACGTTTGCACATTTCCCCCCTACCCCCCTTTCTGAAATGCTGCAGCTCTGGAATTTTTTTTTTACCAGGATTAGTGCATTAAAGGCAGTGATTATTTCACAATATTGGACTATTACTACTGTCTAACCGTTTTTTTTAGGATGCACTAGGTCACTTATTTATATATACAGTACTGTACAGTATGTGAGGATTTTCAGTTTATGTATTTTTATACCTATATGCTGTATAACTATAACTATAATACTGTAGGTTAGACAGCACACACATGTCTAATACAAATGTACTGTACAGTGTACATACTGTACTGTATATAATACTGTATATACTATATAGCAGAATGTGGAGAGGCATAAAATGGTTATTTTGAGTGCGATACTTACCTGTATCATACTTACTGTACCTGTACTTACCTTACTATAGTACAGGTACTGTAGTACCTAGCTACATTCCAGTGGCCTGCCAATTACACTGCAAAAGAACGGGAAACATGCTAGCAATATGATCAATATAATTATAGCATCTTTGTATGGTGAGTATGTCTTTCCATAAACTCATTATTCCTTTTGCTAATTCATCCTTTTTGAACGGTTTCACAACTTTTCTGATATGATCCTTCATCTCATGCCATACCAATTCGATGGGATTCAAATCTGGTGATCTGGCATTAGTTAAAGAGATATAAACAGTGTTAAACAATGAGAAACCGTTACCGTACAGTATACTGGAGTACTTACTCTGGTGGCGCATTAACCCAGGTGATACCGCTCGCAAGAATATGGTCAAAAGAGGTGATATGTTTAGGGTCATTGTCCTGGAAGAAACAGTGACCAGGTGGGAAATCATGCCTAATGTATTCAACAATTTGGTGGACTATTTTCTCTTGGAAAAATACTTTATCCATGATTCCTGGAACAAGAAAAGAAAAATGCACAGTAACATTAGGGAACTAAATACTGTACACTACAGTTGTACGGTACATAAGGCACTATTTTACCCTCAAAGATTATGATGCATTCTGGTCCACGTCTAGAGATCGCACCCCACACATGCATCTTCACTGGGTGCTTGGGACGCGGCTTCAGAGATAGTCGTCCTTTTTTGTGGAATGCAAAAGTGGCAAATCTCTCAAGAGCTACAGTTGTCTCGTCAGTAAAGATGACATCCTGAAAAGTCTCGCCATGCCCATGCCTGGTCCACTCTTTTGATCTTGTTAGCCTCCCTTATCATAGCATATGCTACAGTATGTACTGTAATGACAAGGAATAATTTTACAGGTAAACCGCGGGTGCCTGGAGGTGTCAAGGGGCGTGAAGTCTGCGTGGAATACAGCAAGGCACACGAAAAAAATTATTTGTGATTTGTTCGAATAACGGCCGCTGTATATGTAGGAAGAGGTGTAGGATGGGAGGAGGATACAGAAGTGATGGTCTGACGTATGGATTCCACCTAACATGAGGCACTTATCCAGGAAGAGCAGATCTCCCTTGGGGTGGGGGGGGGGGGTTAAGATATTACAAGTACATGAAATAAGTAAACGTAGGAAGAATTTTAATATGATTGCTATAACTGGAATCAGGAAGGACTTTATTTTCCCTTATGAGACATAATTAGATAATGTTTCACTTCATTTTGTGTTTCCTTCCTCTAGATCAATATGCTATAAGTACAAATGTAGACCGCCTACTGCAGGCTAGCCCAACTCGTAAAGTGAGAAGGGCCGAAATGCTCCAAGGAAAAAAAATTTGGGCCGCACGGGTTAAATCATCATCATCATCATCATCATCATCATCATCATCATCATCATCATCATCATCATCATCATCATCATCATCATCATCATCATCATCTCTCCTCCCGCACCTCATCATCATCATCCTCATATCTCCCCCAGAACCCCTCACTATCAACCTTTACGATACTCCCATCTATCTCTCATACCCCCATCTCTCCCCTCACCCACACAATACCCCACTCCACATCAAACACACAATACCCCCTCCACATCCCCCCAGCCCATTCCATGTCAGCATCCCCCCCCAAGTCAGCATCCAAAAAAAAAGAAGGAGGCAAAAAAACAGAAAGATGTCAGTCACCCCCCCGCCGCCCCCTCCGACAATCAGCTCCCCCCATGTTCTCTCTTCCTCAATATAACACTCTAGCTCCGCCCCCTCCCCATTCGCCTACCTCACATCACACATACCCCTCTCACCCCTCCTCTCATATGATTACACCTCTCCCCTCTCACCCCTCACTCTATACACAACTCCCCCCCTCCCCTTCAATAGACACTTCTTCCATCCTCCTCCCTTAATATGACACTCTCCTCCCCCGCCAAAATGAACTCATCTTCTCTCCCCTCTATATGCTCGCACTCTCTTCTACATCCCCTCAATATGAACTTCTCTCCTCGTCCCTCCCCTCAATATGCACCTCGCTCCTCTCCCTCCCGCAATTGCCTCTCTCCCCGCCTTCAATACACTGCTCCAACTCTAACTCAATGCACCTCCCCCTCCAACTAATGACACTGCTCTCACCCCTCCAATCACATCTCCTGCTCTCTCCCCTAGAACAATCTGTGCCCCTCCTCCAATGCACTGCTCTCCCCTCCTCTCATTGACTCTCTCACCCCCCCTCCCCTCAATTTACACTCTCCCCCTCCCTCAATAGGACCACTCTGAACCCCCCCCCACAATATGACACGCCTCCCCCCTCCCCTCATATGACACTCTCCCTCCCTCAACTGACATCGGTAGCGTCTCTCTCCCCTCAATATACTCACTCTCTCATCTCCCCTCAATATGACTCTCTCTCCTCCTCCGTCCTCTCATATGGACACTCTCTCTCTCTCCGCTCCCCTCCAATGGACACTTCTTCTTCCCCCCCTCAATATAACAGCTCCCCCCTCCACTCCATATAGGAACCCTCACAAAGTCTCCCCCCGCCCCTAAATGACACCTCTCACCCCCTCCCCCCAAAATGACCTCTCCTCCCTCCCCTCCTCTCTCAATATGACCACTTCTTTTCCCTCTCCCCTCAATATGACACCCTCTCCCTCCCTCGCCCTAACAAAAAAACCCTCCCCTCAATTCAAGACTCCACTCTCCCCCTCACCCTCAAATCACTCTCACACCTCCCCTCAATAGACAGCAACTCTCCTCCCCCCTCAAAAGAACCCCAATATGACCACGTGTCCCCCTCCCCTCAAATCACCCTCAAAGGACTCCCCCCTCCTCTCAATATGAAACATCATCTCCCCGTCGTCTCTCGCAAGACCGCAATATGACACACTCTCCCCCTCCCCTCAATATGACACTTTCTCCTCCCCCTCCGCCTCATATGACTCCTATCCTCCTCAATATGATGTACTCTCTCGTCCCTCTCCTTCAATAGTGAACTCTCCCCTCTCTCCCTCCCCTAAATTACACCTCTCCGGCTCTCAGTCCTCCGCTCAGTGTCCTCTCCCCTGCATACATAACCTCGCACAGCATCCCTCCCTCCCCTGCCACCTCACATCTTTCCCCCCCCAGAGCGACGCTTCTACATTCTTCGCACCCCCTTCCACCATGCCCATGCCACTGCCCCTGCACATGCCCCCATGCCCCTCCCCTCCCTTCCACCCCTATCCCCTCACCTTTCCCAGTCCCCCCCCCTCACATGCCAGCAGCCCCCCCCCCTCACATGTCAGGTCAGCCCGGCCGCTGCCCCTTCAATGCGCGTCCCCCTCTACAGCCACTCAACCCTACCCCCCCTCACATGTCAGCAGCCCCACCCACCCTCACCTCTGACCTCATTCACGACACACATTACATTCCACCATGCCCACCAGTCCCTTCCCCAGCATTTTTCCATCTTTGCACCACCCCTCCACCGCCCCGCCGCCAATTTTTTTACAACTTTTTTTTTTTTAATTTAATTAACTTAAACTGGCGCCCAGCCTGATATATATCGGTCCGCCACAGAGAGGCCAAGTGGGCTGCATGCGGCGCGGCGCATATGTTGTACAGGTGGCCTGCCTAGCTGTATCACCATTGACACCATTTAACATATTGTATGTTGAACTGTGATAGACATGTAGACATTTTTTTAAAACATATCACCCTCATGTGCACTACAATATTAAAAATTTGGGGGACAGAATAATATTGGATTTTTAATGGTTTAAAACACAAAATATTTGGTATAAAAATAACAAATTTGATTGAAAACCTTTTATTCTTATGGAACATACCCTGTAACTAATTGAGTCTTCTCTAGTTTACAGCGTGGAAAGGTTTTATCCTATTACTAATAAAAATTACATAACAGTATATTTTATTTGATTACCCTTCAACCTTTTTCATTAATTATTATATAACTTATCCTTTTTATTAATTTGAATGTGTTAAAATTGTATGCTAACTAATCATTAGTTCTAATCGGCTGTACATGTTTTAATATGTAAATGCACTTTAAGTAGTATTTAATACCCTTATGAATTATAGATTATTGTATTTGAGTTTGCACTTTAACATTTATATGCACTCTCTATTTCTCGTTAAGTAATAGGTAATCCTGTATTCTTTCAATTCTTTATTGCTATCAGGTGTTATTCAGGATAAATCTATTTGGTTTATAAGGGCAGTATAGTTTGTTGTTAGTCAGCCATTCTCTTGACAAAGCAATGGACGTTACGCGATGCATAAGGGAGGACACCATGTATTTTTTTTCTTTGCCATATATTTTTGATGCAATAATAAATTATGCTTTTGTTGAAGCTGCTGCTCGGCAGCTGATTCATACACTTTTTTCCAAAGATATTGACGGTGAGAGGGCCAGGATTTTTTGCACTTGCAGTTCTTTAGCTCTCATGGAGTATACGTACAGTTGTGTGGAAGAAAGGTGAAGCGTAATTTCAATCAACTCCCACCGGTTCTTACTGGTTGGCCGGTTACCAGCTATACCAACTGTTGCAACCGGTGCTAACAGGGGGGGTTTTCTGATAACCCGCACTTCCTGAGGAGTTGCTGTGTCAAATGTCCTGCAGTCCATGGTATTCACCTCACGGACCCAGCCAGCGCAATAGCATCCTTCGCTCTGGTATAAAGGGCTAACTGCATCTGTGCTCCTATCACTCATCTGGTGCAACCATACTTGTCAGGTTCACGGCATTGGAGCATACGAGAGTTAACTACGCATTGCAGCTCCTCCGGCCGTGGGATTGCTGCCGCGGGCCTTTAATTATTGCTTTCCCATAATGCTCCCTGCCGACATAGAGTCCTTTACTGATCCTTCACTACGCTGTCTGCCAGACAAGCTCACGGCTTGTTCTCGTCGCGCTGGTGGTCTGAAGCGGAGGTTCCGTCCGGCCCTGCGTCCTTCAGGCTCCTTCAAGGTGCTCCCGGCTTGTTCTCTGCTGTGCTGATGTTGCGGAGTGTCCGGAGCCCTGCGTCGCTGCAGCTTCCTTCAAGTTCCGACTTGTTCTTGCTGTGCGAAGCGGAGTGTTCGTCGTCCGCGTCTTCCAGCTTCCTGTTTCGTCAGGAACTGTTCTGAAGCAGAGGTGTTCGTTCCCATGCGTGCGCTTCGAGCCTCTGGTTCCTGCACGAAGCGGAGTTTCGTTCCTTCGTGCCTTCAGTCTCCTGGATCCATGGTCACCTGAGATGGCAGGAGGTTTCGTTGCTGCTGTGTATCTGCGCCAAACAATTCCTTGGTTCGCCCTGCATTGCACACTTAAAGACTTATTTCCAATTACTAAGACGATGGCCTATGTCCATGGTTCACCTGTCGGGCCTGTTACAGAGGATTCCCCAGCCGCTCAGGACTCTTGCGCTGTAGCACTGGTGCACCCGTGCAGCAAAGCGGTGTGCTACTCTGGTCTGCCTACCATCTCCTGTGACCAGTACCATGGGCCATGGTCGTCACTCGCGCAGAGGCCAACCCCGCGCTCCTAAGCTGAAGCGGGGCTCTCCTGACTACCTGTTGCCGAACTCTTGCCTGAACAATGTTTATCCTGATGTCTTCTGTCCTGACCCTGGCTTGTACAACGACGACGCTGTCTTCTCCTTTCCTGATTCTGCTACGTACGACAACGAACTGCGCAATCCGTATCAGCCTGCGCGGTCTCAGGTCGGTGCTTTTACAACCCCACCTCAGCCTCGCGGTCCGACCCTGGTTTGTGGCGAGCAGAACCCTGACAAAAAGAAAGTACACCCTCTTTGATTTCTGTGGTTTTACATATCAGGACATAATAACAATCATCTGTTCCTTAGCAGGTCTTAAAATTAGGTAAATACAACCTCAGATGAACAACAACACATGACATATTACACCATGTCATGATTTATTTAACAAAAATAAAGCCAAAATGGAGAAGCCATGTGTGAAAAACTAAGTATACCTTATGATTCAATAGCTTGTAGAACCAACTTTAGCAGCAATAACTTGAAGTAATTGTTTTCTGTATGACTTTATCAGTCTCTCACATCGTTGTGGAGCAATTTTGGCCCACACTTCTTTACAACGTTGCTTCAGTTCATTGAGGTTTGTGGGCATTTGTTTATGCACAGCCCTCTTAAGGTCCAGCCACAGCATTTCAATCAAGTTGAGGTCTGGACTTTGACTGGACCATTGCAGCACCTTGATTCTTTTCTTTTTCAGCCATTCTGTTGTAGATTTGCTGGTGTGTTTGGGATCATTGTACTGTTGCAGGATCCAATTTCAGCCAAGCTTTAGCTGTCAGACAGATGGCCTCACATTTGACTCTAGAATACTTTGGTATATAGAGGACTTCATTGTCGACTCAATGACTGCAAGGTTCCCAGGTCCAGCGGTTTCAAAACAAGCCCAAATCATCACCCCTCCACCACCGTGCTTGACAGTTGGTATGAGGTGTTTGTGGTTATATGCTGTGTTTGGTTTTCGCCAAACGTGGCGCTGTGCATTATGGCCAAACATCTACACTTTGGTCTCGTCTGTCCAAAGGACATTGTTCCAGAAGTCTTGTTGTTTGTTCAGATGCAACTTTGCAAACCTAAGCCATGCTGCCATGTTCTTTTTAGAGAGAAGAGGCTTTCTCCTGGCAACCCTTCCAAACAAACCATACTTGTTCAGTCTTTTTCTAATTGTACTGTCATGAACTTTAACATTTAACATGCTAACTGAGGCCTGTAAAGTCTGAGAGGTAACACTTGGGTTATTTGCAATTTCTCTGAGCATTGCACGGTCTGACTTTGGGGTGAATTTGCTGGGGAGTCCACAATTGGGAAGATTGGCAACTGTCTTGAATGTTTTCCACTTTTGAATAATCTTTCTCACTGTAGAATGATGGACTTTAAATTGTTTGGAAATTGCCTTATAACCCTTCCCAGATTGATGGGCAGCAACAATTGCTTCTCTAAGATCATTGCTGATGTCTTTCCTCCTTGCATTGTGTTAACACACACCTGAATGCTCCAGACCAGCAAATTGCTAAAACTATGGCTTTTATAGAGGTGGTCACACTTGCTGATCATCAATTAATCAAGGGCATTTGGTTAGCTGCACCTGTCTGCTACTTAGCATCTTAATTCCTATGGAAGCAGTTTCGTTTTTTACACATAGCTTCTCCATTTTGGCTTATTTTTGTTAAATAAATCATGACACGGTGTAATATGTCATGTGTTGGTGTTCATCTGAGGTTGTATTTACCTAATTTTTAGACCTGCTAAGGAACAGATGATTGTTATTATGTCCTGATATGTAAAACCATAGAATTCAAAGAGGGTGTACTTTCTTTTTCACACAACTGTGTTTATATATACACCTTTCACCATTATCATGAAATAGAGAAAGTGGGAGTGAAACTCCCAAGTGATGCTTCACTAAAAAAGTCCATATACATTTATGAAAGACTCTCAACATATAAACAAATCCCAGACAGTATATTTAAGTATTAGAGGAGATATCCCACGATGTCAGCCAAAGTTGCTGCTGAATTCACTCTGAAAGATTGTATATATTCAATTGAAGACTCCCACTAGCCTGCAGGTTAACTAGCCCAATCACTAAGGCATAACATTGTCAACTCTGTAATATAATGGCAAAGTGGCACATGTTTATAGTGAAACAAGAGTGATACTTTGTAATGAAGATTTTTACTCTGTTGCATGGATCCTATTGAACTCACAGCGTGCTCCAGCCAGAATCAGGTCAATGTGAAGGGGAAGTTGTGAGGCGGTGCATCTGCAATGCGGGAGAAAAAAGCAAGGGGTAAAAAAAGCCATATATATATTCTCCTTTTAAAGATTATATTTACTGTTGATTATAGTAGTGATATTTTAGTATTACGATTTAGAACATAAATATACAAACTTTGAAACGAGCCTACAATACATATTTATGAACTTAGAACTTAGAACTTCTATATGCATTTTACATTGATACAGTATATTAGTGTTGCTTATAAAAAAAAAATCACTTACCCATCAGTTAACAACCATGAAGTATCTGTTCCAAACCTGAGACTCTCTGTAGAGCAATAGTAGTAGGGAGGCATACATCATGTCAAACTTTTTTTGACAGGTGCCACGCCCCCTTTACCCTAACCCCCCCCCTTTGGCCATAACCCCGCCCACATGTCCCACCCCATCCGTATCCGGCCCCGCCCCCTGCACCAATTTTTTGAGGTTGACGCCCCCTGCGCCAAAAAAACGTGGTTGACGCCCCTTGCGCCAAAAAAACATGGTTGACGACCCCTGCGCCATTTTTTTATTAAATGTGTATTTTGTATTCTTTTTTTGTGATTGGTGCTTACTGTTGACATAGATTGGAGGGGGCGTATACATATGCGGGGCATGTCCGGGCATGTTTATAGGCGTTTGGGACATGCCCGAACATGTTTATTCTGAAATAACGCAGTGCACGTCAGAAATTTTCAAAAGACGTTGAAAAGAGGGCATAGCATTTTT
The DNA here is from genome assembly GCA_036426205.1 of Ascaphus truei. Classification (NCBI taxonomy): domain Eukaryota; kingdom Metazoa; phylum Chordata; class Amphibia; order Anura; family Ascaphidae; genus Ascaphus; species Ascaphus truei. The sequence goes on along the minus strand of CM071568.1, from coordinate 214,844,575 downwards.
TTTTAAAATTCAGACAGAATACTGCTTTAAGTGGATAAACCCCTCAAGTGTCAGGGTGGCCGAGTGGTTTAAGGCGTTGGACTCAAGATCCAATGGACGTATGTCCTCGTGGGTTCGAATCCCTCCCCAGACATAATCTTTTTATATATTTTTTATTTGTATAGAGTCTGTACATGTGTTAGCCGCAACAAGGCTACATAAAAAAAAAAGCACAAGTGTATAAGAGTCAAAAATTGTTTATTTTATTTTTAAAAGATACAACATTTTCAAGCATGAAATAATTACAAGTCGTATTTACAAGTAAAAAAGTAAATAAGGTATTAAACGGCAGTTAAGGCATTAATAGACTAAATACATCTAGAGTCGTTATATTAGTACGATACATAGTATAGAGGGAATGCAATAAATGTCTATTTACAGTGGGAAAAAAAAAATAACAGCTTATTTACAGTTTCAACCAGTCAGTCAAAGGCGTTAATAGACTACCCCTCCTCTTGTTTAGTAAATACCCCGGAGGTGATGTTAAACCAGGGGCGCTTAAAGAACTGTAACGTAAATCAGAGGTTCTTTTCTGAAGGTGTAAAAGTGATGATGAAGGAGGGGGTGTTGTATCGTGGGCCCGTATTTTTAAGCGATCCAGGCATTCTCTATTTGTCGCATTACCTACAACCGATGAGGGGATATTCAGTTCAGCCATCGCAGACAGAAAAGGACTCCAACCCTGGGGTATTTTACGCTGTGTAACAGTGTGACTTTGTGTAACACCGCGTACCAAATCCAGTAAATTAGAGCCTGGTATAACCTGTTTTTTATAAATAAATTCCCCTTTGTCATTCCAGCTTGTAATATGTTTAGCCTGAAACATTTTACTGAGCAATAACTCTGCATTTTTCTTGAAGCGGGCGTTCACATTAGTAACAACCTCACGAATCAGATTGTCAGTCGTATCTGCTGAGACAATGTCCTGGTAGTGTAAAGGGAGAGAGGCTGTTTCATCAGTAGGCATTAAAAGTGTTATGCGGTTCTTCTCCCCTTCGCTCTGTTTAGCATGCACCAAGTATTTCATCAGTACAGTAGTGTATCTTTTTATCTTTTCATCCTCTGATAAATTATTGCTTTTTAAGATAGCATTAATTTCTGTATCTAGGCGTTGCATGACAACTTCACGTATGTCGGCCTCTCGCTGTGGGGGACGCTGTAAACGGTCCATATCTTGTTTGGGGACCAGGTACATTTTCTCAGCATATTCCATTAGCGGTTAGTGAGAAGGCCAGTCAGCAAAGGTATAGCAAAACCCAAAAGTGAGCCAATAAAGCCGCCGGACTGCTTCACCAGGCGTTTCTTTTTTACAATTGTAATTTTTTTATCGCTCAGCTTTTTTATAATTTTACGCCACTTTTTAAGTATGCCAATTTGCCGCTTTGATAAAGGTATTTTACCTTTTAGAGCATTGAGGGCTATCTTGCATATGGCGGTGACTAAATCATTAGACGCTGAACACAGAATAACTTTTCTTTGCTTTGGTGAAGCCCTTATTAATACTTTTAAAGTATGCCAATTGCGGCGTAGTCGGTTAGACATGTTTACAACGGCGGACCGGCTTCAAGTAATGACAATTTACAGATAATTATCTCTTTTTAGAACTGTTTTTTTTTAAAACATAGACTGTGGGGGTGTCAGGCGGAAAGATACCGGTTCTTAAGCGGTACTCATCAGGGGTCGTGGTTCTTAAATCTACTAACAAAAAACCATAGGGGACACCTGTGGCATCTTCAAAAGCCTCTAAAAAGAAGTGTGATTTACCAGGATACATTTGACGCGCTAAGGTGTTAATTTGTAATTTATCCCTAGGATTTTTAAAAAGAACCATATATTTAGTGTTTAAATTTATGGTTCTGCATTTTTTACCCTGGCAAAAAAACATTTTGTACGAGGTACATGATACTGAGGTTTCAATTTCAGAGCTCTCACTGGCGGCTTCCATCAAGTCATCAACGATTGTCAAATTCACTTTACCAGGGGGGGAAAAGAGCATCGTCATTAAATGTAGCGGCTATACCCTCAATAAATCTAATGTGGGGCATAGTGCTTAACAGTTCATCATAAAGATTTTGCCAGCAAGCATAAAACCATACGATGTTATCAGGCCGGTGCGACAAGTGAGTGCTAGAATGTTGCAAAATCTGTTTAACAAAAAAGCTTTTCCCTGAATTTGACGGTCCAGCTAAAATGCACGAGAAAGGGTGTTGAAGCCTGATATCCATTACAGATTTATAATTAGTAACCAAAGGGTAGGGTTGTGAAGTCATTGGTCAGCTGTCGTTTCGTGTACACACACTTTTGTGTTTTCTGCAGCGAACGAGTCTCAATCTGCCAGTAACGTTTATTTCGGACAATCCCCGCCTGCTGTACCACAATCTTTTTCTGATCTTCAGGATCAGAGTGTAAGGGGTAGTCCAGGACAATATCTTTTAAAGTGTCAAAGTTAATCAATTCAGCGTTTGCAGCGTTCAGTGTTATACCTTTAACTTTTAGACACGTTTTACCAGTGGAAAGCTTGTAACCGTAAGTCTTGGGGCCGGCGGAAACAAATTCTGTAATGTGCGTACCAGTTGGTAGTTCACTAGTCAGCTCCCCTAAGTAGTCACCCAGAGGCGGATTCCAGTCACCTGTTTTGCTAACAAAAATGACAGAGTCAGTGTCATGGTAGAGACACCTCTCTTGTAGCTTGTCCAAAACATTGTACAGTTCAAGACGAGCATACAGTAGGCAGTCGTAAAACAGGCAATAAAAATATTGACATTACGACCTACAGTGTATCCTTCCTTTGTATACTTCCAGCTAACCATGGCCGTGTCATCATCTGGGAAGTCTAAAGATGACACATCGTATTGCGTTGAAAATGCGTAACCAAAAAGTTCATCAGGGCTTGTTACAATACTTGTATTTTGTAAATCCATGGTTATCATCCTCCACTGTGCGGGTTTGGTGTTGCCCGGCTGTATCCTTGTAAAATAATCCGGTGGTAAACTGTGTGGATAATGCATCAGCGCTATAGTTCAGAGTTGTTTCAATATACGCCCGATATGCGTACAGATTATTGGATTGCGATATGAGTCTGTCCCCCAAAGTCACATCTAACTGATTGAAAAGTGTTGCTATCGGATAATTAATTAGACTCACGCGTGCTCCATCAGCAATCGGTGTATTGTCCTGTTTGACGATCTTACTGATGTAATGTAAATCAAAGTATTATTGAGGTCGAAATAATGTTCCCCGCTGCCAGCGATATAAAACTCCAACGGAGCCGTTTCTGAAAGGGCGGCCAACGGCTGTATTTCCACATACAGACTTTTTTCTATGCTCGTCTATGTAGGCTGTATTTCAAAGATATCCAGTTCAGATTTAGCGCATTCTATGGAGTTGGTGTGAATAAACGCCATGATGAAATAACTTTTTTTTGTCTTGTCAAATGAATCAAAAGATGTTGTTTAAGTTCCGTCGTGAGGTTTTTTTCTTCTTTCTGACGTTGCGGCTGTTCTTTTTGTTTTGATAACGTGCTGTGCTGGGTGGGAATGCAACGCTGCGCTTGCGTTTGCCTTTATCACTGCTTCTACTGATGTACATGAGACCGGACCCATCTTGTGCTGCACCACCCATTTTATTCGTCACTGCGGTCTCTAGCGATATTTAGTGCTGCAGTTTTTACATGAGGTTTTACAATATGAAAGCTGCGTCTGAATAACGGCACTGCGTCTGAATAACGGCAACGTCCGTCTAAACAGACTGCGGAAAACGCCTGCTAATCCACGGCCGTACATATAAGGGCTCCCATGAAAACCCTGTAAGCCATTTCCCGCTTGTGCTCTATAGTACATACTGTAAACCTGTGGCTCTCCATAATTTTTAACAGCCACCATGTTTCCGGCCCCATCAATACAAAGAGCCTTTGCGTGGCCGAAAGTGTAGTTTTACAATGGACTTCCCGTATTTGAATGAGACGTTCTTATTTTGGTCGTTCTTTATCTCGATTGTAATGCAATCGATGTGATATTTACTGATGGATATGTAATCAGGTTTTATGTAGCGCTGCGTAATGATATCATTATTATTGCCGGTGATTTCAACGGTACGCAGTAGTGGGACAAAACTGTGACCTACGCGTTGATGCATAATGATGTCTGTATAAACAAATATTGTATAAAAGCCATTTTTATATCTGCACATATTTTAGCCCTTTTTTAAATTTTATCGATGTTATTAGAATCCATGCCTAGAATGTTCATCATACGTTCTGTGGCTGTAAAGCGTTGTGTGCCCACAACAGACACTGTTCTTTCAAAGTCGTCATATTTGAATTTCACTTTGCTGCTGACCATCGCCTCATTAATAGACCTAACCAATTCATTAATATCACTATAATAACCCGCTTTTACCGTGAAGTTGATTTAATGGCGTTTAGTGGCGCTACATGTATTGTGCTGTCTGGTGCAGCGTTCCATATCTGCGGACTTAGTTGTATTGCAGATACGTTACCGTCCACGTTTTCAAATGGATTCCAAGTATGCGGAAACTGTATTTCTGTTTAAGCAACCTCCCATTCACCTTTTAAAATAATGGGCTTGGCTAGTTTTGTCGTATAATTAGAAATGTCATTTTGGGGGAACGTTTCGTATGACGCATTAATCGGCAACGTTACATAAAATGCAATATCCTCCATGGCGGCGTATTTTTACAAACGAGTTAGTTGTGCTTTTTCTATCCAGCTGTTGAATTTTGTAGGGTATCCCCACCATTTAACGTAGTAGACGATTTTACGCCTTACGCTTTTTTGTTTTAATATCTTCTCAATTCTGTAAACGCGATTTAAATTCTTTGGTATTTTTTGTATCTCTTCAACGTAGAATGAGCCTTCTATGGCCTCACGGGCGCTATCTGTAAGCTTATACAGAGGTTTTACGCCTTTCGTGCGTACATCAGCAATAATAAATATTTCATCTGTAAAACACTGTTCATAACCCTTTGTAAAAACGCCTTTATACTTTGATATCCGAACGTGGTCTCCAATTATTAAAAGTGGCTTAAGTTTCTTAGAACTCACATGTGTCCCATAAATAGTCTTCCAAACGGTGAGAGAATTCGCTTGTGTTACATCCGTTGGCGCACACTTAATGGTGCGATGTGGCGTGTGGTTATAGCTGTATATTAAGTCTGATAACACATCGCTGTACCGGTGCGTATTATGAGCTGTGAAAAAGTGCCACATTTTCGTTTTTAATGTCCTATTAAAGCGTTCAACAACGGCGGCCTTGACTGAACTGCCAGAGATGAAACTGTTAACGCCATATTTTTTGAGCAGTAAATTAACATTCTTATTTAAGAATTCTTTACCCCCGTCAGTTTGTAACTTTTGAGGCATACATCCCTCTAAGAAAATTTTCTGCAACGCAGTTGCGACGCTTAAACCGGTTTTATTTTGCAATAATTTCGCCCAGGCGTATTTTGACAAAATATCAATAACCGTCAGTATATAGCGGCAGCCGTCATTAAACTTGGCAAAATCAATCATTGACATGAGGTCTGCTTGCCATTGCGAATCCACATTGGAAACGAAAATCATATTCCTTTTGAAATTTTTTCGCGCTGGTTTGTATAACAAATAGACATCTTGATCTGAAAGATAATTTTTGACCGTTGCATTTGAAATACCGTATTTTTGTGCTGCATTATTTAAACTCTGTATGCCACCATAGGAACCCGGCGTTTTCGGTGTGTAATATATTTTTCGTAATTGTGCATCCGTTTTTTTTTATCTTGTATGGCTGTGCATTCTTTAATAGTGTTTCATAAAACAATATAATGTTTCTATGATCCTTTCCACAGCTGTTTAAAGCGTTACTGATATCCTGTTGAACCTCACATACGTTATCACTCAGGATAGCCAAACAGTGAAAAAAATCATGCTTATTGCTTTTGTTTGTCCTGATAAGCATATCAATCAGTAATTATTCACAATGCCCGAATAATGCCCCCCCCTTCTGCCATTGAGGATGTTCACATGACACCGCTGTTCTTAATTAACACCGCATGTGTTTGTCTGGCCTGTCATTGTGCCCCCACACCCCTCTGCCAACGAGGATGTTGATTCAACTGCTATGAAACGCATTTCAAAGCATTTCAAAGACTTTTGAAATGCCTTATTTACTTTTTTTTTACTTGTAAATACGTCTTGTAATTATTTGAAGCTTGAAACTGTAGTAGCTTTTAAAAATAAAATAAATATTTTTGACTATTATACACTTGTGCTTTTTTATTTTTTATGTATGTATGTTGCGTCTAACATACGTACAGACTCTTTCCAAAAAAAAAATATATAAAAAGTGTTTATTCTCTTAAAGCAGTATTCTTTCTGAATTTAAAAAAATGTAGTCTTTTGAAATGCCTTATTTACTTTTTTACTTGTAAATACGACTTGTAATTATTTCATGTTTGAAACTGTTGTAGCTTTTAAAAATAAAATAAATATTTTTGACTCTTATACACTTGTGCTTTTTTTTTTTATGTAGCCCTGTTGCGGCTAACACACGTACAGACTCTATACAAATAAAAAAAATTTAAAAAAAGAGTTTATTCTCTTAAAGCAGTATTCTGTCTGAATTTTAAAAAAAAAATGCTATGCCCTCCTTTTCAACGTCTTTTGAAATTTTCTGACATGCGCACTGCGTTATTTCAGAATAAACATGTCCAGACTTGCCCGTATGAAAAAAAACATGTTCGGGCATGTCCCAAACGCCTATAAACATGCCCGGACATGCCCCGCATATGTAAACGCCCCCTCCAATCTACGTCAACAGTAAGCACCAATCACAAGAAAAGAATAAAAAATACACATTTAATAAAAAATTGGCGCAGGGGTCGTCAACCACGTTTTTTTGGCGCAAGGGGCGTCAACCACATTTTTTTGGCGCAGGGGGCATCAGCCTCAAAAAATTGGCGCAGGGGGCGGGGCTGGATACGGAAGGGGCGGAACATGTGGCCGGGGTTATGGCCAAAGGGGGCGGGGCTTAGGGTAAAAGGGGCGGGGCACCTGTCAAAAAAAGTTTGGCATACTGTATGCCTCCCTACTACCAGCAATGATTAATGCAAGTTATGGTGGACATGGCCGTCCCCGGGAATGTACCACCATTTTCATGTTGGCATCGCAAAACACCTGCACATTATGGAAATGTTTCAATTGCGCAACAACTCCTCATATTCTCTGGGGGCGCTGGTAATGCTACATGTTTGAAATCAATTGCACCCATCAGATTGGGTAGACATGCAATATTATAAAATTCCATTTTAAGATCCTGACACACTGTTCTCTCACTGGAAAGTGTAAATAATTCCCAGTGTGTCTCTTCCCGGGGCTGTTAGTACTTGGAAGACACAGATAGAGAATGTTGACAGTGACATCACCCTTGCTACATAAAAAACTATGTTGCTCCAGGGCTCAAATTGAAATAAATAATTAGTACCCTTTGCTTCAGCCACATTTATCCCCTACACATTGACTGATGATCATTTTTATGGAACAGTGAACAATACGTATTAGATGGGGAAAAACATATCTCCCTCTTTTTTGCACATCTTTCTAGACAGTTGGTAGGATTATTCTGTAATGATAGCAGTACTGTTGATTTCAGATTCTTCCCACTGGCTACATACTGTATACACATGATATATACTGTAGATTGTGGTTTAACTTCCATAACTAATAGACTATTACAATGCCACATTATGCTTTATGTTCAGTTATTTTGTATATTGTTACTTTCAGCATGTTTATACTAATATTTTAAGGCTGTAAATATGAATACAACCCTCAGAAACCTTCAATATTGCTGGAAATCAAGTTATGTCTCTTATATAATAGATACTTAACATATTTCCCGTTGTTGGAACGCACAGAGTGGAACTTCTGTTTTGATGGGTCACATCTGGTTTTCGGACTTGGTGCATGTTGAGGACATACAAAAATAGGGGCATAATGACTTTATCCTCTTAAGAGGAGGCTTCAAAAAGACTGACAGCAGCCCGAAACACGCAAAGCTCAGATACCCAGCAAAGACAATAACACCTCACCTCATACCCTTCAACTTGTTCCTCGTATTGTGATGACATCAATGGTTGAAGTAATGTTGTAATTGCATTAATTGTGACTACAGGCATACCCCGCTTTAACATACGCAATGGGACCGGAGCATGTATGTAAAGTGAAAATGTACTTAAAGTGAAGCACTACCTTTTTTCCACTTTACAATGCATGTACTGTACTGCAAACATCATATATGTGCATAACTGATGTAAATAATGCATTTGTAACCAAAATAAATACAGTAGCTTTATTCAAATAAAATGAATGGGAGCAAGCAAGGAGGTGAGAGGCGCGCACGCGGGTCAGTACTGTATAGCAGCTCTCTCCTCTATCTCTCCTCGCAGTCTCTCCTTCTTGCAGTCTCTCTCTCTTCTTCTCGCAGTCTCTCTCTCCTTCTCGCAGTCTCTCCCTCCTTCTCGCAGTCTCTCTCTCCTTCTCGCAGTCTCTCTCTCACTCAGTCAGTCTCTCTCTCTTACTCAGTCACGCACTCTCTCTCACGCACTCAGTCACACACACACACGCACTCAGCCACACACACACACACACACACACACACACACACACACACACACACACACACACACACACACACACACACACACACACACACACACACACACACACACACACACACAGTCACACACAGTCACACACTGTCACACACTGTCACACACTGTCACTCAGTCACACACTGTCACTCAGTCACACACTGTCACTCAGTCACACACTGTCACTCAGTCACACACTGTCACACAGTGTCACTCAATGTCACTCAGTCACACACTGTCACTCAGTCACACACTGTCACTCAGT
>CM071568.1:214756273-214835512 GCA_036426205.1 Ascaphus truei | reverse complement strand
TCACCACATACACACACTCACCACATACACACACAATCCCCCCCCCCCAAACACACACACTCAATCCCCACACACACAGTCAATCCCCCCCCCAACACACACACACACACACACAATACCCACACACACACAATCCTCACCACCAACACAACCATCCAAAATGTCCCCCACACACCACCACACCAATCCCCCCCCCACACACACACATACTCAACCCCCCCCACACACTCAATCCCCCCCACACACACATTCAATCCCCCCACACCACACCCTCAATATCCCCCCCACACTCAACCAATCCCGCCCACACACCAAACACTCAATCCCCCCACACACACACTCGAATCCCCCCCCACACACACACCACTCAATCCCCCCGCCCCGACAACACACCACTCAATCCACCACACTACAAAAGAAAACAAAAACAAACAAAACAAACAGACACGAAACCACAAACAAACACACACACCAAAACAAAAAAACACACAAAGAACACCCACCCACCCCACCCCCCCACACACACAAACACCACAAACCAACAATCCCCCCACTACACAAACAAAAACTCTCAATCCCCTCCTACAACACACAATATCACCCCAACACACACCCCCACTCATACCTCCCACCCACACACCAAACTGTCAACCGACGCCCCCCCCCCCCCCCCCCCCCACCTTGGGCACCCCCCCCCCATAAACCACACACACAATCCCCTCCCACACACACACACTCAATCCCCCCCACACACACACTCAATCCCCCCCCTCACACACACACACACAATTTCACCTGGGGGGGAAACATGCTCTGATCCCCCAACCCCCCATGCTTCTGAAAACTGGTGCGGGAAGCAGACAGGAAGAGAAGGAGGGGCTGTCTGTGAGCAGAGAGAAGCCCCGCCCCCTCTGCAAGACACAGACACATACTGTAGAAGCAGCACAGTGCTTCTGGCCACTCGTGCACAGCTCTGCCCACCCCCAGGTTTCCCTGCAAGCAGCCCGCGCCCCCCCTACATAATCTTGCGCCCCCCCCCAAGGGGGCGCGCCCCCCAGTTTGTGCACCGCTGGCCTCGTATATAGTATATGTTTAGTATGTGGCATAATAACCTATATAGTTCTGCTACATGGTATATTAGGTCAGAAGGAGAGGGTTAAAATGAAAATAATAAAACTTTAATACATCCAATTATTAAACACTCAAAATTTAAAAACATAGATAGTCCTCTTAATGGAGTCAGAGGAACCCATAATCAGTACAAGTAACTATTCACAATTTATTAGTGTGTTTATGGTCCTCAAAGAGCTGCAGACATTAATTGATCTTAGTATCATACATAATAACAGTGGCAATAACTGTATGAAATTTGCACCTGTTTCTACTAGGACCTTCATTAAGGAGAGCAGTCTGATTCATCATTTTTGTTTGACTAGGAGCAGGAGGCAAGGCACAAGGCGGCTTAGCAGGCCAAACAGAGCATCCATGACAAGCACAGTTAGTTGCAACTGGGATTGCAAAGTCTATATCCAGCAACTTCCTGGAAGAAAGGCAGCTGCTAAATAGCACAAGAAGCCAATCAGGCCAGAAATGCACAGGAGAGAGCAGGAGGAAGGTGATACCTGATTGCAGGTTTAGGGAGGGCTTGTCTGGAACCAGAATAGCTCTGTAAGGATGAGTTCCAGCCAAACCCAGGAGCGGAATCCTTACAAGCATACAGCTAATATATATAACTGAGTATCACCATTAATAGAATAACGGGCATAGCTCAGCGATTTAGAGATGTCTCAATCATAGGGACCCTATTCAGGACCCAGTCCGGTACCTAGCAACCTTTAGGTTTTAATTAGTATATTTTGTATGTTTTCTCTCTTTTGATTGTAAATTGATTATTAAAACTTTACATTACTATATAATTAGTAGAGGTTGATTGCTCAAAAAGGGATTTCTTTCTCTGTTGTTAATGTTCTTAGTGCACCTTTCCTGGAGCCCCCCTCTAATACGTTATTATTACGTATACTCTATTAGCTGAGCAGAGGCTTCCCTCTGTGTTACATATATATATTATAGCAATTAAAGCAATATCTGTCTTACATTTATATACTATGTGCATACAGTATTGTGGCAAAGAGGACTTCCAACTACTGATGTATTTACTAAGCATTTGGAACGCATCTGGCGGCACTTTGTAGACATGGTATGGATCCTAAAAATGCATTGCAGAAAACATGTTGTGAAGAAGATGTGGTCAGGATTTTTACAGTAAAATTAGCAAATGAGTGCATTGTAATTAACTTGTATTGCATTTTAAATGCCATAGCCTCTTTTATATAATCTTGTGATTTACTGTAGGAGGAAGTGACTTCCCATGGAGGAACATAAGGTGATACACTGCGTGTCAAGTAAAAAAACACTGACGGAGTCTGAAACACTTAGCAAATAAAAAAAACTTTATTGAATCCTCAGCGACATGGACATACTAACACACAGAAACTGACTAAAGGAACTTCTGAGGCGTTTCGCGTATGCGTGTGCTTTGTCAAAGTTTCTGTGTGTTAATGTCTCGGGATACCATCATCACCCAATTGTGAGTACTTTATTCACACAAGAACTTGGATGGATTGCATTAATAATTCATAGTCTAGCTCCAGGGAAGAGATTGCCTAGGCTCATCAAGGGGTCTGGTACTCCTCTCTTGGGGTGTACAGACTTTCCCTTTGAGTATTAAACAGGGTTCTGCCTCTCCTCCACTTCGGAGCACATGTGACTTGTTATTATCTTATTTTTACTCCCGAGTTCATCGTCTATAACATTGTATCCTATATTGATGAACATTTATCTCTCTAGGCTACATATACACGTTTTGTATGGATACTTTTGGGGTCTATTTTTTGAGCATTGCTTTAGGAACTCCATGTTCTGATTTCTACATTAGATTTACTGTATGTCATGTTAAATGTTATAGAGTGTCAGATTATTACATGCACTCATTATTTTATTTATACAGCAACAGCCAGTGTGCACAGTTATACTTTATAAAGAAATACAGGTGTGTGTATATATATATTACAACACTTCTATTAACAAAAACATATCAAAGTGCAAATTAACATCCTCTTATTCTTAGCCAAAATTTGATTTGTATATTTGCATCTTTATTGTATCAATTTCATTTAATTTTACTTGAGCGCTGTTTCTCATTTTTAGATGTTTTAGGCACAAGGTTATTAGCGTTAACATTCACCAAAGCCATCATTATTCATTTTCGTGTTTAACCTTTATACAGTACACATTGATGAGGTACAGTCATTTGCATAACATGCAATACTTTTCACAGATGTTTAATCTTTCGATCTTGATAAGCAAACAAAACAATTTTAGATAATTGGATATTTTTTCTGTGTTTTACAAACTCGTAAACCTTTAGATGTGGTATGCCAAACAAGGAAGGTCAGTGGTTGAATAAGAGCCTTCCGCACCCACAAAATCACAGGCTATAGTCAGCTAATTACTGTAGTAGCATACAGAATGTTTTCAAAAAATTTGGTCTAATTATTGCTGGAAGTCAAAATACTGATAAAGCAGACATTATTGCACCCTCTATTGCACAATTTATTTATTTATTTTATTTATAATTTTTATTTTACCAGGAAGTAATACATTGAGAGTTAGGGCCGTTTTATAGATGGTGCGCGCGGGCGCGTGCACGGCCGCGAATGCTCATGCTCGAGAAGCACACTTTTTATGTGTACTTGTCTGTGCTATGAGCGACGGGTGGGCAGGGCCATGATGTCACACCATGCTTCACACAGCCACAATATCCAAAACGGCAGGAGCTGTTCATGAAATGCTTCCATTTCTCATAAACTGCTGCCTTTTCTGGTATACAGAGTATACTCTGGTATACTTTTCTAAGTAAGTGTGTGTGTAATATACAGTGGCGACCAACTTTATTCTTACTTGGCTAGCTCCGCGAATTTCAGAAGATCCCGGTGATGTGCGGTTTTGTGTCGTTTTCTCCCGGGGTGTATAGCGTTATTTTCGAGGCTGTGATTTAAGCATTTTATTCCCGCTGGCTACAATACTGCAATGCCGTGTAAAAAAGCATAGGGGCGTTTGCGAGCTGTTGTCTCTGAAGTCTAATACCTTCGCGGTTCAACCTACAGTACACAGTCTGTGCGTGCGCGCGCAGTAAGAGTAAAATTGCATATTTAATTTATTTTAAAGTACAGTACTGTACTGTACATGCTCGGACCCTGTTGGGGTGTAGTGAGGGGGTTCCTAACATCTGGGGGAAAATGAATTTTAATTCTATGGTGAGTACTGTCTTGTTGCCGTTTTATTTTGCTGGGGCTGGCTGGGTACTTCTTTAGGGGGCTGACCATTATTGTACATTAAAACTTTCTTTTTGTTTTTCATCAGAAAAGAAAACGGCTAATGGGGGGATTTCGATGGATAATATTGTACTGTATGCTGATGTTTTCCGGCCGTACAGTATACTGTGTAATAAACCCGAATAAATAAAACTATGCATTTATTCTACATGTTCAGTATCGTGTCATTATGTGTCTTCTACAGTATACTGTACAGTGGTATACAGTGCCTAACATCTATTGGAAAAAATAATTTTATTTCTAGGTGCCCTAGAACAGCAGTTCCCACACCAATTGCCCGTGAACTTGACCGCGGCCCTAAGTAGTTCCCACGCCAATTGCGCGAATATAATGTAAAATAACCCATTCTGTGGGTCTGAGCGGGTTGAAATTTACCTGGTCCTCATGCGGGAGGACCCTTGCCATAGTGGCAAAATATCAGCCTTGCACGACCCCCGGAACCGGAGGTACCAAAAGACAGTTTAAAAGCACATTACCAAAGTGGCTTTTTTTCTGCCATGCAAGACAATGGCAGAAACCTAAACTTTAACATCACCCTGACTCCATTCTGTTGCCACGAGAGGGTCGCAATTTGCCATGCAATCCTGCCGCAACTAGGACTACATGGTCACCGAATCTGAGCCCTCTAGGTCAAACAGAACCGGAGTTGGGGGTTCCAGGTTTCCGCTCATTCTGACTTAGCCGGTTCAAAGCTTTCTCCGCCATTACGCTCAATGGTAGGACCCTCCTCGCCGGCGTGACCCTTTCTCGCCGCCATTACTGCTCGGACCCTGTTGGGGTCAAGTGAGGGGGTTCCTAACATCTAGGGGCAAAATGAATTTTATTTCTAGGTGCCCTAGAACAGATGTTCCCACGCCAATTGACCTAGTTCCTAAGCCAATTGCGCGACCAGGCAGTTAAAAAACAGTGCAGCAAGCCTCTACATTTGTTACACTGTCAAAGGAGCAAATGGAAACAATGTGAGGCAATTCAACATGTTCTTTTATTGGTGGAGTCAGTACAAAAACATTTATTTACAAATACTGTACAATGTTGTAACATTTAAAGTGCACAGCATTTCTAACCATCAACACACAATAATACATACTGCAGCCTTTATTAAATTCTTCTGCCACAAAACATTTTTGGTGCATGGGGCACAGGGAGTTAAAGTGACTTGCTTTTTATGTACTGTATTTGGGGGTTGTCTTTGGGGGTTTATTCATCAAATTATTATGATGAACTGCCTTTTGAAATTACAGTGCTGTTAACTATTTCACAAACACCTCCAGAGTTTTTAATCCCTCCCTAGCCAAGCGTCAATCGGCTGAGTCACCCTAGCCTACCATCCCCCTCTCTCCACTGGGTCGTTAACCTTCTGCATATTGCCATTGTGTTCTTAATCCGCCCATAGCCGAGCTACAAACACTCAGCACGCCTGCGTCTAATCACACCATCCCCCTCCCCCAACCCTTAGAGGCCTGTTGTTTTAACGGTAATGCTTTGGAAAATCCCCTCTCGAATTTGAAATGTAAATCTGATGTGCACAGCACTGTGAGAATTGAGAGTACACTGATACAGTATTTCATCAGGGTGTGAAAATATTTGTCAGTCACTATGGTTTACAGTCACATGTTTTTAATACAATACAGAGCATTCTTTAATATCTTTAAAATAAAAATATATACTGTAAATCCTGTATATACAGTAAGTATAATGTAACATAACCGTTCTGTGGGTCGCATGAAAGTGAATAAATATTTATTTTATTTTATCAGGAACCAAAAAATACAAATATAAAAATAATCAAGAATAATACATAATGCAGTCTTTATTACGTTATTTTGGCAGCTTGAAATTGGATAACCATTTGGAAAACCTTTGTAAAACATGGGGAAACATGAGTAATGCACATTTATAAGAATATTATTTAATACTATACACAGTACAGTACTGTAATGTACTGTATAATATACTGTATAGACTATATACTGTATAGTAAAATTATATTTTCTTTAGTCTTTATCTTTTCCTCATTCTGTCTGCAGTACAGTAGTTCATTGAGAGAGGAGAGGTTTTATGTACATCATTCCTGCTGTTTATATACTGTACATTTCACTGTACAAGCAGATTTGACTGGACACAACGCCCCCATCTCCCACCTAGGCCACCCTTTTTCCTGGAACGACAAGAAAACCAAAAATTAGTGCAGTTACTGTACTGTACTGTACTGTATGTGCGTACTGTACTGTATTATGGCAGAACTACTGTAGGTGGCTGGTGCAGCTTTCTCTGGAAAGAAAAAAATGGAGCAGTTAGTAGGCAGTTACTGTTGTACTGTCAAACTAGCCTACTGTATACTGTACTGGAACTAACTACTGTATACTCTTACTATCTGGAAAGAAAAAATCTGTGCCATACTTACCTGTAACATACTGTACTTACAATACTACAGCACAGTACTACTTTCCTGATGCTTGCCCATTACGCGCGATGACAATGGGCAACACAGTGGCAATATGGTCTATATATTTATTACAGCGTTCCACGGTGAGTACATCGTTCCAAAACCTCTCTATGCCTTTCAACAACTCGTCCTTTTTGGAGGGTTTCACCACTTTCCGGATATGGTCCTTCAGCTGATGCCAGACCATTTAGATCGGATTGAAATCTGGCGACCTGTCATTGGAAAGAAAGGACAATTGGTTTAAGAGCTAAAAACAGTGGGGAACAAAAATGGGACACGGTCTACTGCAATTACTCAGCTGGCGTCTTCACCCAGTTGATGCCGCGCTCAAGGATATGTGCCGTTGACGCGGTGTGCTTGGGATCGTTGTCCTGGTAGAAGCGGTGACCATTGGGGAAGTCGCGTGTGATGTATTGCACTATCTCGGGCACAATGTTGTCTTGGAAGAAAGCTTATCTTGCTGCACTGTTTTTTTACTGCCTGGTCGCACAATTAGCGTAGGAACTACGGCAATTGGCGTGGGAACTAGGTCAATTGGCGTGGGAACTTCTGTTCTAGGGCACCTAGAAATAAAATTCATTTTGCCCCTAGATGTTAGGAACCCCCTCACTTGACCCCAACAGGGTCCGAGCAGTAATGGCGGCGAGAAAGGGTCACGCTGGCGAGGAGGGTCCTACCATTGAGCGTAATGGCGGAGAAAGCTTTGAACTGGCTAAGTCAGAATGAGCAGAAACCTGGAACCCACAACTCCGGTTCTGTTCGACCTAGAGGGCTCAGATTCGGTGACCATGTAGTCCTCGTTGCGGCAGGATTGCATGGCAAATTGCGACCCTCTCGTGGCAACAGAACGGAGTCAAGGTGATGTTAAATTTCAGGTTTCTGCAATTGACTTGCATGGCAGAAAAAAAGCCACTTTGGTAATGTGCTTTTAAACTGTTTTTTGGTACCTCCAGTTCCGGGGGTCGTGCAAGGCTGATATTTTGCCACTATGGCAAGGGTCCTCCCGCATGAGGACCAGGTAAATTTCAACCCGCTCAGACCCACAGAACGGGTTATGTTACATTATACTTACTGTATATACAGGATTTTTATATTTTTATTTTAAATATATTAAAGAATGTACTGTATTGTATTAAAAACATGTGACTGTAAACCATAGTGACTGACAAATATTTTCACACCCTGATGAAATACTGTATCAGTGTACTCTCAATTCTCACAGTGCTGTGCACATCAGATTTACATTTCAAATTCGAGAGGGGATTTTCCAAAGCATTTCCGTTAAAACAACAGGCCTCTAAGGGTTGGGGGAGGGGGATGGTGTGATTAGACGCAGGCGTGCTGAGTGTTTGTAGCTCGGCTATGGGCGGATTAAGAACACAATGGCAATATGCAGAAGGTTAACGACCCAGTGGAGAGAGGGGGATGGTAGGCTAGGGTGACTCAGCCGATTGACGCTTGGCTAGGGAGGGATTAAAAACTCTGGAGATGTTTGTGAAATAGTTAACAGCACTGTAATTTCAAAAGGGAGTTCATCATAATAATATGATGAATAAACCCCCAAAGACAACCCCCAAATACAGTACATAAAAAGCAAGTCACTTTAACTCCCTGTGCCCCATGTTTTGTGGCAGAAGAATTTAATAAAGGCTGCAGTATGTATTATTGTGTGTTGATGGTTAGAATTGCTGTGCACTTTAAATGTTACAACATTGTACAGTATTTGTAAATAAATGTTTTTGTACTGACTCCACCAATAAAAGAACATGTTGAATTGCCTCACATTGTTTCCATTTGCTCCTTTGACAGTGTAACAAATGTAGAGGCTTGCTGCACTGTTTTTTAACTGCCTGGTCGCGCAATTGGCGTAGGAACTACGGCAATTGGCGTAGGAACTACGGCAATTGGCGTGGGAACTAGGTCAATTGGCGTGGGAACTTCTGTTCTAGGGCACCTAGAAATAAAATTAGGTCATGCCGGCGAGGAGGGTCCTACCATTGAGTGTAATGGCGGAGAAAGCTTTGAACCGGCTAAGTCAGAATGAGCGGAAACCTGTAACCCCCAACTCCGGTTCTGTTCGATCTAGAGGGCTCAGATTCGGTGACCATGTAGTCCTAGTTGCGGCAGGATTGCATGGAAAATTGCGACCCTCTCGTGGCAACAGAATGGAGTCAGGGTGATGTTAAAGTTTAGGTTTCTGCCTTTGACTTGCATGGCAGAAAAAATCCACTTTGGTAATGTGCTTTTAAACTGTCTTTTGGTACCTCCGGTTCCGGGGGTCGTGCAAGGCTGATATTTTGCCACTATGGCAAGGGTCCTCCCGCATGAGGACCAGGTAAATTTCAACCCGCTCAGACCCACAGAACGGGTTATTTTACATTATATTCACGCAATTGGCGTGGGAACTACTTAGGGCCGCAGCCAAGTTCACGGGCAATTGGCGTGGGAACTTCTGTTCTAGGGCACCTAGGAATAAAATTCTTTTTGCCCATAGATGTTAGACACTGTATACCACTGTACAGTATACTGTGGAAGACACATAATGACACGATACTGAACATGTAGAATAAATGCATAGTTTTATTTATTTGGGTTTATTACACAGTATACTGTACGGCCGGAAAACATCAGCATACAGTACAATATTATCCATCGAAATCCCCCCATTAGCCGTTTTCTTTTCTGAGGAAAAACAAAAAGAAAAGTTTTAATGTATAGTAATGGTCAGCCCCTAAAGAAGTACCCAGCCAGCCCCACCAATATAATACGGCAACAAGACAGTACTCACCATTGAATTTCCCATTCAGCTGGCACCGGCGCCGGTCCACTGCCAGTCCAGCTTTCTTCATCATTCATGTCAATAGTTTGCAGCGGGACTAGTCCACCTGTAGTCAGCAGGTGAGGCTGGAAATCGCTTAGGTACATGCAAGCTTCATCAAAACTGCACGCCAAATCCAGCTCAGCCTCAGGCTCAGGCTCAGGGTTGTCACTGACAGTGGGACCGTCATTGGAAGCCGGTGCTTGTGCTGGTGCATTGCTTGGCAGCGACTGTCACTTCTTAGTTGGTTTTAAGACGACCCTTTGCCTTTTTCCGCCTCCATGATCATAGATACGGGAAAAATCCGGTGACACACACCAATACCCTCCAACAAATTGGGGCTCAATACGGTCAAAACAGGTGTCACTACATAACATTTTTCCTTACTGCACGCTTCCACGTATGAGGAGTTGGCGAAAATTTGTAAAAGTCATAGTTTTCGATAAAATACTGATAAATATTAGCAACTGTTGCCATATTATCCTCTGTTGCATTAATCGCGGCCCGTATCAAATACGCGTAACTTCTGTCAGGTTTTTGGAAAGTGGGCTGCACTTGAACACTCATGGTGGGTCTCTGCAGAATAATTTAACACAAACTGAAACTGGTCTTTGTCTTTCTTTAATATGAAAAGCCTAAATTGATACATTTTGGCAACTCTTCCTTCAGTCTCAAGGCCAAGGCCAAGTTACAATGGCACACTGTGGTACAGTATCTTTTTTAAACGAAACACCTGCAAGCCGACACATTACTGATTCGGCGCATTACAATTAATGAATTTCTGCCATCTGGCGGACACGCGAAGCATTGCAGCCTATTTAAATCCAAACCATTATCAATAAATCCATCAACCGCGCGTCAGCCGGGCATGACCCCTGGCTGGGAAGGCAAAAGGAGCGCGGCATGATCCAGATGAACAGTGTGGCATTCCAGGAACAAGCCAGGTAAAAGCCGGTGATTTGTAAGAATAAAAGCTGCCGCAAAAGTATACAGATACAAAAGTGGAATTAAAACCTGGCGCATACAAACAATGACAATGTGAATATACAAATGAAAGTGAATAAAGGATATATATGTGACAATTGAGTGAAGTCCTTTTCCAATGTGTGCTGGTGTAATGAACTCTGTCCTCAAATTGGGTTGAATAAAGTCTCTCTTATGCAGCAAGCTGTTATCCTGTGATGTGAGACAAGAAGCAGGGACAAAACATTGCGCAGTATTGACTTTTCAGCAATGAAGTCCTCCCTTGTATGACTCAAATGAATGCCCACTTACTAGATTTAGGTCGCATGCAGTTGAGAGAATCTGTATCTGTGCTCCTTCTGGTCAAGACGTTAACAGGTTAACACGAACCCCACATGGTCTTCCCGCTTCCGCTGGGCCCTGGAAGAAACTCCGTCTCTGGAAATTGTTTTCTTCTTCTGTCCCGGACTCCTGTATATAGTCTCCGGCAAGGGGTAAAAAAGACAGAGGATTGCGCAATAGTCTAAACAACTTTAATAACGCCTCCTGGCTAGGTGCAGAAATATACTCACAAGATCCGTGAGTTTTAAAAACAAATAAGACAAATAAGACGCCTGACCCGGCTGTCCCACAGCAAACCGTAACAGTAT
Organism: Ascaphus truei; assembly: GCA_036426205.1. Lineage (NCBI taxonomy): Eukaryota > Metazoa > Chordata > Amphibia > Anura > Ascaphidae > Ascaphus > Ascaphus truei. The sequence continues at coordinate 214,824,241 of CM071568.1, read as the reverse complement.
GTATATATATATACTGCCCCCTGAATTTTCCCTGGGGTCCCCACACACATCTCCCAATATCCCCACACACAGAGCACTGTAAATACACTCTACACAAATGCAGCCAGAAGGGCCAGTTGTGGCATCGATCTGCAATGCCTGGGAGACACACATGGAGGGAGACACACATGGAGGGAGACACACACGGATGGAGACACCCATGGAGGGAGACACACATGGAGGGAGACACACGGAGGGAGACACACGGAGGGAGACACACACGGAGGGAGAACTAGCCAATGAAATTGCAGGCTCACTATGATTGGCTCATAGTGCAAGATGCGCAACAAGCAGCAGCGCGAAATCATTCTTTTTCCAATCCTCCCCGCTGTCGGCCCGCTCCACTCTCTCTGCCGTGCGCGCGTGCGGCGCCATTATAGAAAGGCTGACTAACGTCAACCAACTAAAATTCCGCGCGCGCGCAATGCGTAGCACGCGCCCGGCACTATAGAACAGGCCTTACCTCTCGTTTTCAAGTATGTCCTTGGCATAGAGTTAAGACAAATAATACATGGTTACAAATACAGTTACATAAATGGACATGATATACATTATATACAAGGCATTGCATGCACAGTTAAAGAAAATATATAGTATAGGCTTATGTAACAGTTGCAGACCAGATTAAAATGTGAGACAGACTTAGTTTTGAAAGAACTTAAAATGGTGGTGGATGTGAGAGTCTCTGGTAGGTTGTTCCAGTTTTGGGGTGCACGGTAAGAGAAGGAGGAGCGGCCGGATACTTTGGTGAGCCTTGGGACCATGAACAGTTCTTTGGAGTCAGATCTCGGATGATAAGTGCTGCATGTGGTAGGGGTGAGGAGCTTGTTCAAATAGATGGGTAGCTTGCCCAGAAAGTATTTGAAGGCAAGACAGGAAAGGTGAACTTTGCGCCTCGACTCAAGTGATGACCAATCTAGTTCTTTGAGCATTTCGCAGTGATGTGTGTTGTAGTTGCATTGGAGAACAAAATGGCATATTGAATTAGTGAGGGTGTCAAGTTTGCTAAGGTGGGTTTGGGGTGCTGAGCCATATACTATGTCTCCATAGTCGATAATTGGCATTAGCATCTGCTGTGCGATACGCTTTCTGACCAGCAGACTTAGGGAGGATTTGTTCCTGTAAAGTACCCCTAGTTTGGCATAGGTTTTGGATGTCAGGGTATCAATGTGCATCCCGAATGTTAAGTGGGAGTCAAACCACATGCCCAGGTATTTAAAACTAGTAACAGGAGTTAGGCTGGTGTTAGCGTTGGTTCTGATTTGGAGCTCTGTAACTGGAAATTTTAAAAATTTAGTCTTGTCCCAAATACTATTATTACAATCTTGTCAGTGTTTAAAAACAGTTTGTTTTGGACATCCCCAACACAGAATTTATTAGATACCTCCAGGTCCGGGCATTTTACAACATACACCCTGTGAGACCACCGTTAACAAATTTTGAATGGCTCTGTGTGAGAAGTACAGACACGCGGGGACTGGTTTCTGCTTTATACAGAGACGTGGTCGGTGCTGACAAGGACGATACAGACAAACCCAGATTTATGGTCCAATGGGAATCAGATTTACAGTGCACATTAGAGGACGAGGACTGGACAGCGATCTTTAGGGCGGCAGCTAGTAGCTCCATCTGCACGACATTAAAGGAGAACTCATATAAGGTAATGTTGCGCTGGTATCTCAACCCAGTTAGATTGGCTAAATTCGTCCCGGGCTCTTCCCCGCTTGCCCTAAGCGGTGCGGGGAACAGGGGGACTTGGTACACATGCTGTGGTCTTGCCCGAAAATAGTACCTGTTTGGATTCAGATTAGAGATTGGTTACAGAGGATTTTTTTGGGCCTCCAAATTAAACTTGATCCGTGGCTGTTCCTATTAAGCAAACCCACAAAGGAGGTTTCGCGCACGGGGAACAAATTAATAGCACATTTTGCAACAGCTATGAGGTGCGAGACCGCAGCATTGTGGAATCAGAACGCAATTCCATAAATAGCGAAGATCAGGAACAGAATTTGGTTCATATGCCGTATGGAAAAATTAACGAGCCTAGTTATGATTACGGTGATAAATTCCAAAAAGTCTGGCTGCCTTGTTTGGCCCAGACAGACATCCAAGGGGTGAATGATGCCACAATTTGGCTGTGATTGAAGCAAGTGAGTTCTCCTTTGAGGGAGGCCCTGGGGCAGGACGGGACGGGCTGACTGGACGAAGGGTTCCCCCGGTAGAATTAGTAAATCAGATGCAGTACAGACTAAGTTGAAATGAATCTGCTGTACCGCAGAGGTGGCAGTCAGCCGGTGGACGCAGATGGAAGAAGAACAGACAGACAATCATCGCCTGACCCCTTCCCCCCCAACCCAACTTTTCCCTCCCCCACTCTCCTGTGTAGTCTTGGTTGTGTTGTCGTGATGTCTAGTCGTTTCCCCATCACGTCACCCGTTTTGTGTTGTATGTCCCAAACAGTTTTTTGTTTACCTACTGCTGCGGCACAGTTTATTCGAGCATTTGCCCGTTCTGTGCCGCAGCAGTAGCCTGGCGCGCGCCCGAGAGTGACGGGCGCGCGCCGAAGCAGCGGAAGAGCGCCCTCCGATCGGGGCGCTCTCCCTACCGCTGCCGGGTCCGCCGGGTCCCCCGGAACCCCCTGCCGCTGTCCCGCGATCGCGGGACACCAGGGCTCCCTCGGGGAGCCCCTGGACGCACGTGCAGGGGGCGCACGCTCCCGAAGACGCGTGACCGCGCGTCTATGACGCGCGGCACGCCGAGGGGCGGCCACTAGCAAGCCGGGAAATCTCCCGGCTTGCGGATCTGGCCGCAGTGTAATAAACTGTGTCGCCAGTGTAACACGGATGTTGATATTATTTTCTTTTCCCATGTATGTATACAAAAAACAATAAAAAGAAAGTTAAAAAAAAAACAGTTTGTTTTGGGAAATCCAGTTTTCGAGTCTCAAAAAGTCAGACTGAAGTATGCGTTCAAGGTCAGAAAGGCTATAGCTGTGTGCATATAGGATTGTGTCATCTGCATACATGTGTATTGAAGCTTCCTGACAAGCTGTGGGAAGATCATTGATGAACATTGAGAAGAGTAGAGGCCCCAGAACAGAGCCTTGCGGGACACCACAGGTGATATCCAGGGGGTTGGAGTTAGAGCCTGATGGACACATGTTGGGATCTACCTGATAGGTAGGAATGAACCCAGTTTAAAGCATGCTTCCCTATTCCAGACCTCTGGAGTTTGTTAAACAGGATAGCATGATCAACAGTATCAAAAGTCTTTGTAAAATCTAGGAATATTGCACCAGTGAGTTGTCCCCGTTCCATTCCACACTGGATTTCATTGCAAACTTTTAGCAGGGTAGTTACGGTGAAGTGTTTGGGGTGAAATCCAGATTGAAAATGGCTAGGGAAATTTGTCTTGGTATAGTAATCGCTTAATTGAGAATTGACACATTTTTCCATGACTTTGGATAGGATTGGGAGAAGAGAAATTGTATTGTAGTTTGAGACAGTGTTTTTGTCCCCACTTTTGGAGATTGGGACAACTCTGGCAGTTTTCCAGGTCTTAGGGATATGGCCTGCAGACAGGATAGGGTTGACTATGGAAGCAATTGGTTTGGCAATGGCTGGGGCACCAAGTCGTAGGAACTTAGATTGTAGTAAGTCAGGTCCACATTGGCTGCTTAGTTTTAATTTGAGGAGCGCTTGTGTAATCACCACTTTTGAAACTGGGCCAAAATTAAAATTGTGGGCAGTGTTGGGAGTGGGTGGGGCTATATGTGTACTCCCAGGGTGAGATTCAGGTTTGTGGTTTGGGTTGCGTTTCGCTAATAAGTTAATAGCACACCCCACAAAATAATCGTTTAATGCATTTATTTATTTTATTTATAAAATATTTTACCAGGAAGTAATACATTGAGAGTTACCTCTCGTTTTCAAGTATGTCCTGGGCACAGAGTAAAACAAAATAATACATGGTTACAAATACAGTTACATAAATGAACAAGGTATACATTATATACAAGACATTGCGTGCACAGTTAAAGAAAATATATATTATGAGCGTATGAAACAGTTACAGACCAGATTAAAGTGTGAGACAGCCTTAGATTTGAAAGAACTTAAGCTAGTGGTGGATATGAGAGTCTCTGGTAGGTTGTTCCAGTTTTGGGGTGCACGGAAGGAGAAGGAGGAACGTCCGGATACTTTGTTGAGTCTTGGGACCATGAATAGTCTTTTGGAGTCTGATCTCAGGTGATAGGTGCTGCATGTGGTAAGGGTGAGGAGCTTGTTCAGGTAGCTTGGTAGCTTGCCCAGAAAGTATTTGAGGGTGAGACAGGAAAGGTGAACTTTGCGCCTAGACTCTAGTGATGACCAATCTAGTTCTTTGAGCATTTCGCAGTGATGTGTGTTGTAGTTGCATTGGAGAACAAAACGACAAATTGAATTGTAGAGGGTGTCAAGTTTGCTAAGGTGGGTTTGAGGAGCCGAGCCATATATTATGTCTCCATAGTCAATAATTGGCATTAGCATCTGCTGTGCAATACGCTTTCTGACCAGGAGACTTAGGGAGGATTTGTTCCTTTAAAGTACCCCTAGTTTGGCATAGGTCTTGGTTGTCAGGGTATCAATGTGCATCCCGAATGTTAAGTGGGAGTCAAACCATAAGCCCAGGTATTTAAAACTAGTGACAGGTGTTAGGGTGGTGTTAGCGTTGGTTCTAATCAGGAGCTCAGTCACTGGAAGCTTTACAAATTTAGTCTTGGTCCCAAATACCATTGTTACAGTCTTGTCAGTGTTTAAAAACAGTTTGTTTTGGGAAATCCAGTTTTCGAGTCTTAAAAAGTCAGACTGAAGTATGTGTTGAAGGTCAGAGAGGCTATGGCTGTGTGCATACAGGATTGTGTCATCTGCATACATGTGTATTGAGGCTTCCTTACAAGCTGTGGGAAGATCATTAATGAACACTGAGAAGAGTAGGGGTCCCAGAACAGAGCCTTGCGGGACACCACAGGTGATATCCAGGGGGTTGGAGTTAGAGCCTGAGATGGACACATGTTGGGATCTTCCTGATAGGTAGGACTGAAACCAGTTTAAAGCATGTTTCCCTATTCCAGAGCTCTGGAGTTTGTTAAGCAGGATAACATGATCAACAGTGTCAAAAGCCTTTGCAAAATCTAAGAATACTGCACCAGTGAGTTGTCCCCATTCCATTCCACACTGGATTTCATTGCAAACTTTTAGCAGGGTAGTTACGGTGGAGTGTTTGGGACGAAACCCAGACTGGAATTGGCTAGGGAAATTTGTCTTGGTGTAGAAATCGCTTAATTGGGAGTGGACACATTTTTCCATAACTTTGGATAGAATTGGGAGAAGTGAGATTGGCCTGTAATTTGAGACAGTGTTTTTGTCCCCACTTTTGAAGATTGGGACAACTCTGGCAGTTTTCCAGGTCTTAGGGATATGGCCTGCAGACAGGATAGAGTTGACTATGGACGCAATTGGTTTGCAATGGCTGGGGCACCAAGTCGTAGGAACCTAGATTGTAGTAAGTCGGGTCCACATTGGCTGCTTAGTTTTAGTTTGAGGAGCGCTTGTGTAATCTCCTCTTCAGATACTGGGCCTAATTGAAAATCGTTCAAGAACGCAATCGGCTTGTGTGGGCACGGTGTTGGGAGGGGGTGGGACTATAGTGGGTACTCCTAGGATGAGATTCAGGTGTTGGGTTGTGCTGTGTTTTCGCTAATAAGTTAGTGGCACACCCCACAAAGTAATCATTGAATGCATTTGCAATGTCAGTGGGGTTTTGTCAGAGTAATATCCCCCTTAGTGATATTACTTAGTTTTGATGGTTAGGAGGCTGGAATATAGGTGATAACCTTCCAATTAAGTTCAAGTTTAGCTGTTTGAGGTGGAGATTTAGTGTGTCAGAGTAATATTGTGCTTTTGCATACCTTGTTTGCCTTGTGCACACGTTCCGCAGGCATCTGTATGTGATTGAGATCCTTGGTAGTGCCAGTTACTTTGTAGCTTTTCCACAAGGCATCCCTGAACTGGTAGAGTGCTATAGGTCAGGTGTAACCCATGGAAGGTGGGCCCCCCGTACCCTTATTTGGTAGTGAGCATGGGTATCACAGAGTTTTAGAAACTCGGATTGGAAATAGCTGAGCGCAGATCAGGATTGGGAATTAAATCGATTCTGTCAGTGGGGCAGTTGGTAAGGTCATCCAGAAACTGTTGTGGGTTAAAGTTTTTAAATGTTCTAGTGAGGAGAACTTTAGGGCTTGAATGGGGCAGTTTTAATTTTCCTTACACAGTACACTATTGCATGGTCAATGAAAATATCAGGAAGGATGCCAGAGGATTGGATTTCTGCTGGGGTTTGAGGAGAGAATCCAGTCTAGCAAGGAATGGTTATGCGACTTCAGGTTTATCCGTGTGGGTTGGGAAATGAGTTGCGATAGGTTAAGTGACTTGAGTTGTATCTGGGATTTTGTGGTTTTTAGGGTCAAGCCAATTGAAGTTGAAATCCCCTAAACTACAGTAGCAGCTCACTCTTCTCATTCAAGAGAGGAAATGGAGGCAAGAAATTGGGTGATATCAGTCAAGGATTGTAGAGGGGCTTTAGGGGGGCAGTAGATGCCAGCAAGCAAGATGGGCTTAGAAAAGAGGAGGCAGATTTTGCCAACTAGAGTTTCAAAAGAGGGTGGACTGGTGGGGGCAATGTAACAGTGTAAATTGTAAGGTGTCTGCAATATAAAATAACACCCCTCCTCCTCTCTTTGACCTACTCTCCTAAAAATGGAGTATCCCTGAATGGCGATATTTGCATCAGGGGTTTTAGAGGATAGCCATGTTTCTGTAAGAACGATGGCTTTGGGTTTATGCATAAGGCACCATGCCCTTAGTTTCCTCAGTTGGGCAGCAGGACTCCGGATGTTTATTATGGGCGAACAGATAGCCCTTTTTGGATTTAAAGGTGGAATTCTCAGGGCTTGGACAGAGCTGAAATGGGGAGGACCTGTGTTAGTTTCAACATCACCTGCTGAGAGAGTAATAGTATGAGTAGAAATTTGGGTAGTTGTTTGCAAGTTGTAAATTTGTGGTGTTTTTCATTAGAGTGAGCAGTGGTTGGTGTGCTGGTTTTTAGAGTTCTCCACCAACATTCAGTAGATAGTGCAATGCTTTTGAGTAGTCCAGGGTGTATGGTGATGTTGGGTGTGGGCCAGGATGGAGGAGTTGTAGTGATGGAGTATAGAGAGAACAGTACATCTCCATGAGGCCAGGAGAAAGAAAAAAGTTAAAATACATAGCAGGTTCATGATGCCAGAGGTAGCAGTGCTGCAAGGAGCGTTCTGGAGGTGAGCAGAGTGAGTGTGTGCAGACTAAACAGCAGGGTTTCTCCCCCCATCTGCATTCATCCACTCACTGATATCTTTAGCCTATGCTCCGTCCCTCGTACCCCCTCCCAACGCTGTCTCTCTCCTTTACTTGAGTGTTCTTGCTCTGGGAGCCCTTATTAAGGCCTTTAAATCCACTAATATCCACAACCCTCCACTATCTGTTAGTCTCTGTGCATTTAACTGTTGTGATGCCCTATTCCTCACCCCACTTACTAGTCTCGTTCATACGATTCTCTGCGTTTATTTTGAGGGCTCGGATCGGTAGCGATGGTTCTAGCACATCCATTTCGCTACCTCTACTGACTCTCCACTCAAGTGGCTTACACTTCGCGTCGGACCTCGAGTCCCCCAATTCAGCGTCCTACTCCTCTCCTGCTCCGGTCACGCTCACTCCAGGTCATGGCTTCTTCCCCGACACTGTACGATTGACTGCCTCTCCTGTTCTTTTTCTTTGCTTGCGAATTCCCCCCACCTTCCATTCCCGACCTGTCATATGTTCTTAGTACTCTCGAAATTGTCTCCGTGGCCCATCTCCCTTGCTCAGACCCTGCCCATTACTTACTCCTTACTCCCATGTCCTTTCCTATATCCCGCTTTCCTTCCCTATAATCTTTCATAACTGTCTTCACCTTCTTCTGCGCCTAACCCGGTTTCTTTGCCTTGGACCTACGACCCTATCTTTTTTCTTTCTTCCGGGATCCGTACCGCTCCTCCAACTTTGAGTTCTCTTGGGCTCTCAGTGGCCGTAGCTTGGTCTTTGTCTGTGCACGCCCCAAATCTTGCTGGTTTGACATCCGTATCCTCATTCCCTCCGCCTTCTAACAAACCTCTAGGACAATAACTTTCTTCGTTTTCCGTAGCAGGCTCCCCTGCGTGTATGGTTAGTGGCCTGTACCTGTCAAGTGTTTGCTGCATTGCAATGTAGGGTCAATTCAGGGTTTCAGTGTTTTGTGCAGTCAGTTTTGGGAGAGGCTGCAGTGAAAGAAGTTGTTTATAAGCGGTGGGGGGGTTTAAACTAGGTATGGATAACAAGCTTGGGATCATAGTGTGATCTGAATAGCTTACCGTTTGTTGTCTTGAGTAAAAGAGTGTGCAGTAATGCAGTCACCAGTCACACGAGTATACTGTATTTATCACTTAAAAACATCACTTTAAATGCCTCACTGCTAATGCAGTTCCTGCCCAATGCAGCAAAGGTGTGGTATTATACACAAAAAACAGTCACATGACCCTCCCCCTCCCCCATCAGTCAGCTGTGTCCATTTGGTCAATAACAGCACAGAGTTAAGAGGAGGAAAAAAAAAAAAAAAAAACCTTTTTACATTCAAACATACTAACTCTATACTGTATATCAATTCAACAAGGCCAGATTCAGTCTTATACACAGGGTTTCACATCAGGAACATACCTGTGAATTTGTGAATTTGCCAATGTCAGTGGGGTTTGTCAGAGTAATATCCCCTTAGTGATATTACTTGGTTGTTGGTGGTAGTAGGCTGGAATTATTGTTGATAACCTTCCAGAAGTTAGCTGGGTTTGATGTATTCTGGTGGAGATTGTCAGAGTAATATTGGGCTTTTGCATGCCTTGTTTGCCTTGTGCACATGTTCCGCATGGCATCTGTTAGTGATTGAGATCCTTGGTAGTGCCAGTTACTTTGTAGCTTTTCCACAAGGCATCCCTGAATGGTAGAGTGCTATAAAGTCAGTTGTAACCCATGGAAGGTGGGGCTCCCGTACCCTTATTCTGCATAGTGGAGCATGGATATCACAGAGTTTTAGGAACTCTGATTGGAAATAGTCAAGCGCAGAATCAGAGTTGGGAATTAAGTTGATTCTGTGCCAAGGGCAGTTGGTAAGATCAGCCAAAAACTGTAGTGGGTTAAAGTTTCTAAATGTTCTAGTGAGGAGAACTTTAGGGCTTGATTGGGGTGGTTTAATTTTCTTACACAGTACACAATTGCTAGGTCACTGAAAATGTCAGGAAGGATACCAGAGGATTGGATTCTGCTGGGATTAGAGGAGGAATCCAGTCTAGCAAAAAATGGTTGGCGATTTCAGGTTTTTCGTGTGGGTTGGGAAATGGGTTGCGATAGGTTAAGGGACTTGATTTGTATCTGGATTTGTGTTTTTTAGGGTCGAGCCAATGAAGTTGAAATCCCAAGAACTAGCAGCTCACTCTTCTAATTCAGAGAGGAAATTGAGCCAAGAAACTGGGTGATATCAGTCAGGGATTGTAGCGGGGCTTTGGGGGGGTGGTAGATGCCAGCAAGCAAGATGGGCTTAAAAAAGGGGAGGGACAGATTCTGACAACTAGGATTTCCAAAAGAGGGTGGGCTTGGGGTGGGGCAATTTAACAGTGTAAATTGTAGGTGTCTGCAATATAAAATAACACCTTCCTCCTCTCTTTGACCTATCTTTCCTAGAAATGGATTATCCCTGAATGGCAATATTTGCATCGGGAGTTTTAGGGTGGGGTAGCCATGTTCTGTGAGAACGATGGCTTTGGGTTTATGCATAAGGCGCATGCTTTAGTTCATCCAGTTTGGGCAGCAGACTCGGATATTTATTTGGGCGACAGATAGACCTTTTTGGAACTTAAAAGTGAAATTCTCAGGGGTATGGGACAAGAGTTGAAATGGGAGGGCTGGGTTAGGTTAAATATCACCTGCTAAAGAGAGTAATAGTATGAGTAGAAATTGAAGTTGTTTGCAAGTTTTAAATTTGTGGTGGTTGTACTAGAGTGAGCATGTGGTTGGTGTGTGGTTTTTAGGGTTCTCCACCAACATTCAGTGCAAGGCTTTTGAGTAGTCAGGGTGTATGGTGATGTGGGTGTGGGCCAGGAAGGAGGAGTTTGTATTGGATATAGAGAGTAACATTTCAATGAGGCCACAAGAAGAAAGAACAAAGTTGAGGTATATACCAGGTGCATTATGGCAGAATAGGTAATGGCTGCTTGGAGCTGTTGTGAGCAAGTTGTGTGTGTGTGTGTGTGTGTGTGGTGTTGTGTGGTGTGTGTGTGTGTGTGGGTGTGTGTGTGTGGGGTTTGTGTTGTGTGTGTGTGTAGTGTGTGGTGGTGGTGTGTGTGTGTGTGGCGTGTTGTTGTGCTGTGGTGTTGTGGGTTGTGTGGTGTGTGTGTGTGTGTGTGTGTGTGTGTGTGTGTGCAGACTAAACAGCAGGGTGTGTCTTTTCCTTGTCAAATGTTTTGCTGCATTGCAATGCTGTGGTCTATTCAGGGTTTCAGTGGGCTGAGTGGGTGTGGGAGGTAGTTGTGTGCAGTCAGTGTTGGGAGAGGCTGCAGTGAAATAAGTTGTAGAGGGGTGGGGGTTAAAATGTGCAGGCTTAGAAGCTTGGGATCATAGTGTGGTCATATAAGCTCACCGTTTGTTGTCTTGCGTAGAAGAGTTTGCAGAAAGGTGCAGTCCCCAGTCACCTCTAGTCAAACTATAATCTAACTATATATTCTCACTTTAAAATGATCACTTTAAGATGCATCACTCTTAAGATGCCAATGCATCCCTTAGACTGGTGTTACATTTATACATCTAAGCAGTTACAATACCCTCCCCCTAATAAATCTGCCTGTTAGACAATTAGCAGCACACCTTTAAAAAAAATACACCTTTTGATATTCAAACATACCAAGATCAAAAATTAAGGCAGGGAGAGTATTTCTTTTAAGACAGTGGGTTGCAGATCAATCAGTGGGTTTAAAACATACCAAGATCAAAAATTAAGGCAGGGAGGGTATTTCTTTTAAGACAGTGGGTTGCAGATCAATCAGTGGGTTTATAACATACCAAGATCAAAAATGAAGGCAGGGGGGATTAAAAACATACCTGTGAAGAGACAATACAATTAGATCCATGTCACATCAGCTAAGGTTATACATCTTGCATGAAGAACAATAAGTATATATACTATAGTCTAACTATATATTCTCACCTAAAAATGATCAATTTAAGATGCAGCACTCTTAAGATGTCAATGCTATCCCTGCATTAACACTGGATTACGTTTGAATGCATTTTTTTGCAATTTGTTGTTTTAGTAGGATTTGCAATGCAAACAAATGCAATGGTAACAATCCAAATTGCAACAGAATTATTATATCATGATGGGGAGGAAAGTGACTGTGTGAAATCACTATCCCCAAACTATGCTTAGGAAACCTATGTATAGGTCTGGAGTTTCGCAGTGATCTGGTTAATCCCATTTTGAGAAAAGGCTGGGTTAATTAACCAGGTCCCAGCAGCCTCGTCAAGAGGCTTTAAGAACCCAGAGCTCCCACTTGTTCCTGGTTCCTGTCTGAACTAAAGAAGCACATTCTGAAATACTGGAGGGAGACAAGCCTGCAACAAGTTCTGTTACAGTGGGAAACTTACGCTTGTGCTTTTCTTGGACTTGAACCATCCTTTCTGGAAAAAGGTAAAAACCCTGCTATGGACTATTTAATTGGAGTGCTCTAAACTGGAGTTTATTTTGTTACTTTACCTATGTTGAATGAAGCTTTTCTGTGTTCTAGGTTTTTGTGGCTGAATTAACAAGCCTATCTAAATAACCCATTGTCCCTGCAACAGATTGTTGATGAAGTGGGATGCTGAGCTGCCCCTGCATCTGAAGGGCCACACAAAAAACAAATTGAACATTTTAAAAAATATATTTTCTGTGCAAATACTGTAGGCCAAATAAAATGGATTATTAATGCAGAAGCAAGCACAGCTCCTATCCCAGCAACATGCAGCACCGGAGGAAAAACAGGCCAGGCAAATCAGTGAACAGGCCAGACAAAATGAACTATTACTGCAACAGCAAGCCCAGATCCTAACCCAGCATTAGACAGCACAGGATGAAAGGAATGCCAAACTACTGGTTCAGTGCCTTTTGTTTGCTGGACAAGAACTTCCAAACAACCCCTTGTTCAACTGAGAAAAATTAGTCCGGCTGAGAACCCAGATTCTTTTCTGTTAACCTTTGAAAGTATTGCCAAGGCTGAGGGCTGGTCCGTAGATACAGTAGCTGGACAACTGCTTATAGGAGAATCCCAGGTCTCATATCAGGGCCTACCTGCAGATGAGGCTACGGATTATAAACAGGTAAAATCCACCATACTGGATCGCTTAGGCCTGACACTTGAAGCCTACTGGCAGCAGTTCCGGAACTTGAAATACACCTCTAAAGTGAGACCCTGGGTCATTGCTCAGCGCTTACTAGACTTGTGTACTCTGTGGATACAGGTCGAACAGCGCACCAAGGAGGCGATTCTCGAAAAAGTCATTTTTGAGCATTTCCTACAGAAACATGGCTAAAACCTGTAGAGGGAGAAAGGGGGTGGCCCGGTATTAAAGGGGTTGCACCCCATATGGCCATCCCCTGACCTCACCAGAGAGACAAGGGGTTAACTGGACTGCGGTCCAGGGATGAGGTTTGCACCTTATTATACCTTGAAAATGTATGTTCCCCTGTTCCCATGTTTCATTATAAGCATGTATATTAATGTTTTAAAGTGCATTTCTGTATCTCCAATTCTGGAGGTCGCAGAGAGTTCATATTTGGCCAATATGTGAAGTCACTGCAGGCATTAAAAACTGGCAAAGGTCTACCCACTGAGCCCACCAGAATAGAACTTATTAATATGTGTAGATATTAAAGTGTATATGTATTTTATTTTGGATCTGTTCTGAAAATGCAGACACCATTTGCTAGGCTAATAAGTCATGAAGGGCAGACGGCTGAGTAGCCTAAGCACGGTCATCAAAAAGTAACTGCTTTGATTGTTACTCAATGTCTAGGGATTACGTATTAGTCAATCAACAAACTCTGCCAGTCTAATTGTTACCTGAGGGCATGGGTTAGTCTGTTAGTCTGTGTCTCCACATTAGAGAGTGGATACAAATAATTGTTCACCAATAGGCTGTGTTCAATGTTAAGAATAGGGTTGCACAGGTATATAAACTGTGTCAACCCTACAGTTTTTAGTTGTCCAGCTAGTTGTGCTGGATTGCTGGAGTTGAGCTTCTGATACCATCTTGAATGTCACTGGATTGCTGGAGTTGTGCTTCTAATTCCACCTGGAATGTCACTGGATTGATGGAGAATTGCTATTGGATACTTCTCCATTCCCCAACCCTAAGTAAGTGTTATCTTCTTGCCTGTTAATTGTACTATATTGCTGTGTTCACCTTATTTAAGGAATAAATTATATTTTATTATATGTAAGCCTCGTTAAGTTCAACCCAGATATTTGGTGTTCATTATATCTTGTCATAAGCTACCGTGACAAGCTCTATAATTAACTGGTGGCAGCAGCAGGATTGAACTGGACCTGTGTTACAGTATACTGCGGGATACTGTAACATAGTAGGAACTTGATGGTAATTGCAAGTTCCTGGGACTAAAGATATTGAACACACAGTAGTGCAACAGTTAACACAAGTTGTAACACCACCTCACTGCTTCGACTGAACCATGAGCGAAGCTGGAGGCTCATACAACATGTGGACCCGAGCTCAGCTGAAGGAAAAGTGCTGTGAATATGGACTGCCCTATGAGAACCAGGAGGTCGAAGACATGGTTGACGCAATCGGTGACTATGAAGCCAGGCTTGCAGAGCCTCAGGATACGGCTCAGCTTGCCCTTATACAGCCACCCGGAGATCAGGGAAGGAACCCAGTGCCGGGGCGGCGGAATCTCAGGGAGGGAACGAGGGCGCAGTGCAACAGGAGGGGTACTGGTTGCTGCGGCTACCAGTCCGTTCACCCCTGAAATGTTGGCACTGATTACTGCATGGGGAGACAGAGGGACACCGGAGGAGCGGCTGCAGTTTATCACTATGGCAGTGAACAGACCCGCTTATTGCCCCCCTATCCAACCCAACACAGACGAACTCAAACTGGACCAGGAAAAACAGGATAAAAATCCAAATAGCAGTGCTTCAGCAAGGTGGACACATATAAAGGCAAACAGTATCAAATATAGCCAGTCGGAGGAGAGGTGAAGTAAAGCTGCCTGTGGTATTGGACCCAGTGCACTTGATAGCAGTAAGAGTAGAATAACATATAATGTCCATATGGTTGAAGACAAATATAGATATGAGTATCAAACAATCCTGATATTGCTTCACCGGGCTTCGTTATCTTACCTGCAGCACTGTTCCTGGTCAGCAACTCCCCTTGATAGACAAGGGAAGAAACAATACTCACTTGCACAGCCACTTCTCCATTGGTGCGTGCATCACGCAGTGTTGTATAGGCAAAGTAGAGAATCCAAAGATTGCAGCGGTGCACAGCAGAAGGAGGGGACCAGGACCAAAAATATGGGTTAAAAACGAGTATTTATTGAAACATGGTGTAGAGGGGGAAAGGCAAACATACTCTGACGCGTTTCAGGCTAAAGCGCCCTTTATCTCTACTTTTCAAACTGGACCAGCACAGTCTCACCAAGTTCGTGGAAGGCACTGACCAGATTGACAGTTTCTTAAAGAACTTTGAAACGCAGTGCCGGCGGAACAAAGTGCTTCCCCAGCATAGGGTTGCACGTTTGGACCCCTTACTGTCCGGATTGGCTAAGCAGACAATGATGGCGCTTCCAGATGAGTATGCTGATGACTACGAACACCTGAAAGAACTGTTATTGTTTCAGTATGGTTTTACCCCTGAAGCCTACCGGGGTAAATTCCGGCAGGAAGAGAGGCAGCCCCAGGAGTCCTATGTTACCTACGTGACCCGCATGGCTTTGTACGGGATACGCTGGGTGGAGGGCTATGAGGCACGGACTTACCAACGCCTGCTGGACCTCATCTTTCAGGAGCAGCTTATGCAGCAGTGCCTGCCGGCGGTGAGGGCTTTGGTATACGACAAGAAGCCCAAGACTTACCAGGAGGCGGCGAGGCTTGCAGACGTCTATGTGGCCAGCCGAGCCCTGATGACCGCCAAACCAGTAGCCAAGGCGGCGGCACCGGTCAGAAAGTCTGCCAATACCCCCCAATGGACTCAGAGGCCGCCTGCGGGCAGCAGTCCACCGAAAGCGGGGGAGCTCCAGCACGAGCGCCGGTGCTACAACTGCAACCGCCCTGGTCACATCAGACCAGATTGCCCGGAACCCCTGCTTTCCGGCGGACCCCATCAGGGGCAACGCACCCCAGCTGCGAAGCAAGTAGCCTGCGTGCGGGTGGCTTACACCACAGACTCCGGACCGGTCATGGAACCAACTCCCAGCGAGGCGTCCCATGCCACACCTGTCCCGGTTTCATCGGTGCCTACAGCCAGGAGCGGAGGACATCTCAGTGCGGACCTGCAGCAGACGGACGGCCGGAGCAGACATCTCACCCCGGTCACAGTCGGTGACCGGCAAGCAGTCGGCTTGCTGGATTCAGGAGCTGCAGTGACCCTGGTCCGACCTGATATGGTCCGGCCAGAGGAATTGATCCCAGGCCCTGGGATACAGATCACTGTGGCCGACGGAGAGCCACATTTCTTGCAAGTGGCCAGAATCTTTTTGGATTGGGTGGAGGGCCAGGGTGTGCGGGAGGTGGGGGTTTTACCCGGTTTGGATGCCGGTGTTCTTCTTGGCAATGATCTGGGACCGATGACCTGCACCTATGACCGAGTGCACAAGCCCGCTGCTGTGGCGGCGGTTACCCGGAGCCAAATAGCGGCAATGGCGGCGGCACCAGTCCCCCAGCCTTTGGGACCAACGTTAGCGGAGGGCGCAGAAGAGCCCGGGGCGGTAAGCCAGGATCAGTTGCAACCACAGACTGACTTACTGTTCCCTCTCACCCTTCCCCATTCCCCTGACAATAACATGACTGGGGGGTGGCCAGAATTAGGAGCCCAGTTTAGTGAGGCAGTGAAGGCAGACCCTACCCTAGCCGGCGTGAGACTTCGGGCATCCGAATCTCAGGCAGGGGAGGGCACTGTGCGCTGCCTATGGTATAAGGGACTCCTGTATAGAGAAGAAGGGAACCCAGGGATAGAGGAGGGATTGACCGGTAAGCGACAGCTAGTAGTGCCCCAGGGGTACCGACAGCAACTGTTATGGGTAGCTCACTCTATTCCGTTAGCGGGACATCAGGGGGTCAACAGAACACGAGCCCGGTTATTACAGCGTTACTACTGGCCGGGGGCATCTCGAGATGTGGGCAATTTCTGCCGCTCTTGTGATGCCTGCCACAGAGTGGGTAAGGCGGGCGACTGTGTGAAGGCACCCCTGAAATCCCTACCGATAATAGGGGAACCCTTCCAGAAAGTAGCGATGGATCTTGTAGGACCTCTTATGATTTCTAGCAGGCAGGGAAACACTGTGGAGCAGGTGGAGGTAGGGGCACAGTTGAGGGCTAGGCAGAAGGGAGAAGCCAGGGACATGCTAGCTAAGTATGGGGCCCTCTTCACTGACATGGCAGGGACCACACATCTCACAAAACACCCAGTGCTCACAGGGGACCTGCGGCCTCTGCATAAGCACGCTTATAGAGTGTCAGCAGAGGTCAAGACCAGTATGGAGAGGGAGATAGAGGAGATACTGACCCTAGGAGTTATTACTCCATCCCAGAGACCTTGGGCAAGTCCGGTAGTCCTAGTTCCTAAGAAGGACAAGACCACCTGGTTTTGTGTGGACTACCGCTTGCTCAACGCTGGGACGGTGTCAGATGCCTATCCCATGCCCCGCATGGATGAGTTACTAGATGAACTCGCGGGGGCAAAGTATCTGACCACCATGGATTTGAGCAATGGCTATTGGCAAATCCCACTGACCCTGGAGGCTAGGGAGAAGTCAGGATTCATCACTCCAAGTGGCCTCTATGAGTTTTTAGTGATGCCATTTGGGATGAAGAATGCCCCGGCTACCTTCCAACGCCTGGTCAATAGGTTACTGGAAGGGATGCAGAGCAATGCCAGGGCTTACTTAGATGACATTGCTGTCTTTAGTAATTCCTGGGACTCCCATTTAGGACATGTAGCTGCGGTGCTAGATAGGATCAGGGAGGCTGGGCTTACCTTGAAACCCACTAAGTGTATGGTAGGGATGGCAGAGGTCCTGTACTTAGGGCACAGGATGGGTGGAGGACACCTCAAACCAGAGCCAGCCAAGGTAGAAGCCATAGTTCAGTGGCCTGTTCCAAAAACCAAGAAACAGGTCATGGCATTTTTGGGCACCGCAGGGTACTATAGGAAGTTTGTCCCACAGTACAGCGCCTTGGCCAAACCCCTGACTGATTTGACTAAGAAGCAACTGCCTGTGCTTATCACCTGGACTCCTGCCTGTGAAACTGCTTTCCAGGCACTGAAAACTGCGCTTGCTGGGGCCCCCAATACTGGCTGCCCCAGACTATACCAAACATTTCCTCATACAGACTGATGCCTCAGACTATGGCATTGGGGTGGTCGGGGGACGACGGTAGAGAGCACCCTGTGGTGTACCTCAGCCGAAAACTACTTCCCAGAGAGGTGGCCTATGCCACCATTGAGAAAGAGTGCTTGGTCATTGTGTGGGAACTCAAAAAACTCCAGCCCTATGTGTATGGAAGGGCTTTCACGGTCCTCACAGACCACATCATGGAACCAACTCCCAGCGAGGCGTCCCATGCCACACCTGTCCCGGTTTCATCGGTGCCTACAGCCAGGAGCGGAGGACATCTCAGTGCGGACCTGCAGCAGACGGACGGCCGGAGCAGACATCTCACCCCGGTCACAGTCGGTGACCGGCAAGCAGTCGGCTTGCTGGATTCAGGAGCTGCAGTGACCCTGGTCCGACCTGATATGGTCCGGCCAGAGGAATTGATCCCAGGCCCTGGGATACAGATCACTGTGGCCGACGGAGAGCCACATTTCTTGCAAGTGGCCAGAATCTTTTTGGATTGGGTGGAGGGCCAGGGTGTGCGGGAGGTGGGGGTTTTACCCGGTTTGGATGCCGGTGTTCTTCTTGGCAATGATCTGGGACCGATGACCTGCACCTATGACCGAGTGCACAAGCCCGCTGCTGTGGCGGCGGTTACCCGGAGCCAAATAGCGGCAATGGCGGCGGCACCAGTCCCCCAGCCTTTGGGACCAACGTTAGCGGAGGGCGCAGAAGAGCCCGGGGCGGTAAGCCAGGATCAGTTGCAACCACAGACTGACTTACTGTTCCCTCTCACCCTTCCCCATTCCCCTGACAATAACATGACTGGGGGGTGGCCAGAATTAGGAGCCCAGTTTAGTGAGGCAGTGAAGGCAGACCCTACCCTAGCCGGCGTGAGACTTCGGGCATCCGAATCTCAGGCAGGGGAGGGCACTGTGCGCTGCCTATGGTATAAGGGACTCCTGTATAGAGAAGAAGGGAACCCAGGGATAGAGGAGGGATTGACCGGTAAGCGACAGCTAGTAGTGCCCCAGGGGTACCGACAGCAACTGTTATGGGTAGCTCACTCTATTCCGTTAGCGGGACATCAGGGGGTCAACAGAACACGAGCCCGGTTATTACAGCGTTACTACTGGCCGGGGGCATCTCGAGATGTGGGCAATTTCTGCCGCTCTTGTGATGCCTGCCACAGAGTGGGTAAGGCGGGCGACTGTGTGAAGGCACCCCTGAAATCCCTACCGATAATAGGGGAACCCTTCCAGAAAGTAGCGATGGATCTTGTAGGACCTCTTATGATTTCTAGCAGGCAGGGAAACACTGTGGAGCAGGTGGAGGTAGGGGCACAGTTGAGGGCTAGGCAGAAGGGAGAAGCCAGGGACATGCTAGCTAAGTATGGGGCCCTCTTCACTGACATGGCAGGGACCACACATCTCACAAAACACCCAGTGCTCACAGGGGACCTGCGGCCTCTGCATAAGCACGCTTATAGAGTGTCAGCAGAGGTCAAGACCAGTATGGAGAGGGAGATAGAGGAGATACTGACCCTAGGAGTTATTACTCCATCCCAGAGACCTTGGGCAAGTCCGGTAGTCCTAGTTCCTAAGAAGGACAAGACCACCTGGTTTTGTGTGGACTACCACTTGCTCAATGCTGGGACGGTGTCAGATGCCTATCCCATGCCCCGCATGGATGAGTTACTAGATGAACTCGCGGGGGCAAAGTATCTGACCACCATGGATTTGAGCAATGGCTATTGGCAAATCCCACTGACCCTGGAGGCTAGGGAGAAGTCAGGATTCATCACTCCAAGTGGCCTCTATGAGTTTTTAGTGATGCCATTTGGGATGAAGAATGCCCCGGCTACCTTCCAACGCCTGGTCAATAGGTTACTGGAAGGGATGCAGAGCAATGCCAGGGCTTACTTAGATGACATTGCTGTCTTTAGTAATTCCTGGGACTCCCATTTAGGACATGTAGCTGCGGTGCTAGATAGGATCAGGGAGGCTGGGCTTACCTTGAAACCCACTAAGTGTATGGTAGGGATGGCAGAGGTCCTGTACTTAGGGCACAGGATGGGTGGAGGACACCTCAAACCAGAGCCAGCCAAGGTAGAAGCCATAGTTCAGTGGCCTGTTCCAAAAACCAAGAAACAGGTCATGGCATTTTTGGGCACCGCAGGGTACTATAGGAAGTTTGTCCCACAGTACAGCGCCTTGGCCAAACCCCTGACTGATTTGACTAAGAAGCAACTGCCTGTGCTTATCACCTGGACTCCTGCCTGTGAAACTGCTTTCCAGGCACTGAAAACTGCGCTTGCTGGGGCCCCCAATACTGGCTGCCCCAGACTATACCAAACATTTCCTCATACAGACTGATGCCTCAGACTATGGCATTGGGGTGGTCGGGGGACGACGGTAGAGAGCACCCTGTGGTGTACCTCAGCCGAAAACTACTTCCCAGAGAGGTGGCCTATGCCACCATTGAGAAAGAGTGCTTGGTCATTGTGTGGGAACTCAAAAAACTCCAGCCCTATGTGTATGGAAGGGCTTTCACGGTCCTCACAGACCACAACCCCTTGAGTTGGCTGCAGAGGGCATCAGGGGAGAATGCCAAGTTGCTAAGGTGAGCTTGGCCTTGCAAGAGTTTGAGTTTATGATTCAGCACAAAAAGGGTAGTGAAAACAGCAATGCTGATGGACTTTCACGTCAGGACTATCCCTCTGAGAGTTCGTTAAGGGTGCCAGAAGTGCCCCACTACCCGTTAGGGCCAGTGGGCCACAGGTCACCCATTAAGAAGGGGAGGTGTAGAGGGAGAAAGGGGGTGGCCCGGTATTAAAGGGGTTGCACCCCATATGGCCATCCCCTGACCTCACCAGAGAGACAAGAGGTTAACTGGACTGCGGTCCAGGGATGAGGTTTGCAACTTATTATACCTTGAAAATGTATGTTCCCCTGTTCCCATGTTTGCTTTAAGCATGTTATATTAATGTTGTTAAAAAAAAGTGCTTTACGGATCTCCATTCTGAGTCGCAAGAGTCATATTTGGCCAATATGTGGAGTCACTGTAGGCATTAAAAACTGGTAAAGGTCGACCCACTGAGCCCACCAGAATAGAACTTATTAATATGTGTAGATATTAAAGTGTATATGTATTTTATTTTGGATCTGTTCTGAAAATGCAGACGCCATTTGCTAGGCTAATAAGTCATGAAGGGCAGACGGCTGAGTAGCCTAAGCACGGTGATCAAAAAGTAACTGCCTTGATTGTTACCCAATGTCTAGGGATTAAGTATTAGTCAATCAACAAACTCTGCCAGTCTAATTGTTACCTGAGGGCATGGGTTAGTCACATTAGAGAGTGGATTCAAATAATTGTTCACCAATAGGCTGTGTTCAATGTTAAGAATAGGGTTGCACAGGTATATAAACTGTGTAAACCCTACAGTTTTTAGTTGTGCTGGATTGCTGGAGTTGAGCTTCTGATACCATCTTGAATGTCACTGGATTGCTGGAGTTGTGCTTCTGATTCCACCTGGAATGTCACTGGATTGATGGAGAATTGCTATTGGATACTTCACCATTCCCCAACCCTAAGTAAGTGTTATCTTCTTGCCTGTTAATTGTACTATATTGCTGTGTTCACTTTATTTAAGGAATAAATTATATTATATTATATTTTCCTCATTGTTATAATAAATTGCTCTGTTCATTTTACCTATGCATATGTCCCTTGGGTAATGCACTATTGCAGTGTTTTTCTATATTTTTGTCTCACCTCTCTTGAGGTATTCATTTAAAGGAACAGTCACTATCTACAGTACAATTGATTCTCACAGGCCACCTTGCCTCAGCGCCACAAGAGGTTTTTCACTCTCATATGCAATAAGGTACACTGAGGTATTCCCACTGAGTACAGCAAACAGTAAGCATATAGCCAACAAGTTGTTTGAGCTAATTTCACGAGTTGGACTTCCCCAAGTTATGTTGACAGACCAAAGAACAAATTGTATGGCTAAATTGATTCAGTATGTCTTAAAGTTACTAGAGTCAAGTCAGTTCGGATATCAGTCTATCATGTACAAACTGACGGATTGGTTGTAAGGTTTAACCGAACTCTAAAAAGGAAGTTTGAAGACTCTGAAAAGAGAGTTTGGGATTAACTTCTCCCCTTTCTGCTGTTTTCAGTATGGAATTTCCCCAGGCCTCCAAAGGTTTCTCTCCATTTGAGCTCCTATATGGCCACCAACTCTGGGGTATCCTAGACCTCCTACAGGAGTTTGGGAGGAACAGCGGTCCCCTTCCAAGAACACCCTTCAATATATGTTGGACCTTAGGTATTGCCTAGACATGGTTGTCAATTTTGAATACACAAAAATCAAGCGCAAATACCATTTTGCATCAAAACAAATGAACACACCAGTGAAGTTGAAGTAATACTGTCACGGGAGACTCCTGTGGCGGGTAGGATCTCGGTGGCCGGAACAGCAGGAAGTGAAGTAGGGGTCACAAGCAGGGGTCCGAGGCAGGCGGCAGGTAGCGAAGTAGGTAAACAAGCAGGGGTCAGCAGGCAGGCGGCCGGTAGCGAAGTCAGGTAACAAGCAGAGGTCGGCAACGAGGAGACTGGAACAGGACAGGCAGGGCAAGACAGGTCTGGGAGCAAGGACTGAGAACGGGGAGCAGGGACTGAGACCGGGGAGCAGGGACTGAGACTGGGGAGCAGGGACTGAGACTGGGGAGCAAGGAACAAACAGGGACAAGCCAGATTACTAGCAAGGGCCTTTACTGTGAACAGACTACAAATACAGGTACAGGAACAGATCAGGATCAAAGACAGAGGCATGTGATAGGAGTCTGACTTGAAGCAAAGGCAATTGAACAAACCAGGAAGCAGAAGCTATAAAGGGCAGAGACAGGAGCAACAAGAAGACAGACAGGCAGACAGAGGAACCCAGAGGAAACAGAAGACAGCAGCACACCCAGTGGACAATGAAGAACTATGGCTAGGCAGGAGGTCTAGGAGACCCTGACATTACTGCCCCCTCTCAAGAGCGTTTTCCGGATGATCCTCCAGGCTCTTCCCGGAGGCCTTGATGAAAAGTGGACTCAAGGTGACCCACCTCTGGTGGTTTGTCAGCGGGCAGAGAGTACTTCACAGGTACAGACTGAAAAAGTCCATCAGAAAGCCGACAGAGGAATTCAATTCTCTCTCGGAACAGTTGAATGTCAGGATGCATCAACCCAAACGCCAGAGAATCTGTGAGCAGTAAGCTTGACTTTGCAGAGTAGGTCACAGTCTCAGCAGAGGACGCATCAGATATTCGTAGATAAACGGAAGAACGTGCGCTTGTCTTCACAGCAGGAGCAGAGGAGCCAGTAGATCCTCCTGACAACCCTCCCTGATGGAAGGCCGACTCACGATGGCCTTCGGACAACACTCCATGTTTTCCAGGAACATAGGGATTAGCAACAACTCCGGACAACCCTCCAGGCTCTTCAGGGAAATCTTGATGGAAGGCCAACTTAATGTGTATGTCAAGTGCTGATGGGAAATATGTGAGAGGTGCATTTATCCTCATCACAAGAGCGTTGGCATCAGCATCAAGAATATTAGGCATAGCAAGGAACTTTACCAGGGATCCGTCTAACGTCATAGCAGGGGCATCGGGAACAGATACATCAGGCTCTTCACATGCGGCAGAGGGGACATATTCACTTTCCGTGGTCTCTTTTTGTGACCAATATATCTCTTTTAGTTTTGGAATCTGGAACTTCCCAATGGATATGTTCAACTCCATTGCAGAGGCATGGACATCAGGAATGTGGGCATCAAGGACGGGTGCAGACTTTTCACATGGGTAAGTGGGAACATAGAATTCACTCTCCATGGTCTCCTTTTGTGACTGCCGTTTCGTGGTATCACCTGAATTCTCATTAAGACCAGCTATTTGATTTTTCAGCTCTTAAATCTGTCCTTCTGCACTTCTTTTCCCACTCAATGCAGTTGTCAGTTTGGCTTCTTTGGAGTTGAGTCGCGACTCCATATCTCCCAGCTGACTCAGAGTAAAGCTTAAATATGTTTCATCTTCTTCATTTCTGATCTGCAGCTGCCGGTACTCCTCCAGGGGCATTGTCCTGCTCCAGCTGCAGCTGGACCTTATCACGGGCTGTGTGGTCCAATAATTTGCAGGCATCGGCCATTTTGACCTCATAGCGCTGTGTCAGGCCAGCCATTGACAGACGGACACCTTCTCTCTCTCCTCCTTTTTGGCAAGCTGTGTCTTGAGCTCAGCGATCTGCGCCTGCAGCGCTGTGAGTTGCTCAGATGTGTGTTCAGTTGCTAGCTGTAGCTCTTCCTCCAGCGAGGCTCTGGTTATGCTCAGTGTGGCCTTCAGCTCCTCATGCTGTTCTTTGGGGACACACTGGGTACTCAAATAATCTTGCAGCATCTTTATTTTGTAGGCAGTCTGGAAACTTTCTTCCTGCAGAACTTGCTGCTTTCTTCAGCATTCACCCATCTCTCCTTGGTGTCCTGCAGATGTGTACACAGTTCTTGCAGCTGACTCTGCAGCATATTTTCTGCTTGTGTGCGCCGCTCCAGGGAGACACGTTCTTCTTGCAGCACTCTCTCTACATTCTGCAGTGCTGTCTGCACGTCTAACTTTTCCTGGGCCAACTGTTTCTTCTCTTCTCCTAATTCATGGAGTTTCTTATCTCCTTCACTGTCTTGGACATAGAGATTCTTGCACTCCTGGGTTACCATTTCAAAACTGCTATTTAACCCTTCGAAGATCTCTCTCAAAGAACGTAGTTCTGTGTTGAAGTGGCCATTCTTCTCCTCAGAGGCTTCCAGTTTTGCGCCAACTTGAGCTATGAAACTCTGATACTGGGCATTATCAGCATAGGCCTTCTCCAGCTTGCTTGACAGGATCACCCTGTCCCTCTCCAACTGCTCTTTTTCTTTCTCCTGGAGAACACACTTAGCAATTGCTGAAGATAGACAGCTTTGTAGTGCAGCCTTGGCTTCTTGCTCCTTATCTAAACGTCCATAAAGACAATCAATCGCTTTCTGTGCAGCTTGAAGCGTCTGAGTTAGGGCATCTTTCTTTTCTTCCACTATTCTTGAGATACGTCTGTGAGTTGCTTTAAGCTGCAGTATATCTCTTTCATTAAATGCAGACTCTGGGGCTAAATTTTCATTCTTAATTTCTTCTGCAACTTCCACAGTAATGCCTCCCTTCTTTGTCTTCTTCTTCCTTGCTTTGAGAAGTTCTGAAGAATCAGTGGTACTGTGTTCACATTTACTGCTCAAGACTGTTTGAGTAGGAGCCATAATTTCAGACATGGGGTAACCACACTTCCCAAGAAACCAGTAAAGAGAAAATGCGTTTTTAAAACAGAAGCATTAGAATGAACAACAGGAATATTAGACACAGAGAGACACAAGATGGGAGAGCTGACCTTTTGAGACTTTAGCATCAGTCACGGAGATTTATAAATGCAAGGAAAAAACATAGACAGAGAAACCCTGCAGTTTAAATCTGAAACTTTATAAATCAGGCATAGAAATATCATAGACAGCAGGAAACTACTACAGAGAAAACTTGCAGTTAGATCTGAAACTTTTGACATCAGACATAGGAATATCAGACAGAACCTTGCAGTTAAAATCTGAAACTTTTGACATCAGACATAGGAATATCAGACAGCACCTTGCAGTTAAATCTGAAACTTTAGATATCAGGCGTAGGGATATCATACAGAGAAACATGCAGTTAAATCTGAAACCTTAGATATCAGGCATAGAAATATCATAGACAGCAGGAAACTAATACAGAGAAAACTTGCAGTTAGATCTGAAACTTTTTGCATCGGACATAGGAATATCAGACAGAGAACCCTGCAGTTAAATCTGAAACTTTAGATATCAGGCGTAGGGATATCAGACAGAGAACCCTGTAGTTAAATCTGAAACCTTTGATATCAGGTGTAGGGATATCATATGTTGCAGAGAAACAAACTTTAGGGGAACTTGCAGGTAAACCTTAAACCTTAGAACCAACCATATGAAAAACTACAGACTGCAGGAAAAATCACAGTATGCAGTAACAAAATAATAGAAGCACTCTTGTCTTTTGAAATGGGAACCCTGTGAACAGCAGTGGTCCAACCAGTGATGCAGAGACAAGCCTTATCCAGGGAATGAAAAGCCAGAGTCTAAAAGGTGGTAACAGGTACTGCAAGGGTTAACCCAGGCAATATCAGACAGAGAACCCTGCAGTTAAATCTGAAACTTTAGATATCAGGCGTAGGGATATCAGACAGAGAACCCTGTAGTTAAATCTGAAACCTTTGATATCAGGTGTAGGGATATCATATGTTGCAGAGAAACAAACTTTAGGGGAACTTGCAGGTAAACCTGAAACCTTAGAACCAATCATATGAAAAACTACAGACTGCAGGAAAAATCACAGTATGCAGTAACAAAATAATAGAAGCACTCTTGTCTTTTGAAATGGGAACCCTGTGAACAGCAGTGGTCCAACCAGTGATGCAGAGACAAGCCTTATCCAGGGAATGAAAAGCCAGAGTCTAAAAGGTGGTAACAGGTACTGCAAGGGTTAACCCAGGCACTGCACAAAAGAAAAATCTCAAAAAAAGGTGCACTAGTCTCTGCAGCAACAGTTCTAGTCTCAGCAAAAAATGTTTTTTCGTTATGAACGCAATAATTCTAGCAGAACACTAAGCAGCAAAAAAAAACCTTCCCAAGTGGGATTTCCAAAAAAGAAACAAAAGTACTTATCTTCAACCATGCGGATGTGGTCTGCTGCAGCAGGCAGGAAAGGGTGCAGGCAGAAGAAGAATCTGTTCCAGCGAGATCCAGAAGTGGCCTTTGCTTTCTGTCATGGGAGACTCCTGTGGCGGGTAGGATCTCGGTGGCCGGAACAGCAGGAAGCGAAGTAGGGGTCACAAGCAGGGGTCCGAGGCAGGCGGCAGGTAGCGAAGTCAGGTAACAAGCAGAGGTCGGCAACGAGGAGACTGGAATAGGACAGGTGGGGCAGGACAGGTCCGGGAGCAGGGGCTGAGAACGGGGAGCAGGGACTGAGACCGGGGAGCAGGGACTGAGACCGGGGAGCAGGGACTGAGACTGGGGAGCAAGGAACAAACAGGGACAAGCCAGATTACTAGCAAGGGCCTTTACTGTGAACAGACTATAAATACAGGTACAGGAACAGATCAGGATCAAAGACAGAGGCATGTGATAGGAGTCTAACTTGAAGCAAAGGCAATTGAACAAACCAGGAAGCAGAAACTATAAAGGGCAGAGACAGGAGCAACAAGAAGGCAGACAGGCAAACAGAGGAACCCAGAGGAAACAGAAGACAGCAGCACACCCAGTGGGCAAAGAAGAACTATGGCTAGGCAGGAGGTCTAGGAGACCCTGACAAATACATTTATACAGTCCTCTGAATTGGTGCAGCTCTGGAAGTGGACTCAATCCAAGTCCGTGTGAGAATGGCAGGAAACAAAGATCAGGAGCACACACAAATCCATGTATCTGTAAAAAATGAAAAAGACCAAATATAGTGCAGTAACATTTTTAAAAATTAGTGAAATTGATTAGAGAATAAATTGCTCACCCACATTTTCCAGGAGTGATAATGGCTGTGCGGTTATATAAATACTCTCATGGTGACGTCCATCAGAACCAGATGTATAAGTGTAGATAGACAGGTAGAGGAGATTCCCATATATGAAAAATAGTGGACACAAAAATAGTGCAGGTTGCTTAATAACAATATTCAATAAAAATAAGTAACACACTCACAATCAGGCTGTTATATCAAGCAGTGTGACAACCCTGGGTCAGACAATGGTGAGAAGCCAGCACTCCCTCTTTCTCTGGTTGTCCACCCGCAATGGCCATCCACAGGGGAACATGACAATGTCCAGGGAAGGAAGAATTTAATCTTGGCCAGAGATTCTCCAATTTGTGCACCAACAGCTTGGTAAATACTCGTGCAGCCTGTATTGCCCACCCTACGCGTTTTGCTCTGCTAGAGCTTCCTCAGGGATTAATTATGATGTTCTCCTTTTCCTACTCTCTCTTTTCAAAGGTCTCGCTGATGCCAGGAACTACATGATGTTATTACGTGCGATGACATTGATGACATTGCGACGCATGGTGCACATCAATGACATCATGACGCATGGAACGCACCACACACACAAACCAGGTAGGCATAGAAACGGGTGCATCATGGCTCCTGAAAATGGCCCTGAGCAGGAATCATGCAGTGAATGGTGTAGTCCTATAGTCATGGTACGTACACCAGATGGAAAGGTAAGATTTTGTATGGACCTCCAAAAGGTAAATGCGGTATCCAGGTTTGATGCATATCCGATGTCAGGAGTGGACAAATTGATGGATGCCCTTGGTATGGTGGAGTATGTATCCACACAACCTCACAAAAGGATACTGTCAAATACCTTTGGAGTAGGAGTCCAAGTGCAAAACTGCCTTCACCACTCCAATTGGTTTATACCAATTTGTAACGATGCCATTTGGTCTGCATGGAACCATCCACTTTTCAGAGACTTATGGATAAGGCAACACCAATGTAGGAATGAGAAAAGGGATTCACAAGTTCCCTTAAATGAATATCGCAACACCAATGTACCTAATGATTTTATGGCATGATTGTGCTGTAACAGCTGTGTATCAGTGGGTCAGCAGCATAGGATCAATACACTTACCTCTCACCATCTATTGTGTTGTGTATTACACTTTAGTAGGGCACTGTTTACTCCATCTATTAAAATTGGTAATCTTTATATTAAAAGTAGGTGAGTGTACAATTATACAGTGATGCTAGAACTGTGCTATGATGTTCAAGGCGTTTATATACAGTGAGGTTATTTGATAATAATAGAACTATATCAGTTACCACTAGCAGTAATACCCAATTGTGTATACACCTGTTGTTGCAATCTATGGTGAGCATTTAGGTATGCTGCGCTGCCAACCTACCTTCCATTTACCAGTGCCAAATGTCATGTAATAATGGTAACCAATTAGACATTACATACCCTTGATAAATAGCCACTTCATCTTACCGGTGGTATGGCAAATTTCTTTGGGAATTAACCCTCTCAGCCCAACCTCAGCATCTGCCTACAGCAGGATACACTAACCCATCGTCGTGGGATTGTTATACTGTCGCGGCCAAGTTTATTCAAGCATTTGCCCGGTCTTGGCCGCGACAGTAACTGGGCGCGCGCCGGGGTGTCCCGTGCGCGCGCCGAAGCCTCGGAGGAGTGGCCCTCCGATCGGGGCTTCCCCCTCCCCTCTCCAGGTCCGCCGGGTCCCCCGGAACTCCCCACCGCCGTCCCCCACATCGCGGGACACCAGGGCTCCCTCGGGGAGCCCTGGGCACGCGTGCAGGGGGCGCAGGCACCCGATGAAGCGTGACCGCGCATCGGTGACGCGCGACATGCCGAGGGGATTCGGCTAGCAAGCCGGGACACCTCCCGGCTTGCGGAACTAGCCGAATGCAAATAAAACGTGTCGCCTCTGTACATAAGTATCACATGACAAACATAACCCTGATGGGTATGTATTCATAGCACAGAGCCTACCATTTGCACCCCCCTACAATACTAAGTTTTGAAAGAATACGATACACACAGTTTATTTTTTGATGACAAATTTATTTCGTATGTGTACCATTATTTTAATCATGGCATAAATAAATGTTAATTTTAACAGCCTTGGCGTGCACCATAAATGTGCTTCTTGCTGGAGAAAGGTTTTTCAACATAAAACCTCTCTCTATTTTGAAAATACTTATGGATAAGGTGCTGAGACCTCATAGGGCTTATGCCGAAGCGTACCTGGATGACATTATCATCTACTTTAAACACTGGCGGGCCTATCTAAATGGGTTAAAAGCTGTCCTCAGGTCTCTAAGATAGGAAGGGCTCACAGCCAACCTTAGGAAATGTGCTTTAGGCTACGCTTGTAGTACCGGCGATGTGATGGTGACATCAGGTTACGGTCGCTGGAAAAATCAAATTGAGATGACTTCCAGCGATCGCGACCATCACTCAGTCGCGCCGTTGCATTGTGCTTTCTATAAGTGCACATGATGCATTTGTTTTTATGCGACATAGCGTCGCTGTCGTCATCGCTGGCACTATAAGCGCAGCCTTAGGGATGGCCGAAACAAAATAATTAGGTTATTCGATAGGAGGTGCAAAAGTAAGGCCACTGACCAGTAAGGTAGCTGATAATTATTCTGAAATTACTGCACCGCTAGAGCAGGTAAGGAGGGGGACTGCGAGCAGGGGGGGGAGAGCAGACAGGGGGCGCAAACAGAAAAGTTTGCGCTCCCTTGTTCTAGAGAGTGCCAGAGACTCTTAGAGGAGGTAAAAAGGTGTCTATCAGTGGGTCCCGCCCTAAGAAGCATAGTTTTTAATAGGTCTTTTCTCATACGACTGAGGCGTCAGAAATGGGACTTAGGGAAGTTCTATCAAAACTGTTTGAGGGGGTAGAATACCAGATCCTTTTCCTGAATAGGAAATTGTTCCAGAGGGAAAAAAACCTACTCTGTGATTGAAAGGAATACCTTGCAGTGAATTGGTTAATTGAGGCCTTGAAGCATTACCAAGTGGGAGTCAATTTTACCCTGTTGACAGATCACACTGCACTAAAATGGTTACATTCAATTAAGAGTCTAATGCTAGACTGACCAGGTTGTATATAGCTCTCCCTCCCTTCTCATTAGAGATTAAGTACAGGCCTCGGAATTTAAATTCAAACGCTGATTTCTTCTCACGAGAAGGGGTGAGTGGTCAGACTTCAGAAAAGGCTGGGTTAATTAACCAGGTCCCAGCTGCCTCATCAAGAGGCTTTAAGAACCCAGAGCTACAGCTGCAGCAGCCATTATTCGAATAAATCACGGAGTCGTTAACGTGCGCTCTGCTGTATTCAACATGGTATTAACTACGCATTCCCACGTTCCCGTCGCCATTCACGTTGCATTCACGCCGCCAGGCTCCCGCGGCTGATCTGTTTAATTTAATGGCTTCGGATTCCTTTGGGTGCAATTCTTAGCGTATCCGCCAGGTGGCAGAAATTAATTAATTCTAATCTGTACAGTTCTGTCTGTGCTACTGTGTCAATTTGCAGGTGTGTAAAACCAGATAATATAAAAACCAAGTCTACCACAGTGGTCCATTGTGATTTGACCTTGAAGACGTTATCAAATTTAGGCGCTTCATAATGAAAACGTATAAAACTCAAAGCTTTGTGCTACATTCCTACAGTATCCTTGCACAATTGCTGACTGGACATAATGTGCACAACGCAGACATATAAAAAAAACCTGATTGTAGTTATACATTTTTAATATGTTCTGCAATTAATGCTACAGCAGATAACACGGCGACTGTAGCCGAAATATATGATTTTTTCATTTCAAACTTTGATTTTTAAAAGTTTTCACCTGACGTTCGTGGTTGAAAGCGTTCGAAAAGAAAAACCTTAAGTAGCGATCAGTGCTTTTTTCCAGTACAGGATGTGGCTAACCTACAGTAGTATAGTTATAGTTATACAGTATATAGTTACAGTACAGTTTACTGTATACAGTGTAAATAAGTGACTTACAGTAGTGCAGCCTACAGTAGTTTTACAGTTATACAGTAGTTATACAGTTATACTGTATATAGTTTGTCCAATATAGTCATATACTGTACGCAATGCCTTAAATGCACTTTACTGCACTGATTTTTTCTTTTCAGAGCTGCTGCAGACCAGGAAAGGGGGAGGGGGATGTGTGAAAGTATTATACGGTGTGTATAATGTAGCAACCATCAGTAATTTACAACCCCCCCTCACTCAATGACAAAAGAACTACAGCCATTACGAAGAAGATAAAGTCAAGATTGTACATTTGGAAGAAGAGGTGATATACTGTATTGTCTTTTTTTTATTATTCATTTTTCTATGAATATCCTGCACAAATAAAATTGTTCCTTCTTTAAATTCATGAGAATCATTTCAACTTTGTGTGTGTGGCGGGGTGGGTGGGTTGATGTGCTTCTACTCCACTAGTCTGTGTGTATGCATATGTGTGTCTGGGGGGGGGGGGGGGGGGGGGGAGGTGTCTTCACAGACTGTAACAAATTAATTGCTTTGGGGGAGGTGTGGATAACTGTAAACAAAGCCTCAAAGATTTTCATGAATGGTTCTCGGGGGGGAGGTGTCGATAATAAGTTGAAAATAACTTTGGCTTTAGGCTTTGTTGGGGGGGGGAGAGGGTTGTATGCTGGATTATTAGTTCAAATAAATATTTTGAACAGGTCCTCATAATGTTTTGAACCCCAAACCCCCAAATAAAAATCACAATATGCCACTCACCTCATAAAGTACAGTATGCATGACTAGTGTAGAATTAAAAAGCTAGTGATTGATTCTAAGAATAGCAAAAATTGTTATGCAAGCCCATGTCCTTTTTTAAATTCATGAGAATCATTTGAACTTTGTGTGTGTGTGTGTGTGTGTGTATGGGGGGGGGGGGTTGATGTGCTACTACTCCACTAGTCTGTGTTTATGTGTGTGTGTGTGTGTTGGGGGGGGGGGATGTCTGTAACAAATTAATTGCTTTGTGGGAGGTGTGGATAACTGTAAACAAATCCTCAAAGCTTTTCATGAATGGCTCTCGGGGGGGGGCATGTCAATAAGAAGTTGAAAATAACTTTGTCATTAGGCTTTGTGTGTGTGTGGGGGGGTGGGGAGAGGGCTGTATACTGGATTATTAGTTCACAGAAATATTTTGAATAGGCCATCATAATGCTTTGAACCCCACACCCCAAATAAAAATCACAGTATGCCACCCACCTCATAAAGTACAGTATACATGACCAGTGTAGAATTTAAAAGCTAGTGATTGATTCTAAGAATAGCACAAATTGTTATGCAAGCCCATGTCGAGAAACGAAACAAAAAAAAGTTTTTTTTCAGACTTGAAATTCACATTGAATGAGAAGTCATTCTCACCAAAGCCCCAACCCAAGAAGGGCTTTTCACACGTATGCATGCGTGCATTTGAACCCGGGCTCAGAAAGATTACACTAAGCCACAAAGCCTCCAATTACAAATGAATGGTTTTGGGGGAGGTATCGATAAGCAGTAGAAATACTTTAGCCTTTTGTGTGGGGGAGAGGGGTGGAGGAGAGGGCTGTATGCTGGATTATTAGTTCAAAGAAATATTTTGAACAGGTCATCATAATGTTTTGAACCCCAAACCCCCAAATAAAAATCACAATATACTTGACTAGTTTAGAATTATAAAGCTAGTGATTGATCCTAAGAATAGCAAAAAATTGTTATGCAAGCCCATGTCGAGAAACAAAACAAAAAAAAGAGTGGGTTTTTTTCCGTTTTTTCAGACATGAAATTCACATTGAATGAGGTCATACACGCATGTGCCTAAATTTGATGACACGCTTATGCGTTTCAACAAAGTTCCAATGAGACATACACGCATGCGCCTAAGGCGTGAGACGCATATGCGTTTCAACAAGGTTTTCCAATGAGACATACACGCATGCGCAAAAGGCATGACACGCATCTGCGTTTCGAAAAGGTTCCAATGAGACATATGTACAGAAAACGCATGCACATAAAATAAAAACAGTATGAAAAGAAGAGCAAGCCTAGCAAAAGTATTGATTAATAAATAATAAATAATACATATAGAAATGTGATGACACGCATATGCATTTCAACAAGAGTAATAAGCGTGCAAAATTTTGGATCAGCTGGAGCTCTGAAGCACAGCACACGGACCCATCACCACTTCTGAGGCGGTCCCACGCTGATGATGTCATCAGGAGAGGAGCCCTTTATATCCAGGCATACTGTGACAGTCAGCAGCACACCACTGAAGGAGGAGCGCTGTTTTCAGAGAGAGAAAGGGTCGTGTTACCTGCTGGTCTGATCTTCATTCATTTTTTGCTCATTACTATTGGTGTAGCCAGGACTTACCTTGCTAGTTTATAGCAGTACATTGACTTGTGTCCTGAGTTCTTCATTAGACATTGGGGCAGTAGGGATTAAGGGAAGTACCTCATGGTCATTCCAGACCTGAGGGAACGGGCTTGAGAAAGGGGTATCCCACCAAACGTCACGTTGCCCCCCTTGTGAACCTACCCTTGGTATATTTATTTGTTACTGTTTTTGTCCCCCCCCGTCCCATTTTTCCTATTGTATTTACCCCGTTATCATTGTTGTTGCATTATGTTACTACTGCGTTGCATCACTCTCTGCATTATCTTTTGTTCACATTAAATATCTTTTAGTGACATTTTCCATAGTACCATTCTTCTATAGACAGTGTGTGCTGGGACTTTTTGTGTGGTAGTATTGGTTAGGGGGTTTGGGTCCCCCTATTCCCGTTGGCACCCTGCAATTTCATTTATATACTCTAGAGAGTGCGGTCTACTCTATATATTTAAAGCATTTCAACAAGGTTCCTTTTAGACATACAGTACACGCATGCACAGAAAAAATATTTTACATTCGGAAGGAAAAGCGACAATGTATTTTTGTATTACTTCTTTCCCTTTATTATCCTTTATTATCCTGTATACTGTATGTGTCATCATATTTTTTAATCTGTGTATGGCTAAGGAGTCTCAGAAAGGACTTCTGTCCCATGTACACTGTACAGTATGAACTCGTAACGTTAATCTTCAAATTACAATTACACACACACTTGCTGAACTGTACGGCAATAAATGACAGGTTGAATTGCTATTAGATTTTTAAGACAACAACTCGCAATCGCCCACTTGAGTTTCGACGGTATTGCAGCCTGAGCTAAAAAAAAATCTGCACTCGATAGAAACCCGAGTGAACATGCGTCTAAGGCGGTACGGTTGGAAAACATCACGCGCCATGACATGGGTATTCCGATTTATAGAGCGCATGATTTATTCAAATAATGGCCGCTGCAGCTGTACCACTTGTTCCTGGTTCCTCTCTGAACTGGAAAAGCACATTCTGAAATGCTGGAGGGAGACAAACCTGCAACAAGGTCTGTTACAGTGGGAGACTTACCCTTGTTTTTTGTGCTTTTTTTGGATTGAACCACTCTTTCTGGAAAAAGGGCAAAACCCTGTTATAGAATATTTAACTGGACTATTCTTGGCTGGGGTTTTTTTTGTTACTTTACACCTATGCTGAATGAAGCTCTTTTTGTACTCCAAGTTTTTGTGGTTGAATTAACAAGCCTATTCAGATAACCCACATGCCATTGCGTTGTCCCTGCAACAGGTACTATAACATTTCTGTTTTTCAAATAAATCATACTGTGTATAAAGTATATCAGAGCAGAATCAGTTCATATATCCATTGAATTTGGTACCCCAACTGCTATGTACAGTTAGGACATTCTCTATTTGTGGCCATTTCATAATTTAATTATCTTAATGTGATTTTATTTTGGCTCGAGATCTTGCACACAGAGGAGTCGAGGTCTGTTAATCAGAATCTTCACCCTCACTGTGACTGTGTGAATTAAATTATTAATAACCATAATCATCAGCCCTAATGCTGATGTGGCAACTACTGTATAGGCTTCTCAGTCGTCATCATTCACTCACTTTGGCTCCGTACAGTCCCCTCCCTTCAGTTTTCCCTTTATTTTCTTGATGTTATAAGTTAAAGTGCCACAAAAACAAATGTGGCTATATTCCATTCACATCTTGGATGCAGAGAATGTCCTAATAGCTTAACTAAATGTTTCAAGGGAAATATTTAGACATTCTCTGTACCCAAGATGTGAAATAAGTACACTATAGGGAAATTAGCTTTTGTCTCACTTTATCCTGCCAGTGGGAATGATAACATCGAATACATGTTTTTGGAATTTGCAGTATAGAATTTAAAGCAAATCTTATTTTTAAAGTTTTGTGAATATTTACAAATGTTGACAACATAGCAAAATTTGTGAGCGATAAAAGTCCAAATGTCGCCATTTTCATTAATTTTGCAAATCTCTTACAACATCTACCTACTGTACAGTATATGAATCTTTCTTATTTGACATTGCTATATTTTGCATTCAGCGAGCAATACTACAGCCCCTGTAAACACTTTAAAATGTTGTGTTCTGTTTTATGTTGGAAAATAACTGTTTTCTAGGAACAGTTGTGGTCCATACACCCCTGTTTAAGTGCCTCTGCTACAATGTTATACATCAATGTTTAAGAAGTGTTCAAACACAGTATCAGCAAAAGTAACGCAGTGCACAGTTACCACGTAATTTTATATAATATTGCCTACATTAATATAACTGAATATGCCAGTAACTCAAACAAATAATTTTGTAGCAGTTTGCTTTAGTTTGTAAACTTATTTCACTCATTCATTCATGTCAGTGTAATTAATTAGAAAAAGTTGGGATGTGTTATGCCAACGATTGTTTTGTTTTTAATCTATATCTAGTAGCCTCACAAAGTATTTTGATATGGAAATGTTCTTAATGTTACTCAGCACTACTGACATCAGTGAGCAATTTGGGGAATGCTCACAAGAAGAGGTAGGGTTGGAGTTATTTTATGCATGTAATTGGCAGATTTTTTTCATAGTTCTGATCAACGCTGTTTTTGTCTTTGTTGAAAGATGTGGACAATTGCCTTAAGTGTTGAACCTAAGATATAGGAATGCAATGTAAAATATGAAAAAATACAATTTAAAACACTATGAGGAGTGCTGTGCTTATCTTCACATTTTGTTTTATCTTATATTTCATGCTTGCGCACAATAACACGAAGGAGATTTTTTGTACCATACAGGTGCAACTGCCGTTCTCGACCACATCACGGGACAAAAGCGCGGCCATCTCTCGTGCTTCTCAGGTGACATACTGTATTCTATCTATATTCCATCTAATCGCGGCTAGTATTTGAGTTTGCGGCAAGTGGCCTTCTTGTATCTAGTGGTCAGATGGAATTATTATTTGTGTGGTTCACACACACTGAATGGCAAAGTGAATTTCTTTGCCTGGGGACGACATTGGATGCTACAGTACATATACTCAATGTCTGAAAACATGTGTCTTTAAGGCCAGATAAAAAGCATGGACATTATACTAATCCATTCTTAAATGACCTCGGTCACTCAAGATGTTATCAAGTGTAGGCGTTTCACATTTTATTAAAAAACAGAATGTAGTATACATTATTTTACATTGCATTGACTGCATGGGACATACATCATGTCAACTCCTTGTAGTCGACTAAAATGCAGTTTTTCGTACATGATATTTTCTGCTATTAAAGCTGGGTCAGATAACAAGGCGACTGTATCTGATATCTATGAATCATATCATTGACAAGTATGAATACTTCAAAAATTCACCAACCATGCACAGTTGGGATAATTCTATATGGCATCATTTGTCAATGAATTATTTATTAGAACACCCCCACGTGCAGGCAGCAAAAGAGGTTGTTGGTCAGTGCACCCATCTTTTGCGGGTATGGTTGATCATGGAAACTTCAATAAGACAAAGATCTGGACCATGAGATTTTTAAGACACAATAACTCGCGATCGCTTACTTGCGTTTCTGGCGGGTATTGAAGACAACACTACATTTCATTTCAAATTACGGTCCAATTTTGGCCTAAATCGCTTGAAAATTAAAAGAATTTTCACAGCACAGTTAGGCGCGGATTAGGGTGCCACTTGGAACACACATGGCAAGCGGTCGAGAACCGGCAGTTGCCCGTGTACAAAGTGCAAATATCAGCATCTTCATATAGTATATGATCCAATTTTAAGTACAATTGCACACTCCTCTTCTTTGTACACACTTTAATAAGCACAATGGGGTCATGACTATATCTGTTCCAAAAAAGATTACCTTACCTGCAATCTATGACCTGCGGCCATGCTACCCTGGAAATACAAGATCCTGTCTGATTTCAGAAGTTAAGCAGAGTGAGGCTTGATTAGTACCGGGATAGGAAAGGGCATGGGAATACTAGGTGCTGTAGGTTCAAGGGGGATTATCAGCTGCAAGTGAACTACAGTAACAAGCAAAGTGATGAGTGGTGATGCCAGACGTCGAGAACCGGAGACAGCTCCCAGACCAGACGAGCACCGGGAGTCGCACTGAAAGGAGAAGAGATCTCCCACAGCAAATGCAGCTCCTTTTTTGAGGACTAAATCTTCATACCATCCGTGAAGGTTTGAGTGTAATTATCCACAATTTCTGTGTCTTTTAATACAGTTTTGATATACTATACTATCAGTGTTTTGCTCAATTTTTCTTAATTTGTGTATCACTGGGAGTAAGGATCAATGTTGGATTTGCTGAGATAACAGACCAGAATCTAATTCATAAAGCCTATGTCTTAGGCATTCCATGTGAGTGCAATATATTTATCACTAAAGATATACAAAATAACCATCACAATACTGCACAATAATGTTTCTATTTTTTTCATCTTTTCCCCTCATTTGGGAACTTTGCTGGGATCATATTGTCATAATAATACATGCTAAATTAATATGAAATAAAGTCACTGAACCGACTGTAACTTATTACATTTCTGCAAAAAAAAAATCTAGGTGTCACATCTATGAATCAAGGCCATCTAAACCACACTATGAAAAATGAATTTAATTTCCTGTTTGCTGGAACCTATTAGTATATTTTGCAATGTGTATTTTTGTTTAATAATAATAATAATAATGATTATTGTTAGACTGACAGAGTTAGAGCAATCTTTGTTTTTTTGTTTTACTAATAGTGCTATTTTACTTGTCGTAGTATGTTTCAGCTATTCAGCAAAGATTGTGGAGTGTTCACTCACTGTGCAGAAATAGACATTTAACCAATTTTGCATTTGTAATCAATCACATCTACTCAGATCTATCTGTTTCACAAAATTCATTGTTTTACCCAACCCAACATTCAACTAAGCATGCTGCCTGACTTGCTTCTGATCTTTGCTATAAAACAATTTAAGTAACATTCCCTTTCATTACAAAGCACCCTAAATTTACCTTCACCAACAACCACTGTGTATATCCAAAATCAAAAGATTGGCACTCTACACTGAGAATCGCATCGTATTCCACTTCTCCCTTCATCATCAAAGAAGAACCCTCCATGGCTGTAAGTCCACATATCAAGCTACAGTGAAAACTAGAATCATCTCTGGATCTATACACTACATGCTCAGAGACACCATTCGGCCTTCTCTTTTTTTTCCAGAAAATATTCCTCCTTCACTGCAGTTTTACATATTAACCAACTATGATAAAGATACTTTTCAATACAGCACTGCAGCAAAATTCTACAAGTCACATGAAAAGTGTTATTGTTTTACAAACCATGTTGTCTGTACATAATGAAGCTTGAGGAATCTCCACTCCTAAGGTTTTTCACACCTCCACTTGAAAGAACTTTCACACCTCACTTTGCTCTGATGTGAAGTAGTGTCATGTAACCACTGGAGAAAACCACAGAAACATCATCCAATTGTGGATTACGAGGATTCTGCATGATTTAGTAGGCCACAATCTGCCTTTGGTTCATTGAGTGGATTTACCATCTGTGTGGTTCATTGGGTGGATTTGCAAAATATGCTGAATGGATTTTGACAGAAGGAAAAAAAACTTTTGTAACTTATTTTTTATTTAAATTTTTTTTTAAACATACTGCTGCGGCGCATCTGAGTTTAACACATTGCCGTTTTTTCCCTGGCTTTTTCCTGGAATGCGACGCACTTCACCTGGAGCATGCCGCATTCATTTTACGTTCTCAGCCACGGGTCATGCGCGGTTGACGCGCGGTTGATGCGTTTATTGAGAATGGTTCGGATTTAATAGGTTGCAATTCTTTGCGTGTCCGCCAGATGGCAGATATTCATGAATTGTAATGCGCATGCTCTTCAGTAATGTGTCGACTTGCAGGTGTTTCGTTTAAAAAAGATGAGTGTTCAAGTGCAGCCCGTTTTCCAAAAACCCGACAGAAGTTACGCGTATTTGATATGGGCCGCGATTAATGCAACAGATGATAAGATGGCAACAGTTGTTCAAATTTATCAGTATTTTATTGAAAACTATGACTTTTACAAATTTGTGCCAGCTCCTCATACGTGGAAGCATGTAATAAGGAAAAGGTTATGTATCGATCCCTGTTTTTATCGTATTGAGCCACAATTTGTTGGAGGGTATTGGTGTGTATCACCGGCTTTTTCTTGTATCTACGATCATGCAGACGGCAAAAGGTGAAGGGTCGTGCTAAAACCAACTAAGAAACGACAGTCGCTGCCAAGCAATGCACCAGCACCGGCTTCCAATAACGGTCCCACCGTCAGACATCCCTGAGCCTGAGCCGGATTTCGCATACAGTTTTGATGAAGCTTGCATGTACCTAAGCAATTTCCAGCCTCATCAGCTGACTACAGGTGGACTAGTCCCGCTGAAAACTATCGACGTGGATGATCAAGAACACTGGACTGTCAGTGGACCGGCGCCGGCGCCAGCTGAATGGGAAATTCTATGGTGAGTATTGTTGCCGTATTATTTTCTGTGTTTTTTTTATTTTGACAATACAGTATCAATATCGGTGCGATTCAAAAGTCAAGCGATTCGCCTGTAAGCAATATCATTGGCTGAGCGGCTTCTACAGTACTGTACTGCAGATACTGAACAATTGGTGGAACGCTAGGCGCATGCGCATTGGAACCTTCTTGAAATGCATATGTGTGTCATTACATCGACGGTAGGCGCATGCAAATGTGAACAGGAGACGCCCCCCCAGAAAATTATTGGTGGGACTGGCTGGGAACTTCTTTAGACCATTACAGTAAAACTTTTCTTTTTGTTTTTCCTCAGAAAAGAAAGCGGCTAATGGAAGGATTTCGATGGATAATATAGCTTTGTGTAACAATGCCTGCACATTGCTGAATCGGATTTAAAAACCCACGTACCAAAGTCTACAGTTTAGTGGCCGTTGTTATTGATTAGGATAGAATACTGTTCCTGAAACAGTATGCTGCTGTTTTCCGGCTGTACAGTATACAATACTTTTTTATAAACAGTATACTGTGTAATAAACCCGAAAAAATAAAAACTATGCATTTATTCTACATGTAACACAGTACTGTACATACATTATGTGTCTTCTACAGTATACAGTGCCAGTACATACAGTACAGTACAGTATGTGTCTTCTATTTTTTTTAATACTCTTGTACTGAGCATGCCTACAGTATACAGTGCAGTATGCCTCGACATTCTAGAAACACTGTATTTTGTTACAGTAGCAAAGGAGCCAATGGAACAATGTAAAACAAATCAACATGTTCTTTTATTGGTGGAGTAAGTACAAAAACATTTATTTACAAATACTGTACAATGTAGAAACATTTTAAGTACACAGCAATTCAAAACATCAACAGGTGTATGGTTTACTGCTACAGTTGTGAAAACATTTATGTATAGAAAGTAAAAACATTTACAGTCAGTCAGTATGGTTTAAAGTCACATGTTTTAAAAACAAATTCTTTATTCATAAAATATACAAAACGCAACATCTCCTTTATTAAAGTCAAAACATATACTGTACAGTGGTATGGTGTGCAAAACAGTCTGCACCAGTACAGTCCGGAAATGAGGGAAGTAGAATGAAAGAGTGCATTAAGGGTCAAATACACTCTGCAGGAAATCACAATCTCACTGTATCCGAGACCAGCATAAGAAATGAGACGCAGCATTGAGAGAAATATGGACGTGTTGAGGTTAGTACTGGACAGTACAGAGGTAAGATGTTGTTTAGGAACGTAATGTACTGCACCGCTGAAAATTATTTATTTCTTGTCATTACAGAGCGTTACCCAATGATAAGGAAATGCAAACAAAATCAAAGAGTATGATCGGCCCAGGCATGGATCGACAGTGGGGAAACTATCCAGATTGCTCTTCACGGAGAGTCTACTGTGTCGCTGGAGAGATTTGCAAGCTTTGCATTCCACAAAAAAGGCCACATATCTTTGAAGCCCCGGCCAAAACACCCGTGAAGCTGCATGTGGTGGGGTGCCATCTCTAGGCGGTGACCAGGATGCATTGTCATCTTTGAAGTAAAATATATGAAATAAATGTAGCCTTATATCACTGTTCTTTACTAGTTTAGCCTTACTGATGCACTGTACTGTACTATTGTGCAGTTTTTTGAGCACTTTTCTTTTCTTGCTTATAGGAATCATGAATAAAAGCTTCTTCCAAGACAACTTGTCCCTGAGATCGTCAATACATCACAGCGAAGTTACCGAATGGTCACCTCTTCTACCAGACAACGATCCGAAGCACACCCGTCACACGCGCATATGCTTTGAGTGGCGGTATCAACTGGGTGAAGATGCCAGCAGGAGTAAGTGCGGTAACCGTGTCTCATTTTTTTCCCACTGTTTTTACTGTGGTACGTACTGTATATCTTAAACTAAACTAATATATC
Source organism: Ascaphus truei (assembly GCA_036426205.1). Taxonomy (NCBI): domain Eukaryota; kingdom Metazoa; phylum Chordata; class Amphibia; order Anura; family Ascaphidae; genus Ascaphus; species Ascaphus truei. The sequence continues at coordinate 214,781,936 of CM071568.1, read as the reverse complement.
CTTTTTTTTTTCCAATGACAGATCCCAACTTCAATCCGATCGAAATGGTCTGGCATCAGCTGAAGGACCATATCGGAAAGTGGCGAAACCCTCACAAAAGGGACGAGTTGTTGAAAGGCATAATGAGTTTTTGGAATGATGTACTCACCGTGGAACGCTGCAATAAATATATAGACCATATTGCCACTGTGTTGCCAATTGTGATCGCGCGTAATGGGCAAAGATCAGGAAAGAGTATGCTGTTTACTGTAGTATTGTAAGTACAGTATGATATAGGTAAGTATGGAACAGATTTTTTTCTTTCCGAATAGTCAGAGTATACAGTAGTTATGTCAGGATCGCCTAGACCTCCTGCCTAGCCATACTCCTTGTCCACTGGGTGTGCTGCTGCCTTCTGTTGGCTCTTGGTCCTCTGTCTGTCTGTCTTCTTGTTGCTGCCTGTCTCTGTCCTTATAGCTTGCTTCCTGTCTGTTGGTTTTGCCTTTGCTTCAAGTCAGACTCCCATGCACATGCCTATCTGTGATCCTGATCTGTTTATGTACCTGTACCTGTACCCTGTATTATATTCTGTTTCACGAGTTAAGGTCCTTGCTAGTAATCTGCGGTTGTCCTGTCTGTTTCCTGCTCCCCGGCTCAGTCCTGCTCCCTGTTCTCAGTCCCTGTCCCGCCCCCCTGCCTAGTCCTCCTCCCTCGTTGCCGACCTCTGCTTGTTCCCTGACCTCGCTACCAATGGCCAGCCGAGCCTCGGACCCCTGCTTGTTAGCCTGACTCGCTACCTGCCAGCGCGAGAACCCTGAAACGAATTAAAAAATATTTCGCTACCATGCCCCAGCCTGCCTCGGAAACCACCCTGCTCAATTGAGGGCGTAGACAGGCCCGGTTTTCAGGACAACTTGAAAACCGTGCCTGTTTGCGGCCACTCAGGGACTGGAATTGTGCAGTTCCTGTGGTGTGTGGGGGCGCTGTGTGGGTGTGGTGTGGGTGTGTGTGTGTGGTGTGTGGGTGTGTGTGGGTGTGTGTGTGTGTGTGTGTGGTGTGTGTGTGTGTTGTAACGAAAGTTAAAAAATCTGTATAAATACAAGTTAAAAAAACACACAAAAAACATCTCCTTATTAAGTACAGCAGGTCAAAACAGTACAATACAGTTAGCACACAGTAGGGTTTACCTGTGAATGTAAAAAAAATCTTTATTCATAAAATACAGTATACAAAAAGCAAGATCTCCTTTATTAAAGAGAACATACAGATACAGTAAAGTGGGATGGTGTTGCAAAACAGTCAGTCAGGCATGCACCACTCAGTCTCAGGGCAGCAGACAGGCCCGGTTTTCAGGACAACCTTGAAAAAGTTGCCTGTTTGCGCCCTCAGGGACTGGAATGTGCCAGGTACTGTTGGTGTGAACCAAAAACAAAACTGTGCGCTTACTACCTAAACTACTAAAAGTTTAAATGTATAAATATATACAGTGCCAGTGAATACATCATTTAGTGATAAAAAATTTAAAAATATTAAACACAACTCCCACGTGAGATAATTATACATTAAATAATAAGTGCCACCCCCTGCTTGTTACCTGACTTCGCTACCTGCCGCCTGCCTCGGACCCTGCTTGTGACCCCTACTACGCTCGTGCTGTTCCGGCCACCGAGATCTTACCCGCCACAGGAGTCTCCCGTGACAAGTTACATTTTTTTTTCTTTACAGAGAGAGCAACACCAGGTTACAGTACATAGTATTTTACTGTAGTCAGAGTATACAGTAGTTCCAGTATAGACTAGTTTGACAGTACTACAGTAACTGCCTACTAACTGCTCAATTATTTTCTTTCCAGAGAAAGCAGCACCAGCCATGTACAGTAGTACTACACATCACACAATGCCATAATACAGTACGCACATAACTGCACTAATTTTTGGTTTTCTTGTCGTTTCAGGAAAAAAGGGTGGCCTGGGGGGAGGTGGGGTGTTGTGTCCAGTCTAATCTGTTTGTACGTTTGTACAGTAAAATGTACAGTATATAAACAGCAGTAATGATGTACACAAAACCTCTCCTCTCTTAATGAACTACTGTACTGTACACAGAATGAGGAACAAGATAAAGACGGAAAAAATAATATTATATATATATATATATATATATATTATACATTACAGTATATATTATAAAATAATATTCTTATAAATGTGCATTATTCATGTTTCCCCATGTTTTACAAATGTTTTCTAAATGTTTATCCAATTTCAATCTGCCAAAAGAACTTAATAAAAACTGCATAATGTATTATTCATGATTATTTTTATATTTGTATTTTTTGGTTCCTGATAAAATAAAATAAATATTTATTCACATTCCTGCTAATCATAATCATTGACAACAACCACACCCCCCCCCCCACACCCCTACAGTACACCAATGAATAAGAATGAATGACAAAACAACATGAATCAGTTAATGGGTTTTTTAACTCTCAATTCTCAAATGCTGTGCAAATCGGATTTACATTTCAAAATAGAGAAGGGATTTCCCAAAGCGTTACCGTAAACAAACCCTCAAAGGGTTGGGGGTGGTGGGGTGATTACACGCAGGCGCACTGAGGCTTTGTAGCTCGGCTATGGACAGATTAAGAACACAATGGCAATATTCAGAAAATGAAGACTCTGTGGAGAGACAGGGTTGGGTGACTCATGCACAGTAAGCAGCAAGTTCCCATCTCTAAAAGTATTAGAGAACACGCAGGTGCAGTGAGGTGATTGACGCTCAGCTGGGGACGGATTAAAAACACAATGACTAACTAACTTCAGAAAATGAATGACTGTGGGGGTGTCTGTCGATAAGAGTTTGTGTGTGCGTGGGGGAGGGATGAAGGATTAGTCATGCAGCAGTTCAAAGAAATAACATACTGTACTGTAGAGTACAGTAATTTCAAAAGGCAGTTCATCATAATACTGTAATTTGATCCCTACACCCCCCAAATACAGTACATAAAAAGCACACAAATCAACCATGTGCAGGCAAACGCATATATTTAATATCATAATATCAAGATTGTTTTTGCAGGCTTGTGGATAAAATAACAGTTAAAAAATCATAATTAAAAAACTTTTGGGGGGCACTCAAGCAAGCAGTGGTGGGTGAAGTTACAGGCGCATGAGCAGGAGTAAACTAGCTCCCATCCAAAAGAGGATTACACACAGGCGCACAGAGAGGTGATGCTCTGTGCAAATCAAATTCGAGAAGGGATTTTCCAAAGCGTTGCCGTAAACAAAGCCTCAAAATTCCCAACTCAAAGAGAATTACACGCAGGCGCAGTGAGGCTTTGTAACTCGGCTATGGACGGATTCAGAACACAATGGCCAGATTCAGTAAATTAACGACTCTGTGGAGAGGGGGGGGGTTGGGTGACTCACGCGCAGTAAGCAGCTCCCATCTCAAAAAGGATTACACGCAGGCGCACTGAGGCTTTGTAGCTCGGCTATGGACGGATTAACAACACAATGGCAAGATTCAGTAAATTAATGACTCTGTGGAGAGGGGGGGTTGGGTGACTCATGCGCAGTAAGCAGCTCCCATCTCAAAAAGGATTACACGCAGGCGCACTGAGGTTTTGTAGCTCGGCTATGGACGGATTAAGAACACAATGGCAAGATTCAGAAAATTAACGACTCTGTGGAATTTCAAATCCTTGAGCTAGTGTACGTGGGGGAGGGGGCAAAAGGTACAGCTGCATGAAGTTCAAAGCTAACAACATACTTTAATTTCAAAAGGCAGTTCATCATAATAATACACCACCAAATACAGTACGTAAAAAGCACAAAAATCAACCCTGTAGTTTACTTAATTATCTTGAGCGAGGGGAGAGCGCTGTATATGCATAAATGTGACACTGTTACAGTACTGTACATGCCTATGCGTTTCAACAATTTTCAAATGAGACATACTGTACAGCAGCACAGCACTGCAAATGCATGTATACTTTAAATATGCAAATTTACAATTACTGCTCGCGCACACACAGACTGTGTACTGACGTTGGTTGAACTGCGAAGGTATTAGACTTCCAAGACAACAGCTCGCAAACGCCCCCCAGAGTTTTTACAAGGCATTGCAGTATTGCAGACAGCGAGAATAAAATGCTAATATCACGAGCGCGAAAATAACGCAGTTCACTCCGGGCGAAAACGACAAAAAAAACGCACCTAGCCGGGATAATCTGAGAGCCGCGGATCTAGCCGACTTAGACTCAGATCGCCCGCCACTGTAGGGGAAAGGATACAGAAAGAGAGAGAAAGGGGAGGAGGGGTAGGTACCACCAATTTAACACCGGTATAAAAAAAATTAAGCGTGCAAAAACGCAATACAGCCCAACTCCACATATTAGACAGAATTACCAACTCTAAAAGTGGGAGGATGCAGTTCTCAATCCACAGTGACTGAAAAATTCACATTTCCCCCCTAGAGTTCCAGGGCTCCCAGACTTTTTGGAATTTTCTTGAATTATGTCTCACATATGCTGTTAATGTTTCATGGATTGCACCTCATTTACTCTCAAAATGATCTCACTCCTGGAGGGGGGTATGGGCTTTTTCCAGGCCCCTGTGATGGCACATCTTGCCACGGTCAGGATATGTAACAATAATTTGGATTTGTTTTCATATAAATTATATAGCGGCTTACCCAGGACCATTATAATCGGGTCTAGGGGGATTCTTATCTCAAATATTTCTTTGAGAGGTAGATCTCATCCTACCTCTCCCATCGTACTTTCAGTGTCTCTTCTGCTAATACCTCCTCCTCCTCTATTGATCTCTCTGTGGGGGTACCCCAGGGCTCTGTCCTGGGACCTCTTCTCTTTTCTCTGTATACACTCTCTCTAGGTGACCTAATAACATCTTTTGGGTTTAATTATCACCTCTATGCTGACGACACACAAATATATTTCTCAACACCCGACCTTACACCTACTGTACAAACCAAAGTTTCTGAATGTCTCTCTGCTATATCATCCTGGATGGCCCTCCGCCGCCTTAAACTCAACATGGCTAAAACAGAGCTCCTCATACTTCCTCCCAAACCTGGCCCTACTACCTCCTTCCACATTACTGTTGGAACTACGATCATTCACCCAGTAGCCCAAGCACGCTGCCTTGGGGTCACACTCGACTCCTCTCTCACATTTGCCCCTCACATTCAAAACATTTCTAAAACCTGTCGCTTTTTCCTCCGCAATATAACAAAGATACGCCCTTTCCTCTGTTGCTCGACTGCTAAAACTCTGACTCAGGCCCTCATTCTCTCCCGTCTTGATTACTGTAACCTCCTGCTGTCCGGCCTTCCTGCCTCTCACCTGTCTCCCCTACAATCTATCCTAAACGCTGCTGCCAGAATCACTCTACTCTTTCCTAGATCTGTCTCAGCATCTCCCCTCATGAAATCCCTCTCCTGGCTTCCGATCAAATCCCGCATCTCACACTCCATTCTTCTCCTCACTTTTAAAGCTTTACACTCTTCTGCCCCTCCTTACATCTCAGCCCTAATTTCTCGTTATGCACCATCCAGACTCTTGCGTTCTTCTCAAGGATGTCTTCTTTCTACCCCCTTTGTATCTAAAGCCCTCTCCCACCTTAAACCTTTTTCATTGACTGCCCCTCACCTCTGGAATGCCCTTCCCCTCAGTACCCGACTAGCACCCTCTCTATCCACCTTTAAGACCCACCTTAAGACACACTTGCTTAAAGAAGCATATGAATAGGACTGTGGCTATTCTGAACACATGGCACATAAAGCTTGGCCCCCTGCAGATGCACTTACCAGAACTCCCTCCTACTGTCTCTGTACGTTCTCCCTACCTACCAATTAGACTGTAAGCTCCTCGGAGCAGGGACTCCTCTTCCTTAATGTCTAAAGCACTTATTCCCATGATCTGTTATTTATATTATCTGTTATTTATTGGATTACCACATGTATTACTGCTGTGAAGCGCTATGTACATTAATGGCGCTATATAAATAAAGACATACAATACAATACAATATTTCTCGCACCAAATTCTGCACTATTCCCCAGAATATTTGTATTTTGGGACAGAAACACCAGATATGGGCCATATCTCGGACGCCACCACAACCCCTCCAGTAGAGATTCGTGCTGTCTGGATAAATCTACCTCAATTGCTGAGGCGTCAGATACCACCTGAACATAACTTTATAAATATTCTTTTTAGATATTGTGCATAATGATGTATTTTTTGCATTGACCCAGATAGCTTGCCAGTGCTCCCAAGAAATCATGAGTCATTGATCCATATACCGGTGTGTGCAGGGAGCCTTAAATTCCCAAGAAAAATAAGGAGTTGGTACATAATTGAGATGAGACCCCACTGATAATTTCTATTTCTGCATAGTTCTTTGAACACAGTACACTCTGGGAAAGACCCACTTGGAGATTGCCTAAGATAATGAGAAACTTGCAAAAATCTTAACACCTCGGCAGCCGTAAAAAAAAATCTCTGGCAAAAATTGCTAAAATGTAATAATTTGCCATTCAGAACCGTATCCCCCACATCTCTAACAATTTTAACCTTCCATAAATCTGTGCCTGTACCTGTGGACCAACCCGGACCAAAAAGGTCTGGTATAGAGCGTTTTGTTGGCTTGATATTCCATAGAAGGGCCGGGAGTGCCCCGGAGCTATTGAATATATTTTCTAAATCTACTCACCGGTGTTGACTTTCCTGGGAATGCCAGGAAGCCATCTGTTTCAAATATGAGGCTAAATAATATTTCCTAATATCAGGGACCGCCAGACCCCCTCTTTCTCTGGGTGCAAGCATAACTGATCTCAGCACTCTTGGTCTTTTGTTATCCTAACTAAATTGCATAATTTGGAAAATTGACTTTTATGGCGCTGGACAGTTAATATAACACCAAATTTGTGTATCACAAAAAAATTGATCCGTTAATTCAAACCCAACGGAGGTGGTGTCTGGGAAATCTGCTTTGCTGTGAGAATTTCTTCCATGGATCATGATGGTATCACACATGCAAGAGATACAAAAGTGCAAACATAGTGCATTATCTCAGGTGGTGGTACATTTGAATAGCTTGGGATGTTAGTTTTCAGTATGATGGTAGGGACTAGAAATTCCCTGATATGAACTATAAATGAGTTGGACTAACCCTAAAAAATGTTTAATAAACATTGATTACAACAATGGCGTGTGGACATGGTAAAAAAAACCAGACAAGACAATTAAATATTCTTTCTTTGTTATCGATGATGGTGAGTAAAATTAGAATCCGACTCACAAGAAGTTGCTTGGTCATGAGCCAGGTAATCAGAAGTTTACAGTTATAGAAATGCTAGCAATTAACAGATATAGAAAAAAATGGTACTAGGAAAAGGCTTGTCATTTGCACCTGTGTGTGGCCCTAATAGTTTAAATTTATACATAGATGTATAGAAATGTGTAAGAAAATTGGCACTCAAAGGGTACTATGCTAAAAAATCAACAGAGATTTTAAACCAACATCCACATTTTATCCCAGATTTGCAAGAGGCAATCTGGAAGAAACATTTGCAGAAATGGTCATAGAAGATTTAGAACAAAGTAGTCAGAATTTTAAATCAAATAAAGTGAATCCAAGTCGAGAAGAAAAGAAAGCTCTAACAGACTTCGAGAAAAATAAACAATTGTAATAAAATCAGCAGATACGGGGGGAGGGGTCATTGTTATGGATCCTACCTTCTATAAAGAAGAGGCTAATCGTATCCTTAATGATAAAGGAACTTACCAACAACTTGGTACTAACCAATCGAAAACATTTCAGCAAGAACTTGGGATTTTACTTAGAAAGTCTAGATAATTAAATAATTAGCAAAAAAGAACAGGAGTGGAAGGTGTTTAATTGGAAAGTGTGAGGCTGTGTAGAATGTTAAGGTGATGGTGCTTAGCACATTTTTTTTCTTTATTTCCACCAACATCTACTGTCTGAGTAAACATTGTAAGGCAAAGTTGCCTGCCATGTCCTTAAAGCTATGAGTAATCTAATCAGTGCTTATTAGTTGGTAATGCCTACTGGAGCTATCCCCGCTTCCCACAAAAATACAATAGTAAGCCAAGTTAATGTTTCCAAGATACTTACCGTAGCTAAAAGTGTTTTAATGGCCGCAATGCCCAAGAACGGATCTTTTCTTTTAGAATATGCATGATGCTTGGTTGGATGGTGTATTGATGAATACTAATTAAAAAGTAAGTAAAAAAAGCAAATCTTTTAAATGTGTGCTGCTGACACGCATGCTTATATAACTGTCACCACTGTACAGTACGTATGTCACCAGCCATGACACACATACATGCATTCCATGGTTTAACACTTACAGTACGTAGTGAAAAAAAGGGAAAATCTGCGCAACCAGTTGTGAATATTACGTGAATAGTTATTCCATAATAAAATAAATAGCATATAGTGAAATAGTGATAACAAATGATAAATATACCTTCCTACCATGATATAGAGTGTTCAATACACTTCAGTGAAATGAAAAAACAATAGAAAGAAAAACAACAAGTGTCCTTGTGTTAATAGTCAGAGAGTCTGCTGCTATTCAATCAAGATGGCTCAGCATCAAGTAGAACTAGTAAAGGGAAAAACAAACAGCGCACAACTCTCATATTGTGGTATATTCAAATATATTAAGCAAATGGGAAAAATGGTGAGTATCGCACGTACATCAGATTAGATCATAACATGCATTACATGTATAGGCACATGAAGTGTCCAAAGAACTCAGTGCACGTTAAAGAAAAGAGAAGAAAGAAAAAATAGTGAAGAAAGTTCACAAAATTCAAAACAAACAACCAGTGGTAAGATATGAACTTACATGAAAGTGCCTGGAACCAGATATTGAAAGTTTTCTTTACTCCTTCTCTCCAGCAGCATAGAATAGAAGAAAATGGAGACTCTTCATAAAATCTCCAGCTTTAGCAGGGTAAACTTACACAAAGCAGAGTATACACCAAATGTACACAAAACAGTAGCCAGCTACTGCAGACTTTCTTTCCCCTCTGGTGCCTCTCCTCGCCATTCCAGCTGGCGTCTGACATCCCTTCCAGTTTGGGTGTTGCAGCAAAACTGGTCCCCCGTAGCCCTATGCGTTTCGCAGGTAGTTCCTGCTTTGTCAGGTGCATGTTTAGTCAATGTGTTACCTCCTAGATATACCCCTCTCTATAGCTATACTCAATTAACTTTTAATGGTAGATTTAAAAAAACGCTAGATTGGGGATACATCTACTAAGCATTGATACAATAATAACATACATATATTTAATAAAAACATATATTTCCAATGAAAGAACATAATGCATATTACTATGTAAAAACATAACTCAATGTATATACATCCACTTGAAAATTGATTGGACCTTAATTTTAAGTGATTAAAAATATGTTTCTTAAAATTCATGTTGAATGTATCTTAAGAACAAAGACACCTGAAATTAACAGTGTTACTTGCAATATAAATTTTGAGAGAGCATATAACTATTTTCTTTATTGATTCCTGGTCTGAGAATATAGGTAAAAAAGATTAGAAGCAGTAGAGCTATATTTGTTGAATGACTCAAAATAACATCCATTGAATAGTGAATCATATTGAGTTCAATTAAATATATTCTCTCACATAACTATTTTCTGTTTCTAACACAATTTTTCATCCCAACATTGGCCACAGCGATGGGGACTCTCTTTGCTCCCAGTTATGCGAACCTATTTGTGGGAGCATGGGAGCAAGGTTACATTTGGAACAATAACCCCTTTGCCAATAAAATCATTATGTGGTGTCGGTTCATAGATGATATTTTTTATATCTGAGAGGGGGATACAGACTCTTTAGATGAATTCTATATCTATCTAAATCAAAATTAATATAACCTAACCTTCACATCTGAAAGTGATGAGACAATGATTAACTTTTTGGATTTACAATTGGAGGCACAAATAGGAAGGAAAGTTATAACTAAAACCTTCTTCAAAAAGGCAGACAACAATAGCCTATTATTTGGCAAGTCGTAACCATAAAAGATCTTGGCTAGGAAACATACCTTTTGGACAGTTTATGGTCTATAACAGAATTGTAATGAACTAAAAAAAAATTGAAATGCAATCCGTGTTGTTGTTTGAAAAGTTTATTCAGAGAGGCTATAGTGGTGACAGACTTTTTAAAGCTTTGATACGTGTTGTTGACAATGTTCGTCGCAATTAATGAAATTATTAGTGGAATTCGAAACCAAAAGACTAGAATCAGTCAATTTGGAAATTGATACCCTACTGATAGATCTTAAAACATGGCAGAATAAACCAGACTTTGAACAACTAGAAAGTAAATTAAAAAACAATATTGAAAAGCTGACTAAAGAGATAAAAGAAAGACAGCCAAGAAAATGTCTACGTGATTCTGAGAATTTTAAAGAAGGAAATATTTTCCAATTTAAAACTAGATGTCAACCTAAACAAACTTATACACAGGTACACGAATCCTCCAATGAGTGGAAGGTATCTGGGAGTGATACAGAGTTTGAACAAGCTATCTGTAATATAGACAAGTCACATACAGGTGCTAGTCTTCCCTTTCCCAAACCACAGAGACCAACGTCTTTTTTTAGGGGAAATAGGCCTCTATAACAACACTCCAACAAAAGGAAAACCAGAAGGGGGAAGGGTGGACTTCTTCCGTGACAGGTAGAAATGGGCTAACCAGGAACAACCAAAAAAGAGGGGGACACAGAAAAAAAACAGACGACCCAGGTAATCAACTTTTCCCAATAACAACTTAACTCTGAACACATTAGTCTGCTCTCCAAAGGACTATCCTTTTGCCCTACTAGTCAAATTGACATCTTTGAGTGTGTATAAGATCAAAATTTGTTCTGACGAAAGCTAAATCTACACAAATTCTTTCAACGCGGTAGACTGTGGCAGAACAGAAATACACCTTTGGAAGATCTTAACACCAAAGACAGTAATAATGTAGAGACTCTTGAAAGTTTGGCTAAGGAAAGTCTGAAACCTCCAGGAGGGGGACCTTTTACAAATGTAAAAAATAAATCATCTATTGTACCTCCTTCGGAAATGAGTACTAATGTAGATGCGTTTTGCTAAATAGTTACGAAAGTTCTTATGAAAATAACTGTTAATAAAGATAAATAAAATCTCACTTTTGCAGAAAGAATGGCACTAAAGGATTTAGAAAATGACAACACAATAATCATAAAACCATCTGATAAGGGAGGGAATATCATTTTATTTGACCAAATTGTATATATAACTGAGTGTAAACGTCTATTGTCAGACAACAAGTGCTATCCAATCCTGAAGACCAACCCTACTATTACATTCTAAAGGGAATTAACAGAAATACTGAAAGAAGGCTTTGGGTCAAAACTGATCTCTAAACATGAATATGACTTTATGCTAATCAAAACTCCACCAACAGTGACATTTTACTATTTAACCCAAAATTCACAAGGGGGTTACACCCCTCCAGGAAGACCTATCGTCTCCGGAATTGATAATGTTACATCTTATGTCAGTGTCTACCTAGATTGCTTTTTGCGCCCTTTTGTGGATTGTCATACATCCGGGACACCAAGAATGTATTACTTAAATTGGAAAATATAATACTAGATCAAGATAGACTTTTGGTGGGCCTAGATGTGGAGGGGCTCTATTCAAGTATCCCCACAATTATGGGATGAACGACTTTGCCCATTTCTTGAGAGTGAGGAATCTAAACTCTATAGTGCACTCGTTATGAGACTCCTTGATTATACTGTGACCCACAACTACTTCCTGTTTAATCACCCGTTATACCATCAAGTACAGGGTACCGCAATGGGGACCATCTGTGCTCCCACATATGCCAACTTATATCTGGGCTGGTGGGAGGAGACAGTGGTTTTCATAGAGACAAGGAAAGATTCACGGAACAAGTAGAGATGTGGGTCAGATACATTGACGATATTCTGCTACTATGGAACAGAAGAACATCTGAAAGAATTCATTAAAGTTTTGAACACTAACCAACACAATTTATAACTTACATTCCAAACAAGCAGAACTAAAATAGAATTCCTGGATATTACTACAGAAGCAGCCACCAGTATTAGAACACTTACCTGGGAAATTCTGGGAGATTCTGGGCAGTCTCACAGTAAATGCCTCAACATTGCCTCAAAATTGCCTCAACATTTCTGTGAGACTCTTAAAGGCCCATCGGATTAACACAGCGGGATGGGACTGCAGGGACCCCTACTGTGCCTATCTGTAAATCTAAAACACCTGAAGGGATTTTAGAGACAAGTATATATAGGAAACCCACCTCAACTAATACTCTCTTGATGGCAAATAGCCACCACCCTAAACATATAACAAATAATATACCAATAGGGCAATTTCTTAGATTAAGGCGTAACTGCTCGTCAACGGCAGAGTACAAAAGGCAATCGGTAGACATGGCTTCTAGATTTCGTGCACTGGGCTACAGCAATAAGATCATAAAAAGGCCTATTAAAGAACCCTAACATCACAAAGAACGAGTTTACTTTCTAAAAATACAACAAAAGATACAGATGAAACAGTAAGATTTATTAGTAGCAACAGTAGTCAGTGGCAGGAGATTAAAAACATCCTTCAAAGACACTGGCATATACTACTAGAGGACATTGACCTCCAAAAAATCTTGCAGGATACTCCAAGTACAGGTTGCAAACGTAGTAAAAATATCAAAAACAGGCTTGTACACAGTCTCTTTCAATCTAAACCATCTAAGACCTGGCTTGGGGAGAAGCCACAATGTTTTTATCCATGTACCAGATGCAAGGCCTGTCAGTTTCAGTTAATGAGGACTACAAAGACTTTCAGCAATTCATCAAAAGACTATTCATGGTCCCAAGACTCAACAAAGTATCCGGACGTTCCTCCTTCTCCTTCCGTGCACCCCAAAACTGGAACAACCTACCAGAGACTCTGATATCCACCACCAGTCTAAGTTCTTTCAAATCTAAGGCTGTCTCACACTTTAATCTGGTCTGTAACTGTTTCATACGCTCATAATATATATTTTCTTCTGGCATCTGTTGTTCCACCTATGGTTTAGGCACTATATACTAATTAGGTCCCTGGCTGTTCAGCAAGCTGAGCTTTGTCTGTGTTTTATGTTCTGTGTCTGGTTTTAAATATATATTGCCATGCTCAGTAGCACTCCTCTGTGACACTCATATGCTTATATATACGTTGTGGTTATTTTGGGGGTTTAATAGGAGATTGTTAGGTGTCCAGTATGTTCTAAAATAAGGTTACCAATATCATTGATTGGAGATTTAACTCCTCACTTACCTTATTATTCTTGTGAGTGTCCGGCAGCCACTTACCTGACAGTTCCTGAGCACACATTAACTATCTTAGCTATACCTGGTTGTTTAAGCGTTGCGGTTATAGTACTACCCACTCAGAGCAGTGAATATAATTGGAACAGCTCCTACTGGAGTTCCAGGCCAAATTTTGTGCTATCTGTATTTTACAGCTATAGTACACTCCTAGAACCCAAAACCTATCTGGTTCTAGTATGTGAAGTCACTCCTTCAGGTCGTCAGTTTTTTTAAAACCCATTATTTTATTTTCATGTGATATAAGAAGTTTGTTTTAAATCATTTCACTACCACATAGCCAGATCTTAACTTGAGTGCTATATTTGGGTTCTATCTCTATCTCTTCCTCCATTGAAATCAATGCGTTTCAGCTCTGAGGAACCCCTGCTTCACACAAGCCTATGAAATAAAAAAATAAAATGCATGCATTACTCAGCAGATACTTGCTAGGCAATTACTGGGGTTTAAGGCCAATAATCAGGTTTTGGGAGCAAGTAGAGGGTGGTGAAGGTGGTAACATTACAATATGATCTACCCACCAATACACAAACACCCACCCCCCCTGTGCCCACTACATAAAAACAAAAATTTTTTTTCTTCGCAGATTGATACCATAGGCCAGCGGTGTTCATTGGGTGGTACGCGGGGTGTGGGGGTCCGGATGGTTTCATGGGTCTGTCCTGGGGGTCCTCAAGTAGTCCACACATGTGTCCCAGCGGCTCCACGGGGTCCCACAGGTGGTCCCGTGGGTTGTCTGGGGGTCCTTTGGGTGCAATACATCAAAAATACCCCCCCCCAAAAATACATACAGTACAGTATTGCAAAATTTACTATTATCCATATGTGATAATAGGCATTTACTCATTTTAATAAACATAAAATCAGCAGCATAAATTAAAATAAACTGACATCAACCTTGGCAGGATGAAGGCAATTCTCATCACGTTCTTGTTATCTCCGTGTGCATCAACAGCACAATATAAAAATACTATCTAATGGCCCCTATCCCTTAATCCCCCTAGCAGTTTAGTTACCGCTATAAGTAATTAAGGGGTTAATCCCCGCTCCCATGCACCCTAACCCGGGGACATTACCTGCTACCAATTGATTGACACAGTGTTAAAACATGCCCATATTACAAGTGGCTGCTGCCTTAGACCTAATCTGCTGTATCCGCGCTCTCTGATAATATCGGTCAGATGCGTTTTTGTTTTTTTTGGTCCGGAGTGAATTGCGTTATTTTAGCGCTCGTGATATTAGCTTTTATTCTCGCTGTCTGCAATAACTGCAATGCCGTCTAAACTCAGGGGGGCGTTCGCGAGCTGTTGTCTTGGAAGTCTAATACCTTCGCAGTTCCCCTACGTCAGTACACATACTTGCGTGGCCGCGCAGTAATGTAATTTAAATATTTTACAGTATACATGCATTTGCAGTCTGTACTGTATGCTCATTTGAAATTGTGAACGCATAGGCGTGTACAGTTACTATAACATGGTCACATTTTGGCATATACAGCGCTCTCCTCTCCCCGTCGCTCGGGAGACACACCACTGATACATTTACTGCCTGCAGGTATTTCAACTTCTTATCTTATCTACAGTTGCACTACAACGTAAACGAAAAACAACCCGCACAGCTTAAGTTGTAAACCAAGGTTGAGGTGCTAACTAGGTGGGACGTAATTGGTTTATACAAGAGAAAAGGAACCTAGTATTAAAGCATCTCAATCACAACGAAATGTATATTATATAGTTAAATACTTTATTGATTGTCAATGAATAAAAAGGGGGATTAAAATGAATTAAATGGTATAATTAAACGCACGTGACTGTATCATTGTAACCCAGCTAGCATCTTGCTTTTTTAAAGACAATAGGAGCTCATGTTGGCACCCTGGAACCTAAAATAGGATCATTTTGAATAATGTTCCAGTGCCTGTTGATAATATGTTTGACCTGATAGGCCAGTCTATTGTACTTAGTAATGAACTTAGGAAAAGAATGCAAAGGATTCCCGCTAAATCTGTCCACCCCTGGATCAAGGCCAGCATGATCAGATCTGGTCCTGGACCTCTTGAGTTAGAGCATCATAGCAATACTGCGAGCTGTCATCAAATGCCCTCTGACCACCGTTCCATCATACCCCTTTTGGAGAAACTTATTAATTCAAGGTCTCTCCTTGATAACAGAGAAATCCGAGTTGAGGGAACAATTACGGCGAATCCTAAAGAAGAATTGGCTCTGGGGATGTTGTTCAACCCACTTTTTGTAGTGGTTGCACTGTATTGCAGGGTACCATGGTGGAGAACCGGTTTAAAGTGTGTTTTACTATAGATCTCATGGCCGACCTATAAATGAACAGCTCAAGATTAGAAATACCCACCGTATTGGATGTATTGGTGTGGGTAAATTTAAGCACCTGTCAATGGTATCATTAAATGATCCAGTAGATTCTTTCAGTGGCCCTTATCACCATCCCAAATGATAATAATGTCATTATGAACGACCATAGGAATACCAGACCAGCCACCAGCCGTGCATTGCCCAAACATGGAGGTTCTCCCACAAACCCAATGAAAGAGGCTCGCATTAGCGGGAGCAAATCTGGTACACATGGCCGTTCCACAGGTCTGCAAATAAAAGTCATCAAAGTGAGAGTGAACTAGTTATGTGTGTCAAAATAAACCTAATACAGCGATAAATAAAACTTTTTGTGACACGTGGCTAAATTTGAAATCTGAGGATAGAAAAGATTGATGGCTTCTGAGGCCCGTAATGGATCTATGCAGGTGTAAAGAGAACATAAATACATGTAGCCCAACAAATGTGTCTTTCCAGTGATCTCAGAGGTGGAGTCAATGACGTGCAACGGGTCCTTAATGTCAGATGGTAAACAAATTTCACATACGGTTGAAGAAAATAATCGACATATTGGTGACACGTTCGACGTCATTGATCCCACCCCGAGATGATGGGTTCTACCAGGGGTATGTGTAGTGTCTTTGTGCAGTTTGGGGCAAAATGATAAAAAACCGGTGTTATAGGGTGTCTAATTAAACAAAAAAGTGCTCTCTACTTTAGTGATAATACCCATACTAAGTGCATCGTGTGAATGAGTGTTGATAGGCCAATGAAAATCTACAACGGATCTGATCCAGTATACGATTGGATGAGCGTGTCCATTAAGAGGCGGGCAGCTTTGGACACATAGTCATCTGTCATCCTGCAAGACGATAGCCCCTCCTGTCGCTTGTCTTTACACAATATTGGTGTTGTCTTAAGGTTTTCAAAGCCCATTCTTCCCCCCTGCTAGATTCTGTGTTGTCAGAGAGATTATTCTGACATAGCTGTTCAAGTCCTCAGAACAATGGTGTTTGTGTAGAAGTTTGCTATCAAGAGTTCCCTTAGACTGGTAGGGAAAAAATAAGTTGAAACGGATGAAAGGGTGAGTGCTTGAAGTCCAGGGCCAGATCCGAATACCAGAAACCAACTGCTGGGAAGATTCCCCACATGGTTTCAGGAGGCTGGGTGGGACGCCTGATCAAATATCGGCTCACAGTCAAGTTCTGAGTTCAAAAGGGTAGTAAAAGTTGTGTGGTAAAATTGAATCACACATATGATGATTGTTGTACTAGTAGAAAATTATCTATAATGTCATTCTCTCACAAGAATGAGGGTAAGTTCACGAATGCATACTTGTTCTGTGTATTAAAGTTGGTATCTATACTGTCACTGGACCTCTATTTTAGAGGTGGAACATGTCTCATCAGGGTGAGCTTGTGTATGAACCTGTTAAGCATTCCACAAACAACTCTCAAACGATTGGGGTAAACTGCCTAGGTGAAAACGAAGAGACCTTTTACAGCAATGAGATATGATGGGGTGTAAGTTTTCCGGCTATGTGTGGATAAATTCTAGATACCATACTTCTACTGGCGCGGCCACCATTAGTCTCTTCCCTTCTTTCTTTGTCTTTTTTTCCTCCTCTGATCCCTCTGACTCTTTTCTCCTTTGGGAAGTCTGGGATGCTCCTGTTGGTCCCATAGGGGATATTCATCCCTTGTCGTGGGCGGGTGTTGTATCCTTTCCTCGAAAAAAGAAATAACAGACGGAGAGTTTTTATTTTTTAGGTGAAAAAAAAATCTACTGGTACCGGATTCGACCTAGAGGTAGTTTTTGCGTTGCTCCTTCATTTTTGACTTTTCATAGATAGGTCATAGTAATAGATTACTAATTCTAGATTACGCAGGTGGAGAAAATTTTATATTAGAGACTTGGGACAGTGAATGACAGAAACTGTGGGTTTCAGGTGAAGGAGGCTTTAGATCTTGCCATAGGGCTTTTTCTCCAGGAATGGACTAATTGAGAATTACCTGAGAACTGGTTCGTAATCTTTCCATATGATCTGTTGATCTATAGCTTTATAATCCCTGCTGTGACCATACTGGAGATGATGGAGTTCTCCCAAATTGCAGATTTATAATAAAGTCACCTGTTTTCTAGCCGTCCCACTCTGTTCATTTGCGTTAACATCCTTGCTCTTGCAATTTATTCTTCTTTACTTCCAATATTTAATCTTCAAAATGTAAAACCCCTTTTGTTACAGCCTCATCAATATCAAATTCTCTGAATGTTCAAAGGTTTAATGGATGCACTGGTGGATCTCCTCAAATTCTTTTTTCAGCGTCTTTAATTTGTCCTTTTCTATATGTGATTAAATGTTAATTAAAGAGACCCTAGCAAGTTTCCAGTGCCTCATTAGTTAATTTCTGGAAAATTCATCATCTGTTTCAAAAGTGATTGTTTCTTTAGAAATCTAATAAGCACCTCTGGAATAATGTTTTTCTCTAGATAATTTGTGAGAGAAAGCAAAGTTCTAACCAATGACGCATTCATCCTGGTAAATTTTTCCATACATCCAAAATGTTTTTCAAATCACATGAATTTCTTTTTCAGAAACCGTATGACATCTAAACATTAAAATGTACTCCTCGTCTTTCTAGTAGTCTTTCGTTCACAATTTTATCATGGTGAATATATAATAGTATAGCTATACAATATATAGAGATAGATATTATACAGAGCAGGGGCAGCCAATACAAAAAGGATACAAGATTAAAACAACAAGAGAAAAAATATTAGCGCCAACCTATCACTATATACAGTAATATCTCTATAAAAATAAAAGGTGATTGTAAAAATAAAAGTAAAAATAATACAGATAAGAATAAAAAACCTATGCTAAACACAGTGGATAGAATAAAAATTAATGTATTAAACTAATAAAATGCATAAAAAATACATTAAAAATAAAAATGTCCAGAAAAATATATATAAAAAATATATACAAATCCCAAGATATTCCAATTGCTATCCAAAAGAGTCTCTGCAGCCCGAATGAAGGGAACACCACTTCCTTGAGGATATCTACAAAAACACAGAAAAAACAGGAGCACTCATAGCGTAAAATTGTATAACAATAAATTTATGGAATAAGGGATAAAAATACACACTCACAAACAGAGCTGAATAAAATGCATTTTTGAGTACAACTCAGCCCGTTCAGACGCAGGAACCCAAAGAGGAGGACTTCGGTGTGATGTCCGCGGTGTGTCTTGCCACAATAGCCCCTCTATGTCCCAGCAGTGGTAGGGTGCTTTGTGATCATGGCCTTGAGCGCCCACAGCGCCCAGAACTCAAACAGCACACAGAGTTCCCAAAGAGCGCGCACAATGCACAGAACCCACAGCCCGCAAATAGCGCCCACAGCCACCCACAGAGCAGTGGCAAAGGCAGCACAATCCCATAAAGAGGAGAGGTAGGAGATCTTTAGATTATGTCCTATTCACTTATACAGTTTTCTTCTGTTCTATTGTGCTGTTTGATGGGTTTGTGTTTTTATTTTATTTTAAGCTTTTATTAATGTTTTGTCCCAATTTTGCCCAAACCCCCCCCCACCCCCCCTCCCAAAAAAAAATAAAAAACGGGAGCCACATGAATACCGCGTTATATGCGGATTAGCGTTATAGCAGATCGTGCTATATATATATATATATATATATATATATATATGCAACTCATCCCAGCCTCTGTCTAAAAGCTGTGTTTAAAACAGCATGCATTGGCTTGAGGATTTGCTTGTGTAATACGAGCTTGAGACAAAAGATGGCACTGAGTGCTCATTTGCAGGTCATTTCCCAGAATCCCTTGCTGCAGTGGAAGCGCTGTATGCTGGGCGATAATGGGGAAAGACAGGGTTGCAGACCTGTCTAAGACATGCAAATGAACATACAGTAATATTTACAGTTGCTTTATGCTTTACTGTGGAGGGTTTTTGCCACTTTTTTTTAACCACCATAACCTTAATAATAGTGGTGATTACCTAGTCTAGTCTCAACCAGCTTAGCCATTAAGACCAACCTCACACTGATGATACCCATCAAGGTTGAAACATGTCTGTGAGTGGGTTTAATGGCTTTGCAACCCATCCCAGCCTCTGTCTAAAAGCTGTGTTTAAAACAGCATGCATTGGCTTGAGGATTTGCTTGTGTAATACGCGCTTGAGACAAAAGGTGGCACTGAGTGCTCATTTGCATGTTATTTCCCAGAATCCCTTGCTGCAGTGGAAGTGCTGTATGCTGGGCGATAATGGGGAAAGACAGGGTTGCAGACCTGTCTAAGACATGCAAATGAACATACAGTAATATTTACAGTTGGTTTATATATATATATATATATATATATATATATATATATATATATATATATATATATATATATATGTGTGTTTGTGTGGCCATGTGTAAGTGGTTGTTAGTTCTGTGGGCTATGTTTGGGGATCCAGGTGTATAGTAATAAGGAATGTTCTGATCTGTATTGACCATTTCGGAAAGATCACCTTAATGGATCACACACTCCTACACAATTAATACCCCTATTTTGAGACTACAGAGGTCCACCATATTATATACTATACCATATAATTTATTATTATGGATATACAAATATTTCCACCTGCTGGTTGCTATATATATATAATATATATATATATATATATATATATATATATATATATATATATAGTGCAGAATAAATGAGTTCTTCAGTATTAGGTGATACCTTTTTTATTGGACTAACAATTTATGTCATTGGACAAGCTTTCGAGAGTTCTCCTCTCTTCTTCAGGTCAGCAATACTGATATACAAAGGATTCAATGGCTAAAAGAGTGTAGCGAGAGGAAAAAAACAAACAAAAAAAACAGATATTTACTGTAGATAAGGTAGGGTGTTAAGTGTTTGAAGCCAGGGGACAGTGTCAAAGAAAGGTGGGGAGGGGAAGGGATGCTGGGTGGGAGAGAAAGTGTGGATAAGAATTGAGGCAAGCAGGATAATTACAAACAATTTTGATAGGGTGTGAGAAAACCCATGTCTGCATTAAGTCCTTTGGTTTTGGTGTCAAAGAGTCTTATCATTCTGAGTTCAAATGTTTTCCGTTCTTGGGTGCTTTTAAACATTCCATTGAGGATTTTGATTTTTAAATCATTTATGGAATGATCTGGTTGTGAGAAGTGATGTCCCACAGGTGAGCTGTATCTTCCTTCTTCGTGATGGAGTATAGAGTGTCTGTGCATATTCATTCTTCCTTATAGTTTTTGGCTGGTTTCCCCAATGTAGAAACCTTGGTTACATTTGTTGCACTGAATCATATACACTATATTCCTGGATGTGCAGCTGTATGATCCTTTAACATTGAATGTTCTATGGTTGTGACTGGCTGTGGGATCTTGGCAAATGTGTTTGCAGAGTTTGCAGCATTTGTTGCTGCACGGTTTTGTGCCATTATCCATGTCTTTAAAATCGTTGTGGAGTTTTCTGCTGACTAATTTCTGTTTGAGGTTTGGTGGTTGTCGGAATGCAAGAATGGGAGGTTTGGGAAAGATTTCTTTTAATGTCGCATCCTCTGTCAGCATGGGTTGCAGATCTTTGATTATTTTTCTTATACCCTCTAGGGTAGGGTTGTATGTGGTCACTAGTGGTATGCCTCAATTCTTATCCACACTTTCTCTCCCCCCCAGCATCCCTTCCCCTCCCCACCTTTCTTTGACACTGTCCCCAGGCTTCAAATGGCTGTTAACCATTTGGAGCCCAAGAAGACGACGAGACAACATCGATTAGGATTTACCATGGGGCTTTTTGAATTGACAGATGAAGATAGAAGATAAAGAAGATCAAGAAATGGTGACAGATGAAGACATTTCCTTGCATAGGAGATACCGGCACCCCATAAAGGTGCCTGTATCTTGGGAAGCAGGGGGTCCCTGGACCTGAAACCAACGCGGTTCAGCTCCGGAGACCCACTGCACATATACACTATGAAAGAAATGTATATTTAAATAAATAATTTTCGGGTGACATTTCAGCTGTGAGAGGCAGCTCTCTCAGAGCCGCTCTCTCTGCAGCAGAAATGAATCGCTGGTTTTGGCCTTTTCAGAGGCTCCATGCTCTCGCTGGCAGAAACTCGCCCGTTTTGGGAATTTTGCTATCACAGGTAATCGAGCCTTTCTGAATAGAGTGATAGCAACACCCCAAAACAATCAATTTAAATGCCCTGGCGATAATTTTTATCAATCCTCACTATATGAGGCCCATTGTCTTTTGGGATTTGTATTTAAGTCCGGGATATCATTAATCTATTTACCTGGCTTCTTACAGTGCTTTTGTATGATTTAACAGACATGCCAGTCAGCATATAGCTTTGGTTTACGCACAGGGGATCCATGCCATGTTTTAAATTCTGTGCTATCTTTTTATTCTGTTTTGTGACATCCAAATAATAAAATGTACTTTTGATATCGCATATCGTATACCCGAGTGCTACCTTTTTGGGCTTCTTTTTCTTTTGTTTACTGCACCGACACACTTTATTCGAGCAAATACCCAGTATGTACCTGGCAGATACCTGGAATGCGCCGCTCCTCACCTCTGACAAGCCCCGTTGCGTTTGCCTTCCCAGCCTGGGTTCATGCCTGGCTGACGGGCGGCTGATCTGTTAAATGATAATGATTAGGATTTAATAGGCTGCAATGCTTCGCGTGTCTACCAGATGGCATAAATTCATGAATTGTAATGCAGTATATATATATACTGTGCAGTATTGTAGCCAGCGGGAATAAAATGCTTCAATCCCTGCTTGGAAAATACCTCAATGCACTCGGGCAGAAAACAGTCACAAACCTCAATACACCCGGGTATACCCGAATTCGTGGGACTAGCCGAGCTCGAATAAAGTGTGTCGCCAGTGTACATACATATTGGCCCTTTTAGCACCACTGACATACTTATTAAGTATCTATAATATTGTCAGTTTGTTGGTTGCCTTAATTGTGCAGTCTTGTGCATGCGGGATCCACTCTCTTCTTTAGCTTTCATATATATATATATATATATATATATAAAAAAAAAGTAGATTTTACCAGATTGGAGTCCGGAAAAAACGAGACAGCACACAGTCCAGTAGTTCCAATGAAGCTGTATTCAAAGTAACATGGCACCACCTCCAACGTTTCGGTCCACTCAACGTGACCTTCCTCAGGGACGTGCAATAAGTGAATGCTAATCCACCCCCTTATATACCCAAACAAATCAAAATTAAAATGAACTCACCCGTGTAAGTGCAACATTGCCCGCGAAACTGCGCCGCTGTGATACGCATGCAAATGCTGGAACGCATCACCATCTTGGATTTAGTGATGTGGATCGTCCTGCTAAACTACGGTGGCCTCTATGGTATAGACCTAAACTAGTGGCAGGATCGCGCATGCGCGGACTCCTCAATGCCCCGTTATGCCGTGGCCCGCAATCAACTACTGAAACGCATCGCCATATTGCATCTAATGCTTCAGCTTTACTAACACAGCTAAGGTGGCCTGAATGAAGCCTGTAACCAATACAGTGGCGGTTCGCGCATGCGCGAACCTCCCCAGGCCCCACAGTGAGGAAAATGCAGTTGCACACAGGATCCTTACAACCCTATATCTGTCCCCATAACGCGCATCTGAGCGCCTGCGTATAGACACAACCCAAAGGATATATGTGTAAATCTGGTGTTATGAATGCCCAAGCTCTATATAAAAAGGGGCTACTGGCTAATGGGACCGCTCTAGGGAGGCTCTGGCAAGATGGCACAATAAAACGCATTGGAATGTGTTTTGTTATTTGCTTGAAAAAGTAAACATCATATCCAGGAGGACATGCTGCAGCACAAGATCGCATGGCACACACAGCAGACATGACAAATACAAATTAAACAACAAACATGTGAAACACTGTGTGCATCACAGTGAGGTGTATTGTTATTAATGTCCCACTATAATAAATACTATGACTACAATGACTAATAAAGTCTAAAATCGAAAAAAAGATACCATGTGTGGTCAAACCAATCTATTCTTAAATAGAGGGACCATTGAGCATATGGCGTGTACGCCTAACTTGACAACTTGAAATGGACAAGAGTATGTCTACCCGGAGCAAATGTACATATTGCACTCCGTTAGCTATCTCTGTCCTGAGACAGCTTGTCACCGACACGATGTATTTAAACAACATATCAGATATTCTGCAGTCTCAAATGCAACATGCTGTATCAAAAATCTCGAAGCGGGACATTATGAACAATCTTGATGCACACATCATAACCTTAGGGTGACTTTGTGAAAATAACAGTACAAGGGCACATATAGAAATAACACATGAAGAAGTGATGAAAAAATATTAAAAAAGGAACACTGACAGGAAAAAACTCAAAGCAACAAAACAGAAAACAATTGTTCATCAACTCAAAATATCATAGTCCTGATTTCATTCATAAGAAACACCCTAACGAAAAATCTTCGTTTAAGCCAAAAGGGGCCACTGTCTTTAGTTCAAAGATGTGCCTCGCTTCGCTTTGCAATAAAAGTCTGTTTCTATCACCCCCTCTTGCGGGCGCTCGGATCTGCGAAATTGGCATGCACCTAAACGTTGCCAATGAATGTTTGAAGTCCCTGAAATGTTTGGCAACAGGGAGACATTTAAACTCCAAATCCTTGGCGTCTGTAGATAATGCTTTACGAATTGTTGAACCCGCAATGAACTGCTGGAACGCATCGCCATGTTGTATCCAATGGTAATACATAGTTAACCTAACTACGGTGGCCCGAATGGTGCAAATGGCCACTACAGTGGCGGTTCGCGCATGCGCGAACCTCCCCAGGCAACTCAGTGAGCAGAATACAATATAGCGCAGGATCTTTACTACCCTTAATCTGTCCCCACTATGCGCATAAGGGCGCCCACACGCAGACACAACCTCAAGGACATATATGGGGGTCTGATATTATAAATGCCCAAACTCTATAAAGAAGGGCACCTTGCAAATGGGACATTTAGGGAGGCTCTGATATGTTAGCACAATAAAGCGTATTTGTGATGTGTGTGGTTATTTACTTAAAAAATACGCAAAAGGACCTGTTCCAGCATGAGAACGCATGGCACACACAGCAAACATACAAAAACCAATTAAACAACAAACATGTGAAACGCTGTGTGCATCACAGTGAGGTATGTTATTTTCAATGTCCCACTATAATAAATACTATAACTACAATGACTAATAAAGTCTAAAATCGAAAACAAGATACCATGTATGGTCAAACCAATCTATTCTTAAATAGAGGGACCAATAAGCTTATAGCATATACGCCTAACGAGACAACTTGTAATGGACAAAAGTATGTCTACCCGGAGCCAATGTTCATATTGCACTCCGTTAGCAATCTCTGTCCTAAAGACAGCTTGTAACCGACACGACATATTTACACGACATGTCAGATATTTTGCAGTCTCAAATGCAACATGCAGTATCTATGATCTCGAAGTGGGACATCGTGAACAATCTTGATGCACACACCAAAACCATAGGGTGATAAAGTGAAAATGACAATACAAGGGCACATATAGAAATAACACATGCAGAAGTAATGCAGAAATATTACAGAGGGAACACTGACAGGCAAAAGCACACAACAACAAAACAGTAAACAATTGTTCAGCAACACAAAATGTCATAGTCCTGATTTCATTCATAAGAAACATCCTAGCGAAAAATCTTCGTTTAAGCCAAAAGGGGCCACTGTTTTTAATTCAAAGATGTGCCTCGCTTCGCTTTGCAATAAAAGTCTGTTTCTATCACCCCCTCGTG
>CM071568.1:214354889-214756181 GCA_036426205.1 Ascaphus truei | reverse complement strand
GTGAACCGTCTCAACGATATTCCATCAAAGATACGTTTTACGCTGTGCTACAGTGAACTTGAGATTCCATTCTTGGACACGATGGTATACAAAGCAGGTGACAAATTGGCCACAAGGCTATATCAAAAAATAACTGACAAGAACACACTGCTCTATGCCACAAGCCACCACCCGGCCCCGTTGAAAAAGGGGCTTCCGTATTCACAACTACTACGAGTGAAGCGAATCACCAGTGATCACAAAGAGTTGGAACCTGCTCTTATCAACATGGCTAATAGGTTCCTTGAGCGAGGTTACAGTCCGGTCGATGTCAAAGATGCACTTGATCGTGTGATCCGATTGGACAATTTAGATCGTACAAACACCGAACTGGGTGAGCAAACAAACAGCTCAAGATTTAATGTTATAAGTACATTCAGCACTGCGTCCCCATGCATACAACGTGGCATTAGAGATAATTGGCACGTCTTAACGAATGACGACAAAATAGGTAAAAAAATTTGTGAACCCCCCTTGTTTTGTTTTCGCCGTGGTCCGTCAATTGGGGACATGATCACGCAAGCAGATCCGGCTGACAAATATAGCAAGGACAAAACTTGGTTATCCCAAAAACCTGGGGCCTACAGGTGCAAGGGTTGCACAAACTGCCAGTATATGCAGGTGGGTTCTTTCTATTGCCATCCACATAATGGGACCAAAATCAAAATTCACCAACATCTGAATTGTGAATCAAAATTTGTTATATATTTGATTAAATGTCCCTGTGGTTTACTTTATATTGGGAAGACAGTGTGAATGCTTAAAGAACGCATAGCCATCCATCGTTCAACAATTCGTAAAGCATTATCTACAGACGACAAGGATTTGGAGTTTAAATGTCTCCCTGTTGCCAAACATTTCAGGGTCTACTTTTTACATGTGCATATGGGGCAAGCATCAGCATCTTACTTACTGCACCGACACACTTTATTCGAGCAAATACCCAGTATGTACCTGGCAGATACCTGGAATGCGCCGCTCCTCACCTCTGACAAGCCCCGTTGCATTTGCCTTCCCAGCCTGGGTTCATGCCTGGCTGACGGGCGGCTGATCTGTTAAATGATAATGATTAGGATTTAATAGGCTGCAATGCTTCGCGTGTCTACCAGATGGCATAAATTCATGAATTGTAATGCAGAATATATATATATACTGTGCAGTATTGCAGCCAGCGGGAATAAAATGCTTCAATCCCTGCTTGGAAAATAACTCAATGCACTCGGGCAGAAAACAGTCACAAACCTCAATACACCCGGGTATACCTGAATTCGTGGGACTAGCCGAGCTCGAATAAAGTGTGTCGCCAGTGTATGTTTACAGTGTGCCAACTGAGAGTGTTTTTTTCATATATATATATATATATATATATATATATATATATATATATATATATAATAATAAACAGAGATCCCAAAAAGGTCCGCAGCACTCACAAATTGTTTTCAAATGCTGAAAGGTTTTAATGGAACATCACAAGCATCAGGGGTAGTAACAGCAAAGAATAGAGTGACGTTTTGGACCTCCCGGTCCTTTCTCAATATGTGGTTGGCACAAAAACCAGCAGGAAATTTCTGTTGTAGGAAATGCAAAGCATGCACATTACTGAGTACAGAAAGAAAAAACGTCAGCTCTTATGTAACAAAGTAAGTGTTTAATATAGATGATTGTTTTTCTTCAAAACTACATTTGTAGTGTATCTTTTAGAATGCCCTGTGTTAGCGAGCTTTGCTTTTGACTATAACTAGACAGTCGCTTAATAGTGATGAAAGTCTAGTTACGTTAGCGGCCACGACCATCAGGACACAGCAGTACCCGGTTACTGAGAGTGATGCTGAGTACACCTTTTCATGGAAGTAAACCGCCGTGATGTTTGTCGGATGCGGTGATGAGCAGAGCGTCGTTGCGGTAACATGTGCCTATAAATCTAATGCTTGTTATGATCTAATCTGATGTACGTGCGATAATCGCCATTTTTCACATTTTCTTCATATATTTGAATATACTACACTATGAGAGTTGTGCGCTGTTTGTTTTTTCCACTTACATGCAGTTTGCGCAAAGTACAGTACATACGGTAGGTATCTCCCTGGAACGCACGGACACTACAGTATGCATTTCACATAAGAACAAGTGGTTTTTAAAAGAAACCATTTTGAATTAAACATTGTAGTGAATTTTATTTTTCAGAAAGGTACTTACGGTTTTAACAGATTTTGCGTCTCTCTTGGGAAATGTTGCACAATCTTAGAATGAACCCTATAACAGTCACAGAACATTACAAATATTTGTGTGTAAAAACAGATTAATATTAAAATATTATTATTTGTACTGTTAAGTACTTGTGCCGTTGATAGCATCACCACGGCTATCAACAAAGATAATCACTGTGCCATCTGGCAGGCAGATACTGAAATTATCATAAAATTTACTTGAAACATCTAACCGCTGAATGTCATTTCGTAAGGCTTCCTGCAGCTTCCCATGGCTATTTCCGCGGTAAACAAAGTATTTCCATGTTAGGAATTTCTCACCTTGCCCCAATATAAACAACAGTATGTTAGTCTTTCTACGTCTGTACAGTATATTGCATATTTTTACAATAACATTTTTTATTTTAAAACACTTCAGTCCAAGTTCGACAAAGAAGAGAGGGAAGTCACTTAAACAGTACCTCTGTGCATATTTAATTGGCCAATTTTGCATTGCACATCTTGCCATGGAATAAATATGACCCAATGAGTCCTTTGTCTAAAAAGCCTACAGTCTAATTTGGTGCTATAGTGTATGAGCATTAATGTGTTTATGGAGTAACATTGCTTAATTGTGGGAAAAAAGTGTATTTTCCAAGGTCTCAAGAATAAGTAAACATGGGCAAAAAACGCTACAGCTGAGTTCTTAAGCGATTCGTCAAGCATCAAGTCAAAGTGCATTGCAATTTTGTAAATATCCTAATTTGCTAAATTCTCTGAAATTGCTAGATTTGCTTATGGCTGAGAGTATAAATAGGCCAATGCTTCGCTTGCTGTCTGAATTTTTCTGAAAGCTTACTATTAGCCCTTTGAGGCTTGGCGAAATATTTAACAGGGAATCAAATTTGACCCACCCATTATTTTTAAATTTAACAAATTCATTTTTTCTCACTTCGCACCTCTCTGACATTGGGATTTAACCACTTTCACCCACCTCACTGGCAGTGTTCTTAGCACTGCTACATTACAAAGAAAAGATCAAGTTAGAGCTGCAAGTAATGAAGAGTGGGAAACGTTTGCATAAAATAGAGTGAAATAAAACAACCACCTTGTGGGAAGCCTTGTGATTTGTGGTATGCAGGGGTTAAGGAAACAGCAACATGATCGAGGAGACACAAAGAGAATTGAAGCTGTAAGGCTTCGTCCTTAGTGCAGCTATGTAGCTCGCGCTGAAACAAACACTAAAGTTAATTTTGACCTATGTCCTCTGATCCTATTAGGATTGGGTTACGAAGGGGGAGCGCTCCGATTGGCTAAAAGAGCGATGACGTCACTGTCATGGCGCGAACAGCGCCTGTATTTATACCTGTGTGTTTGTACTGTTTTTATACACCTTGATAAAGGGCGCACGGCCCGAAATGCGTAGGTGTGCGTTCTCTGGGTGCTCCAGGGGTCATGTTTGATCCTTTTATTCATTAAACAAGTTATTTTTGCTACCATTAGCCTCCTCCATTTTTGCTGGTAGTGCACTGCCTTTGTTCATCCATTCTACTTTCCCTGTTTGGTGGATTGCACGCTGTTCAGGATACTTGATGGGACTGCTCCTCTGGAATTTAAAGTGAGTGTTTTCTTACATACTATGCCTAGTTATTTTGATGCACCGGTTACCCACATTCTACTATGGACAAAGCCTAACTGTTTACCCACTGCGATAAACTACATTGTTTCGAGGGTGCATGTTTGTATTATCATATTTATGAACATACCGTTGGGTACTGCAGTATTCATGTTCTTTCTGCCTCTTATAAGAATAAGTAAAATGTAGCTACAACTACACTACAGCCCTTTATGACAAAAAGGCAGAAAGGTACAGTATAGCATATCTTTTGACAAATATATATATATAAAAAAAAAAGATATATATTTCATATAAACCCTTCAGTGCTATAAAGTTATAAAGTCCTGTTATGCGCTTAAAATGAGTCTCTATCATGCCAAAATGGCATACGTAAGATGATAAAATAGCATTCAAACTCCCCCTGGCTTTCAAGTCTCCTGAAGCTAACCTTAACTACTGTAAAAAAATAAATCTGCAGGTCCATACTGAGGGCTCTAAACCAGATACCAGTATGCTCAACATGTTTTTATATACAGTAGAGGAGGATAAATTATGTCAGTATTAAACCTATGAACTTAAGTGTCATTATTTCGTTATGTATGCAAAGAAATGCACTGTAATTGTAGCCACCAGGAGGATGAGGTAAGCAAAATTGAATTCAATTTTCTAGTCTACTCTAGAGTGCATTTGACAACCATCTAAAGATATGTTGCTATTGATCTACCCCACTGACTTTCGCATGTCAACAGCAAAGACATTTCGAAAATATATCCTAACTGCTAATAAACCTTTTAAAAACATACATTGTCAGCATATTGTTTAGAATATTTTTAATCTGAAGCCATATCCTTCCTCTGGAAAGCATCAACAAAGACTTAAAAAGCAGGTTTAACAAAGAACAAAATAGCTCATAAAATGTAAGATTCAAAACCAGTCATATATTTCACAAACTGCAAAAAGAAAGGCACTATGCTGTGCAGATGTGCAAAACTATGCAAAAGTAGTCATAACGTGTCTTTCAATTTCACTTTATTGTGAAACGTTTCACCAATCCTCAAAAGACAAATAATATTCACAAATTAGTCCCAGATTTCGAAATGTTCCAACAGTAAGCAGAATACGGTATATAGGCCCTATTTATATTTTCAACAATATGCAAATATAGCGATTTTAGAAAACTTAGTAAATTAGCATATTTAGCAAAGTGAAAAGAAGATTGACTTAATGCTTGACAAATTACTTGCGAATTCTGACAAACGTCAATTTGTTTGCAGCCTAAATAGGGTAAATTTTGTCTAGTTCACGACATTGGGAGACAGTTTTGCACATCTCTACTGTGTTGTATAGGAAAGAATCAGCAAAGTTGCAAAAGTCATGGTAAAAAAAATCCCATTGAATATAGGATGAAAGGGAGTGTGAAATCGAAATCCCTTGTTTAATTGTTGGAAATTACCAAATATGAATAAAATATATTTGCTCTTTTTCAAAACTGCTGTTGAATTGTTATGCATATTTTTAGATAGCAATAATAGCTACATTATCCAAGCTATAGTTGATACATATCATGCCTCTTAACTATAAACCAAAGAAGGGTTTAGTTAAGTGTTTATAGTGTTTTTATTTGTTTAGTTATCACAACACTGTTTTGATGGAGAAACATGCCAATCAGCATAGAATAGTGTTCTATTCTCTGCATTTCCGCATCCGGAGGTGATGTCTAGGTCTCCTCAGGGTCACCGAAAGTGATGCGTTGGCACAGTAATGGTACCAGCTGGCGCAGTTCACACCGTGGACACAGGTGAATTAGGTTACAGGGGTAAATACTGTATGCTCTGTGGCAATTTGCTTCAGTTAAGCCCGAGGAAAGTGTCAGGGGACCCTGAAACGTCCCTACTTTTGCTACAATCAGTATGTGCCTTAAGAATATATAGTAACTGATTTTTTAAATTTCCTGATGTATGATGTAGAATATAAAAGCATGAAATAAATCAACTACTCAAAGTAAACCTCGAGGACTCAGTAAGTTTTTTCTACTTTTATTATCGTTTACATGAGTGCCGATCCATTGTGTTTACAGCCACGTTAGACAAGGGCAATTTACACGGGATCGCAAACGAACAAAAGAGTTAACTAAAAGAAGTTTATTTTCGTCCGAGCCAACAGGAGGTACACAATACACAACTTCAGGGTTGCATTCACCAAAACAGGAATTAAAGGGGGAATCTAGCTCGCCTTGGTGCTGGGCACCACTTAGGTAGACCTTCCCAGGATGCCTTCCACACCCCATGAGTACCATAGGGATGCTAGTCTTCAGCAAAAATCTTAGAGTAACAAACCAATTGTCTTCCATACTGTGAGTCTGACTAACTGTGATCGCAGGGGTTTACATAGTTTCCCAGCCTCCATCTGGAACCATGTAGTACCGGGTGCTGACCAATCAGAGCATGGATGCCACGCCAGCCAATCACAGAGCGAGGATTTGTCTGTGACAGGACAATCATGGCCATGGGAGATGACAATGGTTTAGGACAGCCTAAAGAGGTTTGCTTTAAGGAGACTGGGCAATTCAAATTGATCAATGGGAACTGAGTCAGTTGGAGCTAGGACCCAGGTCTCAGTTTCCCGTTTCAGCCTGATACCTTCTGCAAATAGAGATGCCTCAGAGTCTAGGATTAACAATGGCTCTGCTTTTGAAGTTTATTTTCCCCACACCTGAGTAAAAATCCTTCTCCCAATCCTACAGTGTCCTAAGCACACCACCCAGCCGACATGTGGATAGCAGCTCAAGATTTCTTTTTGTGCTGGCTGGCTAAGTGAATCAGCAGTTCAGCAAACAAAGGAGTTACACTAATACATTACATATGCATGGGGAATAGCAGTTTTACAGTGGAATACACAGAAATATATTGGTAAGCCCTTTTGGATATAATAATATGGTCTTTTAACCAGTAACCAAGACATCCATCTTGACAGGTAGGGGCAACTGCCAGACTTAATCTTTAATGTGCTGGCCAGCCTTACCTTACCGTCACATATACAATGCTCAGTATCATTATTCACATTTAATTACCTAAAAAAAAATCCCATTGCCTCAAAATTACCTCTGAATTTCACATGTTGTTCACAAAACTATGGTTGTTCGTGTCAGAAATGGGAAACAGGAGAGGAAGACTTCACTGAGTGGAACTTGTGATCAGCCATTACACAGCCCTTTCAGTCATATTTAAGGAAGTAACACTAACAGGGAATTCAATTAGGATATTCCCCCAAAAGAGTGAACTTGGTCAGAAATGCATGCCACATGAGTGGCAGGGTTTTTGAAGGTAGGGAGGTTTGCCTTGGGACACTTTGGGGTAAATGTGTGATATGGGTACAGGGTAGAAATATCACCCTGGAGCAAGGCATAGCAAGAAGTATGGTAAACCAGTGAAGGATAAGGCAACACTATAATAATAAGATTTACAAATCAGGCCTGTGAAGTGCAAAAGGCAAAAGCAGTCTGAGTTTGAGCTGGGTATTTGGTGGATTTCGGTCGGCTGCTGAGCTATAGTTCACTCATTAACGCTCATTCACTTTAATGGCAGTAAACAAGCATTTATAACTTCAAGCAACATTGAATAAATTCTCTGTGATGACTTAGTCTCAATAGTTGCTAAAACATATTCACATATGCTTATGTTACGCGACTTTTCTGCAGCCTTTGATAATGTGGACCACCCTCTTCTCCTTTACATTCTCAATACTCCGTAACAGAGTTCTATTCTGATTTCCTCTTACCTCTCCATCGTACTTTCAGTGTCTCATTTGCAAACAACTCCTCCACCTCTGTCAATCTCTCTGTGGGCTTAACTCAGGGATTTGCCTTGGGACTTCTTCGCTTTTCTTTTTACATTCTCTTGATCAGCTAATCCCATCTCTTCATTTAAAATATCCCCTCGATGCTGGTGACACACAAATTTACCTTTCAACTCCTGAATTTACACCTGCTGTACAGACAAAAGTCTCTGTATGATTCTCCGCTATATCATCCTAGATTGTCCTCCGCCAACTCAAACGTAACATGTCAAAGACGGAACTCCTCATACTTCCTCAGGGCAGGCCCGGCCTTACTGCCCCTTTTTCTTTACTGTTGGCACAATTATCATACACTTAGTATCATAAGCCCGCTGCCTAGGTGTCACATTTGACTCCTCCCTCACATTCGGTCTAGCATTTAGGCACCACTCACCTTGTTAAAGGGACATCTCATAGTTGATCTTTTTGTCAACAGTGTAAGCCCCTAACCTTGCCCCTTACCGTAAAACTCCCTAATCATGACACCTAATACTAATCCATTACCCTAAAGCCCCTTTCCCTAAGGCCTTGCCCTAAGCCCTTACCCTAAATCCCTTATCCTAAACCCCTTATCCTAAACCCCCCCACCCCCTTAAAAACCTTATAGTCCAGGGATTCACTTAGAGTGAGGGTGTGGAGTTTCTGGTCGAACAGAATGCCACATTCACTCCTGTCTCTGTTATTTTCAATTACGTTGTGATTGAAAAAAAATATCAGTAGACTGTTAGTGAAGAGTGAGGAAGCAGACAGAGTCTAATCTTCACATGGCTCTGTTCCCCCTGACATATCTGTGCTCCTCCTTCCCTCCCCTCCCCTCTCACTGTTATTGACTCCTATACTCAAGTGACCCAAACCCTGCCTCGAGACTAAAAGTCATAAGACCCAGTATACTCTTCAGACAGACACACAAGGCATGCACAAATGGATTGTGGGACCCTGCACACAGAGAATTAGGGTACACGGGGGTTGCTTCTAGAAGCAGCAGTGTGATAGAAGAGGTGCACTAAGCTTAAAAGCATACTTACCTTGGAGATTCCCTAATATTTAGGAGGGGGAGGCATCATTTTTACACTCTTTTCCAGTTAAACTTCCCTCATCCGTAGTGAAGGTCCATTTACAACCATGGGGTCGAAATACAAAGATTATCATTTAAACTTGTTTGTGCGTCAACATTTCAGTTGTTAAAAGTAATACACACCTTCTAAAATGTGCATTGTATGTACAGTATGAAGACTACATACTGTATGATACAACATATGTTGTTATTTTGACACATGCTGTCCTGTTGAATACTGTATCTGAATAAATGAGTGTTACGAAGTACAAATTATTACTGTGATATTATTTATAATAGTAATACTGTGAAAATAATACATGTTGTCAAACTATATACTAAAACATTCTTGCTGCGTCAACTACATTTTTGGATATCACTGAGATAGGGAGTTTACTAAAAAATTAGGGGCATGGGTGAATGCCCTGAGTAAATAGAGTGAGTACTTTATCACTGGGTTAGTTGTTTTTTTTTAAAATATGTCTTGGTTCCTATTGTACTACCAGGAATATAGCATTTGTTTAGATTAGTGCTCACATATTTATTCACAAACTCTGCATTTGCAAACCCTCGGTTTGCCCCTGCCACTGTCATCCACGTGATCTGTATTGTTTAAATCAGGGATGGAAGAATCTCAGGCACTTGGATTTCAGTGCTAGCTCAAATGTTAATTAATCCTAATAGAGGTGTATTGGTATTTTATCTGGTAGTGTTAGGCCTTGCGAACAGGTGTCTGCCTTGTCGTGGCTCGCAAGCTTACAACGCTTTGGCCAAAGGGTTAAACTAAATGACCCTATTTCAAGAGAATATATAAGTATTTTACTGTGTATTATCTGTCATGTTGGATGTAGCATTGGGCTTCTCTGGTTGTCTGTTGTATACATATGCCACGTTCAAAAGCACTCCATTTTGACACATATAATTATATATATTTTGTGGGGGCTCAGGGGTTCCCAAAAAGAGCTTGCTGGGGTTCTGTATTTTGCTAGCTCATATGTTGTTGCGGCACAGCCCTGACTGACCTGCCAGTCACTGCTGTGACCAGTAACAGTGCTTCCCATCATGCTTTGCTAGAGTGACATCAAAGCAGTATAGAGAGCTGTGGTCAGCCATGGAAATGACTGATAGGTCAGTGAGTCTGTCAGTGTGTGTCTGTCAGTATGAGTCAGATACACACTGACACACACACTGTGGCACACACACTGTGACACACAGAGAAACTAAGAGAGTGCTGTCACAATGACTCTTCTCCCCTCTTACAATTAGAAATTATGCTTTTTAGGTGAGATCATTTGCATGGGAAAATGTACTAAAACAAACTACTGTATGCTATGGTATTACATGCAAACAAATACATTTTTGCTCAGACAGTAAATTCATGTTATATCACAGTAGGTTATGAGGTTTGTTTTTCTGACAAATGGAAAGAGTCAGAGATAATGATACTTTTTGTTCAACAAAGCACAAATCTTACCCTTTTGAATAGTTGGTCCTCAACAGTTATGGTTAACAGATGTAGCCATTTTCATTGTTAGCAGAAACAGCAGGACAGGTCTCTTGAACTTGGCAATTAGAAAAAAGGGCGATTATCCCACACACAATCCAATGTTTTATACTACAGCACTTTGGGGGAAAAAATATTATGAATCTGTAAATTTGCTCAGCAATCATTGAGTAAAAGGTGACATTTAGATGTTGGCATTCTGAATCAGAATAGTCTGTATGTATTGAGGAATTTAATCCATGAATGATCTGTGAGCTGTCCTGTAGGAGACATAGGGCTCTATGCACAAAGTGCCGAAAAAATTTTCATCGCCACAAAATGCCTTTGGTATTCAGTAAGCGCCGATAATTTGCCAAAATCTGCATTTTTTGTCCCTGATAAAAATTATCGGCAGGCGGCTGGCGATAAGACACTTTTCGGCACCTTTCGCCACTTTTTTAAATCGGCTGTATTCTAGTAGCCCTGATCCTGTTTTCGGTGCTTATCGGTGCTGATCGGCAGTCTCGAAAAGCCTTTTTTCGGCAAATCGTCCCGCCAACTCGTCCCGTTGGCGGGTCGGTGGGGAAAAGCATCGGCAAGGGCGACACTTAGAAAAAATCAGGCCTTTTTCCTGCCTGAGATTGATGCTGGGGGTCTCCGGAGCTGATACCAGCACCGGAGCCCCCCGGCATGCATCCGAGGCAGGAAAAATGCATGTAAAGCCCACTTCATTACCTTAGCGGCTAACCGTTAAGGCAATGAAGGGGTTAACCCACTGTGCCAGCTTTATTGTGGGTAGCGGGGGTGGGTGAAGGGGGTATTTGGCCCTTATTGTTTGTTTAGGGCTTGTGGGGGGATTGCGGGTGCACTTAACCGCTTCACGACCGTAGCAGTTAATACCGCTACGGTCATGAAGGGGTTAAGGCCTCCCGCTACCCACCCGCAAGCCCTAAACAATCACCGTTGGGGCTAATACCCCCTTCACACACACCCGCTACCCACAATAATAAAAAATCACACACAACAGCCCCCCACAAAAAATAAATAAATAAATATATTATATATAGATATATGATATATTATATATATTTAAATAAATAATCATATATATATATATATATATATATATATATATATATATAAATATATATATAGATATATATATATATTACCCCAACAACCCCTATAACCCCTAACATACACATATATGCACATCAATGATACTATAGGCCGGCGTGGGCCCTCAGGTGTTACCTGTTATGTGCCCCCCCTTAACACATACAGTATAGTAATGGGCACAATTACTATTATCCACAAATGCATAATAGTGAATGTGCCCATTTTAAATACATAAACACCAATCAATACTTTAAATACATATAGCACTCACCCATGTCCGGCTGCCACGATGAAGGCCATCCTCATCTTCATCCTGTTCATGCCCCCTCCGCTGCTGCAAAATAGACACAAGAATGAAAACATCCAATGTAATATCCCCTAACCCCTTAATCACCATAGCGGTAATTAACCGCTACAGTCATTAAGAGGTTAACCCACCCACCACTCACCCACCACTCGGGAGGCCTACATACACTCCCACACAAACCCCCCACCCCGTGAGGCCTAACCACCCTCACCCACTACCCACAAGGGAGGACTACCCACATACCCTTAGGGCCAATACCCCCTCCCCCCACCCCCAGTACCCACAATAAAAACAATTCACAGCCCCACAATAAACATCATTATATTTATTCAATACATTACCCACCCCTGTGCCCCCCCATAAATACATGATTTATTCTTTTACATACATGGTTCATACCCCAGCCCCACGCGAGTCCCCGGCGGTCTGGCGGGTCACCTGACAGACCTACAGGGCACCAGCAACTTGTTTCACACAAGTTCTGGAGGCCTGTTGGTGGGTCCTGCCAAGCGCCATGGCCCCCAGGTGGTCTCCTTGGGTCAAAGTGGGCCACAATTGGGTCCCCACGGTAGGCCCAAGGATGTCTGGGAGCCCCGGGTCAGATCCACAGGTGTCTGCGGGGCCTCGGGTGGTTCTCACAGGGGTCTGGGGAACTCACGAGTGCTCACTATGGGTCCGCGGTGCCCCCCAGGGATGTGAGACCACCGGTTCATCCCCGCACACTACGGGTCCGCGGTGCCCCCACGGATGTGAGACCACCGATACATCCCCGCACACTATGGGTCCGCGGTGCCCCCACAGATGTGGGACCACCGTTCATCCCCGCAGGTGTCACCCGTGGAACCACCAGCCTGATACCCGTGAGATACCCGAGGATACCGCAGGTGGTCTCCAGAGGTCTCATGCAGAACCAAGGAACCAACCCTGAATGTAAAAAAAATAAACCTGGTCTATACATTCAATACATACATTCCCTCCCCCCCCCCAACACCTACAGTACAATAATGTGCAAAATAACTATTATCCAGATAGGGATAATAGATTATTAGCCCATTATTAAACACATTAACTAGCATATTAAATTAAATAAAGTTCTACTGACCTCATCAATAAGAAGCCCCCGTCGCCAGCAATATCCTTGTCTTTCGTTGCCCACAAAATACATAGCCAATACATAGCCAATACATTGCAATTACATTCAGATATCAATTAACCCCTTAAACACCTTATCGGATATTAACCGCAAAGGTAATTAAGGGGTTAAGCCACACTGGCCCGATACCCACCCTTCACCCATTCATTTGTACAGTGGCTTCGTCATGCAACTATATATATATATATATTTTTAAACATTGGCACTCAGCATTTTATTATAACTTTTTGCATGTATTTTTATTAGTGTGAGTCAATCATCCATATTATTGTTGCATTCACCCTTGCCATTCACCTTTGCTATATCCACTTAATACAATCAATTGGTAATCAGTCTGAGTTTACACCTGAGGAGCGCAGTCTATTCTTTGTTTGATATATATATATATATATATATATATATATATATATATATATAAAGCAGAAAAAAGTCCAGTTAGTCCAGTTAGTTAGTTAGTCCAGTTGCGATAGTGCAGAATAAATGAGTTCTTCAGTATTTGTGATACCTTTTTTATTGGACTAACAATTTATGTCATATATATACACATGATGAACCAATATACAAATAAATGTAGAAGGGTTATCAAAAACATGCTATACTACAAATACCACTTCTCCATACAGACACACTACAATAAAATCAATTTCCTTTAATAATCCAATCTGATCTTCCTATCAAAATCCTCAAATGCCAATCAAAAGCCACAAATGCCACTGAAAACATTGCATTTACATTGTATACATGATGCATACAATCTATGCACCATATACATTCTGCAAATGAATGTTAACAATAACATTTTCCAAACAAAATACCAATACATCCAAACAAGTATACTATTTAAACCAATCCAGTAACCATAAATCAATTAGCATTCATTAATTAAATCCCTAAACAATTTACATTCCATCACGAACAATTAAACAATTAACTAATTCAATCGTTGAACAGAACAAGTTATCCTCTGACAAAATATAAGAACCAACAAGAATACAATATACAAAAGCAAGCCTCACCCTGACCTAAAGTACACCATACAATAGCAAACATTTCATCTATCTAATTTTAAAATACATGACACACACATTTATGCATAGCAGCATAGCCAAAATAATTTAAAACACAGCAAATCAAGCTTTTAAAACAACATCATTTCTTACCCTGTATGTATATATTGATCTAGACATACATACATACATACATACATACATACATACATACATACATACATACATACATTCAGTGGAAAGAAATGATATACCAAAAATAAATAAATACACATGTAAAAAAAAAAAAAAAAAAAGAACAAGTTAAATAAAATACATTTCTTTAGTTCACTTACCATTACTTGACCCACTCACCGACTCCCGTTGAACAGCTTACTCTCGAACCAATCCACCACGCACAGGAACCCATAAAATTAAAAACCATAAAATAATAAACATTAAAATAAAAATCCAAAACAATCCACGGGTCTTCTATTTGTAATCTATCTTCATCTGTATTCTTCTTTCTTCTATCTGCGGCTCTCTTCCGGGGTCTTCATGTCTTCTACGGCCACGCCCTGGCCTTCTTCTTCTGTAGGAGGTCCTTCCTCCTCGGCGTCTGCCTTCAAAATGAGACGACATAGGCTTATAAAGGCCTATGTCGTCACATTTTCATCATGGTTCCCACGTCCCTGATTGGGCTGTGAAAACCATGTGTATTGATTACACTATAGCTATTTGGAACACATAGTGTTCAATAAGTACCGTTACCCTACACATCTGGGGATTTTACTAATGCACTTTTATGCATTTTTTATTGTGTTTCGTCGGTTTTTATAGCATAGATTATTAAAGTTTTGTTATTTTATTTATATAGTAGTGTGACCTTTTTGTCTGTGAATCCTATACTAGGATTTGGCTATTCACTACCTCACACCTTTATTGACATCACAATTATCTTGTCATTTACCTTGAGTGCAATTACAGAGGGCTGTGTATAATCTTTTGATTATTTGTGTGGTTTCTATTGGTTTCCCCCTTGCACCAGGTAATTTGTGTTTCTATGTTTGTTGGTTTGGTGCAGCGACGTATTTTTGTGTGTTTATATACAGTTCTGAGGTTTTTACCTCTTTCCGTACTCCAGCTCCCAAGGAATCTTTCCCCCCTCCCTACCCCCACCACCTATCTGTGACATAGTCTCTGGTGTCAATCTGCACGATGTCGGGCTTCCTTGCTACCAAACAAGATTTTGGGGCCTGGACTCATGAAGCAGCCTGTCTCTTCTCTATATCATCAACAGCTTTACCTGCTATACCAACTGAAACAGATGATATAAAGAAATTTTTCTTTAATTTGGAACATCATATGAGCCCCCAGGCAAAAATCTGGTGGGAGGTCACAAGCTTAACTAACTATGCCTTGTCAGATATTGTCCCTAGAGGGTTGCGAGTATATCTAGCTCCTTCCCATCGCATTGAAGATACTAAATTCATTAAAGATTGGGAAGGTACCCTCCTTAAATGCTCAAGCGAATTAATTGCGCTACTTATATCCTATGAAACCAATAGGCTGGAGAAAACCAATAAAGAAATTGACACTTTATTAGCCGAGGTAGATATATGGCGCGAACATTCAGATTTCGTTAACTTTGAAAAACGTCTAAAGGGCCAAATTGATAAACTAACAGCTGATATCAAAGCAAGGAAATCTCGCAAATACACTAGAGACACTATAGACTATGAAACAAATAACATCTTCACATTTAAAAAGAAACGGGATAAAACAAATAGGAACACAACAAAAAATATTGATTCAACAACTGACTGTGAAACGTCAGCTAGTGATGCAGAATCAGAATCACATGTGAGTAGGGAATCGTTACATCAAAGGTTTACCCCAATTCCATCTACCTCCAGTGCACCCCCTCGCCAGACTTTTTTAGATCTTTCTGGCCCAGACAATATCCCCCCAGGACACGAAAGACCAGGAGGGGGCGAGGCAATGAAACTAAGAGACAGAATTGTCTGGGGTTACAAGGACCAGGGACTGAGGAGACCGTACAAACGCGGACGGTAGTACCGACGCAGGTAATCAATCTCTCCTCAATGACACTTACTGATGATCATATGAAAGTCCTCTCCAGAGGGTTAACCTTTTGCCCTACTCATCAGACTGATGTTTTCGAGAACATCAAGGACCTCAACCTTTTTGCTCGAAAACTACTGTATCACTCCATGTCTTCTTCAAACGGAGACAGAGATTGATGAATGTAAACACACCATGTGAAAATGTTGATACACAAGATCATGCATTACTACAGATATTACATGAATTTGAAGATGAGAATACTAGAAATCCTGGTGAGGGGCCCTTTACTAAGTTACGCAACAAGTCGCGGTTTACTCCACCATTACAGGGCTGTACTAACGTGGATGTCTTTACCCAATTGGTATCTAGCGATCTCCAAAAAATGACAAAAGGTTCAAATAAGTTTAATTTGAATTACAGTGAATATAAGGCCCTGCAAGATCTGGAGAAGAATGACAACATTACTATTAAACCATCTGACAAAGGTAGGAATGTTGTCATTCTGGATACTACCTCATATGTGAGTGAATGTACAAGACTTTTGTCTGATCGACACTGCTATAAGATACTACCGAATGACCCGAATGCAAATTTTCAAACTGAACTGGCTGAGATTTTACATCATGCTATTAAAAATAAGGTTATTACTAAAAATGAAATGGAATTTATATTCATTAAATATCCCCCTCTGTCCACATTTTACCACCTACCTAAGGTACACAAGGGGGTCTGCCCACCACCAGGCAGGCCGATAGTGTCAGGCGTGGGTAACCTCACCTCTCACGCCAGAATTTATGGACATTTTAAGTTTTTTTTTTTTATGTAAACTTTGTACACAAACAAAGTTTAGTTTGACTTACCCACAACGTGGAATTATCTGATTTAAGAATGTATATTGGGTGGGGTGACACCACAGTCCCATTCTTAAATGAAGTGTTTTTAATGTTCTTAAGGCTAATACACTGTATTTGATATTTCTGTCATATATTCTATATATATATTTTTTATTATTAATATTAAATTGATTGGGAATTGATATCATTAAAATGAACTATGATAATAACGCTAGCAATATGTATATGCTAATGAAGTTTTCCCTTCATGTACTCCATTTTTTATTCGTTTTCTTTCTATTTTTGAATTAAAATGAATTGTAATTAGAACAATTAATTGTCATCCATATTATTTAAAGTATTTTAATGTGAATAGGTAACTAAGTC
This sequence comes from Ascaphus truei, assembly GCA_036426205.1. Taxonomy (NCBI): domain Eukaryota; kingdom Metazoa; phylum Chordata; class Amphibia; order Anura; family Ascaphidae; genus Ascaphus; species Ascaphus truei. The sequence continues at coordinate 214,739,091 of CM071568.1, read as the reverse complement.
TTTAACTACACATAACACCATGTAAACAGTCCATATAGGATCTGATTGCAGTATTGTTAATTAAAAGTAAGTTGTTCATTGATTACACCTTTTTAATCCCTTTTTAATTTCCATGACGGGTGTATACAACCACCCGTCCATATATTGTAAGAACAGTACTTGATGTGTACACCACTCGCCACCATTTTGCAATCACAGACGGACTATGGCATGTACAACATCAAGGACTATCTGTGCATCACTAACGCGCAGGCGCAAACTTTGCCTCCACTTCACGCAACCAGCAACGAGGGCGCAACAGAAAGACGTCACACCGAGCGCCACACGCAGGATGCGCACGCATCCCTAAAGATGGCGGCACCGCGCTACGCAGCAGGATGAAGATTTAATTGACGATGACACAAGACAGGCGGGGTCTATTTAAGGAGACTAAAACCCAACCTCTCTACTTTGCACGAGCCTGAGGAAGCCCTGTTTAGGGCGAAACGCGTAGCTCTTCTTCTTTAAACCACAGCCTGCAGCAATCGGAGAGGAACCGGAGGTGCTGTGGAATCTCTTGATCCGGACGCGGAGTACAGAGACTTCTATCCACTAACCACCATTTGATTCCCCTGGCTGCCAGTTTTTTCCTATCCCCGCAGAAGCAGTAGATGCTCCTCGGTTTTAATTTCATTTTTATCTGTTTTTACACATTAACTTGTTATTAGTGTATGCCAGTTTGTTCCAATAAAATGTAACCACCCCTGTGTTTAGTGTCCTATAGTCTTTTGCTATCTGGATCTAGCCCCTAGGGGTTTTCAACCACTTTTTGGAGTTCCCAAGATACCATTACAAGTGTGTGCTCACACTGGCCCGTTTGAGTATTTTGTTTTATCGATATACCTTCCCCATATTTTCCCTTTGCCTTTGTCCCATACGAGACCTTTGACCTGAAGACCTGTGATCCGTACAGGTGCTTGCAAGATACCGTTATAAGTTACCACTCACATTAGGCCGTGTGAGTGAATAATTATCATAATTATCATTATATTCTTACACACCTGATGACACTGTCTCATTGCCCCCCTTTACATTGAAATCAATTTTGTGTGTACATGTGTCTAATTACCTTTTTATCTATGTTTACACCCGTATGAGAGGAGAACCAATGTGAAGATTCGTCTAACGACAAACATCAAGGTTACAGTAAGAAGAAAAGTCAGAAAGAGAAGACCATAAAGAAAGAAGAAGGACCATCTAGAAGAAAGACACGACTGCAAAAGAAACCTTGATGGGATACAACTTACACAAGGCCGTGTAAGTTTTCCTTTTATTGATTTATTTCGCATCCATAGACTTATTTCACCCACATAAGTCTTAACCCTTTTCTAGGGAGTACCAATCTCCCTTTGAGGACACTTTAAGGGTGTCAGAACCCCACTGAACATCATAGAGAGATAATACAATCACACTCCACCATTCCTTACGCTGTGCTCCCCCATCCCTTCTCACGTTCCATATATATCAAGGGTTTTGGATAGACCCTAGTGGGGTAGTTTGAGTCACACGAGGACATCACAATTAAAGTTGCATGAAATATCACTTACCTTACTAATAATATATTTAAATCCTATACTAACCACGGTCAGAGTTAGCGCCCGGGGAATACACTACAACCTTTTTTTCTAAAACTGCAAAGTACCTTGTTTTGTTGTTGGAAGTGGAAAAGCCACTTCAACCCTGAGTCAGGGAAAACCTAAGTTAAATTATTGCTCAGGTGAGCAGCTTTTTGTTTTGCTGTGTTTCTGTTATATGCACTGTGGCAGTCTCAGTGCCTGGGACTGAATAGTCTAGCATAGCCTGTTTAAACGAACAGCACAGGACGCCTCATCATTTAACCTACCCTAAACAACCGTGTTCTAAAAGCCCCGGACAGACGGCTGAGCCCCGGAGTAAGCCGTTTGTCATATATGGTGGAGAATGCGGGCAGAACACTAAAAGGTCTGCGGGTTAAAGAACTTTAAAAAAAAAAAAAAAAAAAGGTTTTTTTTCTCTCCAAACAAGATGGAAGACGTGGTGAGTGCGCTGGTACGCAATGTCGCTGCCCAGAAAGACGCGAATGAAACCCAGCAACAGCTGTTAATAAACTAGCAACAGACGAATGCAGCCTTGCAAGAGGCTACTGCAAACCAGCAACAGACTAATGCAAACCAGCAACAGACTATTGCAAACCAGCAACATATGAATGCAAACCAGCAACAGAGGAATACGTATAATAAGGGTGCTGGGGTCAGATTTTTTTTTCCAGGCGATAGGGTACTAGTTCTGGTTCCCACCGTAGAGAGTAAATTCCTTGCTATGTGGCATGGGCCATTGGAGGTCTTGGAAAGAGTGGGAGAAGTAAATTACAAGGTGAGACAGCAGGTAGGAGGAAACCTGAGCAAATTTACCATATAAACCTACTTAAGCCCTGGAAAGATAGAGAGAAGCTATAAGGTTAGAGGTTAAAAAAATGCTAAAACTAGGCGTAATTGAGGAATCCCAAAGTGGGTGGAACAGCCCTACAGTTTTTGTCCTAAAGCCAGATGGTACAACAAGGTTTTGCAATGACTACCATAAACTAAACGCTGTGTCAAAATTTGATACTTATCCTATGCCCAGATGCAGGACCGCATAGCTGCAGTCCTACCTATAGTGAGGGAACATATGGAAAAAGCTCAAGAGGCACAGAGAAATTACAAATTATTGCTCCTCATGCCCAGAATGTCAGATCACCGCCCCGTTCAAAGCGTATCGTAGCCCATTGGTACCCCTTCCCATAATAGATGTACCATTTGACCGGATTGCTATGGATCTAGTAGGACCCCTAATAAAGTCTGCTAGGGGACATCAGCATATATTCATAATATTAGATTATGCCACCCGATATCCGGAGGCAATTCCCCTACGTAGCATTTCTGCTAAAAACATAGCAAAAGAGTTAATAGTTCTGTTTACCCGGGTCGGAATTCCTAAAGAGATCTTAAATGACCAGGGAACACCATTTATGTCCCAAGTAACAAAAGAGTTATGTAAACTCCTAAAAATCAAGCATCTCAGAACCTCAGTCTATCATCCACATACAGATGGTTTAGTGGAACGGTTCAATAAAACCTTAAAGAGCATGTTACGCCAGGCGGTCGATAAGGATGGGAAAAACTGGGATTGTTTGTTACCATACCTGTTATTTGCCATTAGGGAAGTTCCCAATCATCCACAGGCTTCTCCCCATTTGAACTATTGTATGGCCGACACCCAAGGGGCTTACTGGATATAGCCAAAGAGACTTGGGAACACGAGGTTACCCTCACAGAAAGGGCAAAAGAAAAGACAGCCTTCTCAACCCCAGATCGCCTCTTTCAGTATAGGGTGCTGCCTTTTGGCTTACATGGAGCTCCCGCCACATTCCAAGGAATGATGGATAAAATTTTAAAACCACATGCTCGGTAGGCTGCCACCTACCTGGATGATGTGGTAATCCATAGTGAAGATTGGCAATCTCACCTTCCAAAGTTCCAAGCTGTGCTTGATGCAGCTCGGTCTGCTGGACTATGTCACGAGAGACTCCTGTGGCTGGTAGGATCTCGGTGGCTGGAACAGCACGAGCGTAGTAGGGGTGACAATCAGGGGTCCAAGGCAGGCGGCAGACAGTGCAGTCAGGAAACAAGAAGAGGTCCGAGGCAGGCGGCAGGTTGCGAAGTCAGGTAACAAGCAGAGGTCAGCAACGAGGAGACTGGAACAGGACAAGGGAGCAAGGACAGGTCTGGGGGCAGGGACTGAGAACAGGAACAAACAGGGACAAGCCAGATTACCAGCAAGGGCTTTTATTGTGAACAGACTTCTATAATACAGGTACAAGTACAGAAACAGATCAGGAATCAGAAGCATGTGCATTAGGAGTCTGACTTCAAGCAAAGGCAAAAACAACAGACAGGAAGCAAGCTATAAAGGACAGAGACAGGAGCAACAAGAAGACAGACAGACAGAGGAACCCAGAGCCAACAGAAGGCAGCAGCACACCAAGTGGACAAGGAAGCTATGGCTAGGCAGGAGGTCTAGACGACCCTGACAGACTAACTGCAAACCCGCTAAATGCTCTATTGGACTGGAGGAGGCCAAGTATTTGGGATATTCTATTGGCAGAGGTTTACTCAAACCCCAAACACTCAAAGTAGAGGCGATACAAAATTGGCCAATGCCAGTTACAAAAAAACAAGTAAGGACCATTTTGGGATTAATTGGTTATTATAGAAGGTTAATTCCCAATTTTGCAACTAAGGCAACCCCACTAACCGACCTCACAAAAGCAAGAGGGCCGCTAATGGTAAAATGGTCCCCCGAAACCGAACAGGCCTTTAGAAGCCTGAAAGAAGCTCTTTGTGCCCAACCAGTGTTGATCACATCTTACTTCTCTAAAGAGATTTTAGTACAAACCGACGCATCTGAGGTAGGGCTGGGGGCTGTACTCTCCCAGGAGTCTCAAGGTGAGGAGAACCCCATCCTTTATTTAAGTAGGAAATTAAATCCCCAGGAGAAAAATTACTCCATAGTCGAGAAAGAGTGTCTCGCAATAAAGTGGGCTGTAGAGACGCTCAAATACTATCTGTTGGGGAAAAAATTCCGGTTGGTTACGGATCATGCACCCCTCACCTGGATGTGTCAAAACAGAGAGAAGAATGCTAGAGTGACCAGGTGGTTCCTAAGCCTACAACCCTTTAAATTTTCTGTGGAACACAGGTCAGGGTAATGCTGACGGGTTGTCAAGGATGCACTCCCTAATATCCATGGTCACTCATCCCTCGAGGTCTGAGCTGGAGGGGAGGATATGTGACAGAAACCAGGGGATGGTAATAAATTCCATATATAGGGCTCCCAGGATACTGAACAGTTTCTATCCTGTTTGGCCTGGGAGTGCAGCCTCATAATACATGCACTCCATCCCACAGTTTGGCAAGTGCTGGAACTGAGGGATGAGGGATCCAGACCAGAATTTGTCTGCTGCCTGATTTCTGTCACCTGCCATGCTAATTAGAAATCAGGTATTTAAGACTGATTTCCTGGTTCCTCTTCCCTCTCCCCAAGAGCCTGGAGACAGGAAGGCTGCTGGAAGCAGAGAGGGGAAAAGCCTCTGCCCCAAACAGGTTAAATGATTCTGTTCCTTTTTGTCTAAAACTGCAAAGTACCTTGTTTTGTTGTTGGAAGTGGAAAAGCCACTTTAACTCTGAGTCAGGGAAAACCTAAGTTAAGTTATTGCTCAGGTGAGCTGCTTTTTGTTTTGCTGTGTTTCTGTTGTATGCAGTGTGGCAGTCTCAGTGCCTGGGACTGAATAAACCAGGCATACTGCACCGACATACTTTATTCGAGCAAATACCCAGTATGTACCTGGCAGATACCTGGAATGCGCTGCTCCTCACCTCTGACAAGCCCCGTTGCGTTTGCCTTCCCAGCCTGGGTTCATGCCTGGCTGACGGGCGGCTGATCTGTTAAATGATAATGATTAGGATTTAATAGGCTGCAATGCTTCGCGTGTCTACCAGATGGCATAAATTCATGAATTGCAATGCAGTATATATATATATACTGTGCAGTATTGCAGCCAGCGGGAATAAAATGCTTCAATCCCTGCCTGGAAAATAACGCAATGCACTCGGGCAGAAAACAGTCACAAACCTCAATACACCCGGGTATACCCGAATTCGTGGGACTCGCCGAGCTCGAATAAAGTGTGTCGCCAGTGTAGCCTGTTTAAAGGAACAGCACGTGACGCCTCATCATTTAACCTACCCTAAAAGACCGTGTTCTAACAGCCCCGGACAGACGGCGGAGCCCCGGAGTAAGCCGTTTGTCATATATGGTGGAGAATGCGGGCAGAACACTAAAAGGTCTGCGTGTTAAAGAACTTTAAAAAAGAAAAAAGTTTTTTTTTCTCTCCAAACAAGATGGAAGACGTGGTGAGTGCACTGGTACGCAATGTCGCTGCCCAGAAAGACGCGAATGAAACCCAGCAACAGCTGTTAATAAACCAGCAACAGACGAATGCAGCCCTGCAAGAGGCTACTGCAAACCAGCAACAGACTAATGCAAACCAGCAACAGACTAATGCATACCAGCAACAGACGAATGCAGCCCTGCAAGAGGCTAATGCAAACCAGCAACAGAGGAATACGTATAATAAGGGTGCTAGGGTCAGAATTTTTTTTCCAGGCGATAGGGTACTAGTTCTGGTTCCCACCGTAGAGAGTAAATTCCTTGCTATGTGGCATGGGCCATATGAGGTCTTGGAAAGAGTGGGAGAAGTAAATTACAAGGTGAGACAGCCAGGTAGGAGGAAACCTGAGCAAATTTACCATATAAACCTACTTAAGCCATGGAAAGAGAGAGAGAGGCTATAAGGTTAGAGGTTAAAAAAATGCTAAAACTAGGCGTAATTGAGGAATCCCAAAGTGGGTGGAACAGCCCTATAGTTTTAGTCCAAAACCAGACGGTACTTACAAAAAGGTTTTGCAATGACTACCATAAACTAAACCCTGTGTCAAAATTTGATACTTATCCTATGCCCCGATGCAGGGACCGCATAGCTGCAGTCCTACCTACAGTATAGTGAGGGAACATATGAAAAAGCTCAAGAGGCAGAGAAATTACAAATTATTGCTCCTCATGCCCAGAATGTCAGATCACCGCCCCGTTCAAAAGCGTATCGTAGCCCATTGGTACCCTCTTCCCATAATAGATATACCATTGACCGGATTGCTATGGATCTAGTAGGACCCCTAATAAAGTCTGCTAGGGGACATCAGCATATATTCATAATATTAGATTATGGACCCGATATCGGAGTGAATTCCCCTACGTAGCATTTCTGCCTAAAAACTAGCAAAAGAGTTATGATAGTTTGTTTTACCCGGGTCGGAATTCTAAAGAGATCTTAAATGACCAGGAACACCATTTATGTCCCAAGTAACAAAAGAGTTATGTAAACTCCTAAAAATCAAGGCATCTAGAACCTCAGTCTAATCATCCACATACAGATGGTTTAGTGGACGGTTCAAAAAACCTTTAAAGAGCATGTTACGCCAGGCGGGTCGATTAAGGATGGGAGAAAAACTGGGATTTGTTTGTTACCATACCTGTTATTTGCCATTAGGGAAGTTCCCATATCATCACAGGCTTCCCCCATTGAACTATTGTATGCCGACACCCAAGGGGCTTTACTGGATATAGCCAAAGAGATTGGGAAACGATTGTTACCCTCACAGAAGAGGGCAAAAGAAAGACAGACCTTCCTCAACCCCATGATCGCCTCTTTCAGTATAGGGTGCTGCCTTTTGGCTTACATGGACGCTCCCGCCACATTCCAGGAATGATGGATAAAATTTTAAAACACACATGCTCGGTAGGCTGCAACTCCACCTGGATGATGATGTGTGGGAAATCCATAGTGAAGATTGGCAATCTCACCTTCCAAAGTCTTCAAGCTGTGCTTGATGCAGCCGGTCTGCGTGGACTATGTCAAGAGAGACTTGTGGCTGGTAGGATCTCGGTGCGCTGGAACAGCACGAGCTGTAGGTAGGGGTGACAATCAGGGGTCCAAGGCAGGACGGCAGACAGTGCAGCTCAGGAAACAAGAGAGATGGTCCGAGGCAGGCGGCAGGTTGCAGAAGTTCGATGGGTAACAAGCAGAGGTCAGCAACGGGAGACTGGAACAGGACAAGGCAGCAGACAGGTCTGGGGGCAGGGACTGAGAACAGGAACAAACAGGGACAAGCCAGAGATACCAGCAAGGGCCTTTTATTGTGAACAGACTTCTTATAATACAGGTACAAGTACAGAAACAGATCAGGAATCAGAAGCATTGCAGTGCAGTGTGGAGTCTGACTTTCAAGAAAAGGCAAAAAAAAAAAAACAGACAGGAAGCAAGCTATAAAGGAGAGAGACAGGAGCAACAAGAAGACAGACACGACAGAGGAACCCAGAGCCAACAGAAGGCCAGACAGCACACCAAGTGGACAAGGAAGCTATGGCTAGGCAGGAGGTCTGAGACACCTGACAGACTAACTGCAAACCCGCTCTAATGCTCTATTGGACTGGAGGGAGGCCAAGATTTGATATTTATTGGGCAGAGGTTTACTCAAACCCCAAACACTCAAAGTAGAGAGATGGCGATACAAATTGGCCAATGCCAGTTACAAAAAAACAAGTTAAGGACCATTTTTGGGATTAATTGGTTATTTATAGAGGTTAATTCCCAATTTTGCAAACTAAGGCAAACACCCAAAGACCTCAACAAAGCAAGAGGGCCGCGCTAATGGTTAAAATGGTCCCCCGAAACCGAACACGCCTTTAGAAGCCTGAAAGAAGCTCTTTGTGCCCCAACCAGTGTGATTGATCACATCTTACTTCTCTAAAGAGATTTTAGTAAAACAACGACGCATCTGAGGTAGGGTGGGGGGCTGTACTCTCCCAGGAGTCTCAAGGTGAGGAGAACCCCTCCTTTATTTAAGTAGGAAATTAAATCCCCAGGAGAAAAATACTCATAGTCGAGAAGAAGAGTGTCTCGCAATAAAGTGGGCTGTAGAGACGTCAAATACTATCTGTTGGGGAAAAAATTCCGGTTGGTTACGGATCATGCACCCCTCACCTGGATGGTGTCAAAACAGAGGAGAGAATGCTAGTAAGTGACCCGAGGTGGTTCCTAAGCCTACAACCCTTTAAATTTTGTGTAACACAGGTCAGGGTAATGCTGACGGAGGTTGTCAAGGATGCACTCCCTAAATACATGGTCACTCATCCCTCGAGGTCTGAGCTGGGGGGAGGATATGTGACAGAAACCAGGGGATGGTATAAATTCCATATATAGGGCTCCCAGGATATGAACAGTTTCTATCCTGTTTGGCCTGGGAGTGCAGCCTCATAATACATGCACTCCATCCCACAGTTTGGCACAGTGCTGGAACTGAGGGATGAGGGATCCAGACCAGAGTGTGTCTGCTGCCTGATTTCTGTCACCTGTCATGCTAATTAGAAATCAGGTATTTAAGACTGATTCCTGGTTCCTCTCCCTCTCCCCAAGAGCCTGAGACAGGAAGGGCTGCAGGAAGCAGAGAGGGGAAAAGCCCTCTGCCCCAAACAGGTTTAAAGATTCTGTTCCTTTTATCTAAAAATGCAAAGTACCTTGTTTTGTGGTGGGAAGTGGAAAAGCCAATTCAACCCTGAGTCAGGGAAAAACCTAAGTTAAGCTATTGCTCAGGTGAGCAGGTTTTTGTTTTGCTGTGTTTCTGTTGTATGCAGTGTGGCAGTCTCAGTGCCTGTGACTGAATAAACCAGGCATAGCCTGTTTAAAGGAACAGCACGTGACGCCTCATCATTTAAACTACCCTAAAAGACCGTGTTCTAACAGCCCCGGACAGACGGCGGAGCCCCGGATTAAGCCGTTTGTCACAGTACTTAAATTTTGTCAGAGGATAACTTGTTCTGTTCAACAATTGAATTAGTTAATTGTTTTATTGTTAGGGATGGAATGTAAAATTGTTTAGGATTTAATTAATGAATGCTAATTGATTTATGGTTACTGGATTGGTTTAAATAGTGTACTTGTTTGGATGTTGGTATTTTGTTTGGAATATGTTATTGTTAACATTCATTTGCAGAATGGATATGGTGCATAGATTGTATGCATCATGTATACATGTAAATGCATGTTTCAGTGTCATTTGTGGTTTTTGATTGGCATTTGAGGATTTTGATTGGAAGATCATATTGGATATAAAGGAAATTGATGGTTATGTAGTGTGTCTGTATGAGAAGTGGTATTTGTAGTACAGCATGTTTTTTGACAACCCTTCTACATTTATTTGATATGGTTCATCATGTGTATATATATATATATAATTATTATATTATATATATATATATGTTTTTTTTTTTCATTTCGTTAGCCACAGAACGGTATCCATATTATTTATGTTTTGATTTACTATATATATATATATATATAGATATATTAATATGTAGTATTTATATATATATATATATATATATATATGTAATATCTGTATATATGATATATATATATATATATATATATATATATATATATATATTATATATATAAGTTGCATGGACGCAAGCCACTGTACACCATCGATGAGAATGGGTGAAGGGTGGGTATCGGGCCAGTGTGGCTTAACTCCTAAATTACTTTTGCGGTTAATATCCGATAAGGTGTTTAAGGGGTTAATTGATATCTGAATGTAATTGCAATGTATTGGCTATGTATTGGCTATGTATTTTGTGGGCAACGATTATGTTGCTGGCGACGGGGGCTTCTTATTGATGAGGTCAGTAGTACTTTAATTATTTTAATATGCTAGTTAATGTGTTTAATAATGGGCAAATAATCTATTATCCCTATTTGGATAATAGTTATTTTGCACATTATTGTACTGTAGGTGTTGGGGGGGGGGATGCATGTATTGAATGTATTGGCCAGGTTTATTTTTCTTACATTCAGGGTTGGTTCCTTGGTTCTGCATGAGACCTCTGGAGACCACCTGCGGTATCCTCGGGTATCTCACAGGTATCAGGCTGGTGGTTCCATGGGTGACACCTGCGGGGATGACCGGTGGTCCCACATCTGAGGGGGCACCGCGGACCCGTAGTCTGCGGGGAAGAACCGGTGGTCCCACATCCGTGGGGCACTGCGGATCCCGTAGTGTGGGGGGAAGAACCGGTGGTCCCACATCCGTGGGGGCTCTGCGGACCCATAGTGAGCACTCGTGAGTTCCCCAGACCTCTGTGAGAACCACCTGAGGCCCCTCAGACACTTGTGGGTCTGACCCGGGGCTCCCAGACATCCGCTGGCCTACCATGGGGACCCAATTGTGGCCCACGGTGACCCAAGGAGACCACCTGGGGGCCATGGCGCTTGGCAGGACCCACCAACAGGCCTCCAGAACCTGTGTGAAACAAGTTGCTGGTACCCTGTAGGTCTGTCAGGTGACCCGCCAGACTGCCGGGGACTCGCGTGGGGCTGGGGTATGAACCCTGTATGTAAAAGAATAAATCATGTATTTATGGGGGGGCACAGGGGGTGGGTAATGTATTTAATAATAAGAATGATGCTTATTGTGGGGCAATGTATTGTTTTTATTGTGGGTACTCGGGGTGGGGGGAGGGGGTATTGGCCCCAAGGGTATGTGGGTAGGCCTCCCTTGTGGGTAGTGGGTTAAGGTGGTTAGGCCTCACGGGGTGGGGGGTTTGTGTGGGAGGGTACGTTGGCCTCCCGAGTGGTGTGTGAGGGTGGGTTAACCCCTTAATGACTGTAGCGGTTAATAACCGCTATGGTGATTAAGGGGTTAGGGGACATTACATTGGATGTTTTTATACTTGTGTATGTTTTGCAGCAGCGGAGGGGGCATTGCCAGGATGAAGATGAGGATGGCCTTCATCGTGGCAGCCGGAAATGGTGAGTGCTATATGTATTTAATGTATTGATTGGTGTTTATGTATTTTAAATACACAGGGTGCGTATCTTGTTTATTGCAATGTTTATTGGGGGCAAATTCCCCCAATAAACATGCAATTCTGCCTTGACCCCTTCATTGCCTTAGCGGATATCCGCTATGGTAATGAAGCAGCATTTATGTATTTTAATAATATTGTGCGGAAGCAGGGGGGCTCCTGAGCTGAACCGCATTGATTTATGGCTCAGAGACCCCCTGCTTCCAGAGTTACAGGCCCCGGTTTTGGGCATCGGTTACAGTGTCGCCACCATATTTATAGCGGGCACGGCGCGAATGGGATGCTATAAAGATGGCGGTGACACTGCCACCCGATGACACATACCGGGGCCTGTAACTCGGGAAGCAGGGGGTCCCTGGTCCACAAAGCAATGCGGTTCAGCACAGGGGACCCCCTACTCACAGTACACTATTATTAAAAATACATTCATGCTGCTTCGTTACCATAGCAGATAGCCGCAAAGGTAAGGAATGATGGTTTATTTATATATGTGTTTTACTCATAATGTAGATGTGCAGAGGGTCTCCGGAGCTGAACCGCTTTGGTTTTAGGTCCGGGGACCCCACTCCTTCCTGAGATACAGGACACTTTATGGGGTGCCGGTATCCCTCTGCTTTGTTTACATTCCACGGTCACGTGATCGGGACATTTAAATGCAGAGGGATACCGGCACCTCATAAAGGGGCCTGTATCTCGGGAAGCAGGGGGTCCCCGGACCTGAAACCAATGCGGTTCAGCTCCGGAGACCCCCTGCACATGTACACTATCAGTAAAAGTTGTTTTGATATGTTTTTCTTTTGCCGATGTTTGCGCAGAGAGAGCGGTGGGTCTCTCTCTGCTGCATACACATATCGGCAGAAACGGCCTATCGCCAGGTTATCGGGAGCCAGGATTTTTTATCACCGGCTCATTGGCGTTTTGCTATCGCAGAGATTCGGCAGGGATCGCCATGGATTCGGCCCTTACTGAATACTGCGAGGGCAAATCGCCAAAATCATGCCTATCGGCAACACTTGCCGAAGAGATTTTTTCGGAGCTTAGTGCATGAGGCCCATACTTTAAATTAGTACAGTAGGTATGTGCAGAATTAATTAATTAAACAATCTATAAAATGATCAATTCTAATAAAATACATTGGACCCCTATTAATAAGATGTGATATCCCATCATTTTCCTTTTAGTACTGGAAGAGTGTCTGGTGCATTCAAGTTAATGGGCTGTAAGGTGTCTTCTGGCACCAGAAAATGTCTCATGGCATTACAAATATCTCATACTGTTTTTGTCCTTTATTGAGGTTCTTACTTAACAAGAAAGTTACAGATTTATCAAGCCTAAGGGGCCTATTCTAGTAGCCTTCATAACCACTTATCAAGGTTTTTTAGCTGTTATCAGACAAAAATGCCTACAGCGATTCATAAAGCCCCAATAAGTGGGCGGCGAGAGCATTAATTTACATTTTTTGCTTTCGTCAAAAACACATTACCTAGTGAGCCGCGATAAGCCATTTATCGGCAGGTTTTGAAACTAGTGCAATTCTAGCTTAGTTTATCATATTGAGGCTAATCGCAGCTCTAAAAATCAAAATGGATCACTTATACTGTAGCTCCAAGTTCCACTGGGCTCTGTCTGTGTTTCATGTTCTGTCTCTGGTTTTAAATACAGTTAGGTCCGGAAATAATTGGACACTGACACAATTTTCATAATTTTGGCTCTGTACGTCACCACAATGGATTTGAAATGAAACAACCGAGATGCAATAGAAGTGCAGACTTTCAGCTTTAATTCAAGGGGTTGATCAAAAATATCGTATGAAACGTTTAGGTATTGCAACCATTTTCATACACAGTCCCCTTATTTCAGGGGCTCAAATGTAATTGGACAAATTAACATAATCATAAATAAAATGTTCATTTTTAATACTTTGTCGAGAATCCTTTGCAGGCAATGACTGCTTGAAGTCAGAACGCATGGACATCACCAAAGGCTGGGTTTCCTCCTTTGTGATGCTTTGCCAGGCCCTTACTGCAGCTGTCTTCAGTTGGTGTTTGTTCGTGGGTCTTTCTGCCTTAAGTTTTGTCTTCAGCAAGTGAAATGCATGCTCGATCGGGTTGAGATCAGGTGATTGACTCGGCCATTGCAGAATATTCCTCTTCTTTGCCTTAAAAAACTCCTGGGTTGCTTTCGCAGTATGTTTTGGGTCATTGTCCATCTGTAAAGTGAAGCGCTGTCCAATCAACTTCGCTGAATTTGGCTGAATCTGAGCAGACAATATATCCCTATATACTTCAGAATTCATCCGGCTGCTTCTGTCTTCTGTCACATCATCAATAAACACTAGTGACCCAATGCCATTGTAAGCCATTCATGCCCATGTCATCATACTGCCTCCACCGTGTTTTACAGATGATGTGGTATGCTTCGGATCATGAGCCGTTCCAAGCCTTATCCATACTTTTTTCTTCCCATCATTCTGGTACAGGTTGATCTTGGTTTCATCTGTCCAAAGAATGCTGTTCCAGAACTGGGCTGGCTTTTTTAGATATTGTTTAGCAAAGTCTAATCTGGCCTTTCTATTCTTGAGGCTTGTGAATGGTTTGCACCATGTGGTGAACCTCCTGTATTTGCTCTTGTGAAGTCTTTTCTTTATGGTAGACTTGGATAATGATATGCCTACCTCTTGGAGAGTGTTCTTCACTTGGCTGGATGTTGTGAAGGGGTTTTTCTTTACCATGGAAGGATCCTACGATCATCCACCCCTGTTGTTTTCCGTGGATGTCCAGTCCTTTTTGTGTTGCAGAGCTCACCAGTGCGTTCTTTTTTTCTCAGAATGTACCAAACTGTTGATTTGGCCACTCCTAATGTTCCTGCTCTCTCTCTGATGGATTTTCTTTTTTTTGCAGCCTAAGGATGCCCTGTTTCACTTGCATTGAGAGCTCTTTTGACTGTATGTTGTGGGTTCACAGCAACAGCTTCCAAATGTGAATGCCACACCTGGAATCAACTCCAGACCTTTTACCTGCTTAGTTGATGATGAAATAACGAAGGAATAGCCCACACCTGTCCATGAAAAATCTTTTGAGTCAATTCTCCAATTACTTTTGGTCCCTTGAAAAAGAGGGGGCTACATATTAAAGAGATGTAATTCCTAAACCCTTTCTCCAATTTGGATGTGAATACCCTCAAATTAAAGCGGATAGACTGCACTTTAACCCCATATTCATTATTTAACTGTAACTTTAATTTATTTTGGTACACAGTCAAAAATCAAAACTTTTATCAGTGTCCAATTATTTCCGGACCTAACTGTATACTGCTCCGACACAGCTAATTCTAACAAAAGCCGCACGGCAGGATGCGTGCTGGCAGCGTGGAGAAGCGGCCCATCCGCGCGTCACTGTGACGTCACAGTCACGTGCGCGCCCGGCTTCCCTGGCTTCCCTGCCTTCCCCGGCTTCCCCGATTCCCCTGAAGGTTTGAAGTGAGGTAAGCGGGGGTGCGGGGAAGCAGAGGGGCACAGCAGGAGCAGCTAGGGGGTCGGGAAGGGGCACAAAAATGCGCGCGGATTGGAGGGGGGGCACGGAGGGGATGCGGCTGGCGCGCTGTCTATTCTCAGCGCCAGCCGGAGTAAGCCCCGGTCAACCGGTGGCTTTTGTTAGAATAAGCATTGTCGGAGCAGTATATTGCCATGCTCAGTAGCACTCCTCTTTGACACTTATATGCATATATATATATATATATATATATATATATATATATATATATATATACGTTGTGGTTATTTTGGGGGTTCAATATGAGCTTATAGGGGTTCTGTATGTTTTTCAATTCTGTTCAGCTGTTCGCAGCTGATTTGGAGGGTGGCTCCTCCTTCCCAGGTTGGAAGCTCACTCCCTCCCACTTTTAAATGGTTAAAGCTAACTCCATTTCACCTTCCACACTCATCGTAACTTGCATGCAGTTTGATTGCGACAAATCTAATACAGAGTGCTTTTCCTGGTATTGTACAGGTTAATAAGAGCTTCAATCAGACTTAGAACTATGCAACTGATTTTGACAGATTTATTATAAATCATTCTTCCTGGTAATGTACAGGTTATTAAGAATTTATATTAGTGTTAGGACCTTTTCACTAAATTGTTTGGTATATGGATGGCTTGTTTTTATTTCATTTTAGGATTTGTTAGCAGTTTTATTTCTTGAATAGTTTTGTTGGTTAGGTGTGTATTTAATTGTTTTCTAGTATTTTGGAATAACATAATTTTTATTCGTTTGCGGTTTTGGTGTTAGAATAATTTTATTGATATGTAGTTGAGGGTTTTCAGTTCATTTATTGTTGTGGTGTATAGGTGCTCGTGTATTTCTTTAATTGGTGTGTATTGTTGTGCTTCGTGATCTTTTTTATAGGTTGGCCATTGACTGCTTTAGTGGCTTATCATGCCCATATTATATGGGTATGATGTACCACTGTGCCAATCAATGGGTAGAGGGCGGGGGTACTTGTGAAGGGATGGGTGGTTAGGCCTCCTGGGTGGGTAGCGGGTGAGGGTGGGTTAACCCCTTAATTACTATATATATTAACCTCTAAGGTGATTAAGTGGTTAGGGCCATTAGATTATATTTTTTCTTGTACTCTTGCTGCCAACGGAGGATATGGACCTGGAGTATGCTGATGAGGACACCCTTCATCATGGCAGGGGTAAGTAGAAGTTTTATTTACTATATTAATGCTGGATGGCTAATGTTTTATTTTGAATGGGCAAATTAGCTATTATCCATATCTGGATAACAGTAATTTTGCCCATTACTGTACTGTATGTGTTTGGGGAGGGGATTGTTGGGGGTAAAGGAGGTGGGTAGTAGGGTTTGTATGTTATTTTTGTTTATTGGGGTAGAGGGTTTGGGTGAAGGGGGTAGTAGCCCCAAGGGTGGGTGTTTAGGCCTTCCGTGGGGTAGCAAGACTGGTTAACCCCTTCAATATCATATCAATTCCCACTAGGTCTCCAGAGCAGAACCGCATTGATTTCAGGTCCGGGGACCACCTGCTTCCCGAGACACAGGTCCCGTTATGGGGTGCCGGTATCTCCTGTGCATTTAAATGTCTCGCATCACATAACAGGGATATTTAAATACATAGGAGATACCAGCACCCCATAACGGACCTGTATCTCGGGAATCAGGGGTCCCCAGATTTGAAATCCACGCGGTTCTGCTCCGGAGACCCCCTGCCCATGTAAACTTCTATTAAAATTGTTATTAAAGCCCTGTGATCGCTGGCGAGATATGTGCAGGGAGAGGTGGCTCTCTCTGTGCAGCTTTCTATGCTGGTCCTCCCATATTGCTGCAGATACTCAGGCGAGACCTTAGAGAGAGTCGAATATCACATCGCTGCTCCTCGCCAGTTTGGGTCATTTAGCTATCGCAAGTCTTCAGAGTCTTTCTGAATACCGTGATAATTACACTGACACAACTGGCGGCATAACAGGCCCAGTGAGAAGTTTTTATGAAGGCTACTAGTATAGGCCCCTAAATGTCTTCAGTGCCACTGCCACATGTGCCACCCGCCTACAGCAGTCACGTCACCAACTGATTAATGCTTAATGCTTGATTCAAAAGCATGGACACACCTCAGCTCTATCGCAACAGAAATATATTTTCTTCATGGACATTTGCTTGGTCATGAAGTGACTTATGGGATTGAAGAAAAACCCACTATTCTTTGACAAAAGTGTACAGAATATTGAAAAAAAAGTAGCAGCAAAATGTATACACAAAAAAAACATTATTCTTTAAAATAATTCTTTTTTTTTTAAAATAAGATTGTCTGTCTTTACCAACTGGTCATTAATAAATGACTAAATAAGTATGAACAACTGGCATACAGATAATGGGACTTAATATTCCCTGGTCTCAGAGCCTGTACAAGGTGTTTGGCACCATGGGTGAACCTCCATCCATGCCCTCCCCCCAACAGCATTTTTTTTCACATAAAATGTCGGAATCTTTTGTATGTTGGTTGGACTTGCCCCGTCCCAACACAATCCTTTCTCTCCCCCGCTCCTCCCCATTTTGTCTCGCACCCCCTCATTCTCTTTCGCTCACCCCCTTTTAATCCTCTCACCCTTGTTCATCCCCTGTTTATCCCAGTTAAAATTCCTTATCTAGCTGTGGAGGTCCTCCCTGGTACCGGAAGTTCTAATTTTCTTCCAGGTTGCCAAGTTGGGGCACTGGGGCATCCTCCTCCAAAGACACAGGCACCCTTCTCCTCTGCAATGCACACTTCCGCCTCCAATCTGCGACTGCTCGTGGTCTCCCACGAGTCATGCTGCTTCTGTCACCCACCTCAGCTCACACTCTTCCACCCCCCAAAATGTGCCACACTAGGCCACTTAGCATCACCTCACCAGTTTCTCCCCCACATACTCATTCCTCACCAGCTTATCACCACATGCTCCTTCCTCACCAGCTTCTCCACACATACTCTTTCCTCACCAGTTTCTCCCCTACATACTCTTTCCTTACCAGCTTCACCCCCACATGCCCCCTCCACATCAGCTTCTCACCCACATGCTCCTCTCCTCACCAGATTCACCTCCACAAGCTCCACTCTTCAACAGCTATATCTCTCACTTCCCCCACCCCTATCTCACTCTGCTGACCCCTCTCTAACTACTCCTCCCCACTCTCTACCTAATCCCACACCTATCCCTCACCCCCCACCCTTCCCACCCTCACACCCCTCCACTCCTCCCTCCCTCACCCCTCCACCCCCTCTCACCCCCTCTCACAAATTCCACCCTGCTGTCTCCCACCTAAAGCTCTCTCACCTACCATCCCCTCTTTCTCACCCCCTCCATTCCTCTCTTTCTCTTGCCTCCTCCACCCCTCTTTCTCTCACCCACCCCTCTCTTTCTCACCCCCTCCACCCCCTCTCACTTCCGCCACCTCCTCTCACCCCCTCCACCCTTTCTTTCTCTAACCCCCCTCAACCACTCCATCAACCCCTCCAGTGCTCTCTCTCACCCCCTCCACACATCTCTCTATCACATTCCTCTCACCCACCTCCACCCTCTCTCTCATCACACTCCACTTCTCTCTTACCCCCTCCATCCCTCTCTTTCTCAACCCCTTAACCACTATCTCTCACTCCCTCCACCCATAGCTCTCTCACCCCTTCCACCCCTCTCTCTCCCCTCTTCACCTCTCTCCCCCTTCCACCCCTCTATTTCTCACTCCCTCCACCCCCTCTCTCAATCCCTCCAGCCCTTTCTCTCTCTCACCTCCACCTGTCCCTCACCCCCTCCACCTGCTTCTCTCTCAACCCCTCCACTCCTCACTTTCTCCCCCTCCACCTCTCTCTGTCACCCACCTCTCTCACCCACCTCCACCCCTCTCTCTATTTCTCCCATATCCACCACTCTCGCTATTTCTCCCCTCCACCCCTCTCTCTCTCACTCCCCTCCACCCCGCTCTCTCACTCCACCCATCTCACTCCCCTCTCCATCGTGCTCTCACCCCCTCTACTCTTCTCTCTCACACCTCCACCTGTCTCTCACCCCCCTGCACTCCCTTCTCTCTCACCCCCTCCACACATCACTCTCACCCCCTCCACCCCTCTCTCACCCCCCTACACCTCTCTCTCACTCCCCTCCACCCCTCTCTCACCCCCTTCATCCCTCCCTCACCTGCCTCCATCCCTCTTCGCTGTTTTTACACCCCCTCTTCATCTGTTATTTACCCCCTCCTCTACTTTTTAAACCCCTTTACACCCCTCTTACTCTGAATAGTATCAGGGAGAACTTGAGAGTGACAGCTACAGGCAATGAACGCAGAGCAGAGGTAAGCAGCCTGCTCTGTTCCTGGCCTCCTTCTGCCTCCACAGCCCCCCAAAATATACCATCCTGGGCAAACTCCTAGGTTGTCTAGTGGCTGCACTGACAGTTCCTGATCTACATATGGCAGTGCTCTTTCAGAAGACTGTGTTGTTGCCTCTTTAAGAAAGAGAAAAACGTGACTTTGAGATTTCACTGCTGCAGCTTTTATTTTGATGTATGGCAGCTCTGGAACATGGAATTACATTACATTTGTAACAAGAAATAGGAGATATAATTTAGTTCAGCATACAAGTATAGTCGCTGTTATTGTACCGGCTAACGTGTTTTGGCAGGAAATCCATAATGTTATACTTTAGAGCAGCTCTATGTAAACTAATATAACGTGTGCCAAAAGTCATGGGGGAAATCGCGTTATCCATTATCCTTTAATGCATTAGGAGGAACAAAAATGGCAACTATATTATTGAAAGATAGCATCTTTATCATATTAGTTAAATTAAGGTATTTCTTGTTGTTTACTCTATTGATATTATTGTGTTCATAACCATTTTAACTTCCTATTATGTATTAAAATAAACAAATTATACCTAATTATCTTCTGTGCAATAGAATTACACAATACCACCTGAGGAAGGGATAACACCCCAAAATGTTGTGCTCTTTCAATCTTTTGTATATTCAATTAATACAATTACACACTACAACATGGTGCATAATTATATTTGTACCAAAATGGTACAAAGAGTGTATTATAGTTTTAATTACAGATATAACAGATGTTAATGCTTCCACTGACAAGTTGTAGTAGTACACACAGACAAAGCACCAGCGGGAGAAGACAACCCGCGAGTGAATAAGGGGCAGGGCTATGCAAGCCAGCAGGTGAAATAATATCTGCAGTTAATTTAATGCAAATGCTTAAAGACAGAGCCTAATGCTGCCTTAATTTTTTTTCATTGAAATGTATGTCAGATGAAGCATTTCTAGCAAACAGTCTTGAAATAAATACATTTTAACTAAGGCTGAAAAGTACAATAGATATTCCATGTGAGATTAAGTGTGCTTCATTAAATAAACAGTACAATGTAGCACAGGCCTTTAAGAAGGATGAGTGACTTAGAAAGTAATTTAACATTTTTCATAAACTAATCTTTGCAATGTCAAAGCATTAAACAATAAATAATAGAGTTCTTTTATGGAAGACATCTCCTGCTATGAAATCACTGAGCTAAATCTACCCATATGGATTAGGAAATCATGCTTATCTATTTGCTGTCTAATCTTCTCTTGATACATAGCATGTTTGATGTAATATCTTTAATATGGTGGGAGAGAATGGACTCATCTGTCATCCCCATGTAGTCATCCATACGGTTCTTACAATGATCTGTTAAAAAGGAAAATGTTCGAACAGAAGTATATATAACTGACATTCATGCACATAAAAATCATGTAGCTCTTGGTGCCTCAATAGTATTCAGGAGAACTTGCATTAGTGGCTGCAAGATGCATGAAAAGCACTTACTTTACTTGGTTTCTCATTTATGCCGTTTTTAAAGTGGGTTCACCTTTTCAGAAATGGATGTCAATATTTCAAGAGTTTTAATGATTTGGCATATTGATTCTCATTCACGAGGTTGTCAGCCTACTAACTTTCTATGATTTGTGGTAAGGTTATTTAACTTTACATTGCATTTCGATATTGTATGTATTTGAATTTTTATATACATGTTGAATGTTAACTTTTGTGATCATTTGAGTCTTTTACTATGATATCACTGCAATGCTGTATTAGATTCAATATACTTTTTGAACATTTATTTGATGAATTGGTATTTATTTGACTTTGCATTGCAAATCTTCCTTGATTTTCAATGATTTGGCATGCCACATTTAAAGAACAAATTAATATATAAAATAATAGGTCACAGTTTTGCATTACATAAAGATCAAAGGATATCAAAGTCCCCCACTACAAAACTCTAACAAAATATGTGAAGTACAGTCCCAAATTTACAAAAGAAATGTTTGTTTTGAAAGTTGTGCTCTAGTTTTGTAGCTGGAGGACTTCATAAATAGACCCCACAATCTTAAAAGGGTTTGCCAAATGCCCAAAGGGTATGCTGACAGTATTTGGTTCCACAGATATAAACTCTTTAGTGGGGCTTCTAGTTGAACAAGGCTTTTTCTCATAGATTGGGGCTATACTGATTTATTTAAACTCTGATTTAAAGTCTTCACATTTCCTGTTCGTCCGTTCTCCTATGTTTTGCAGTAGACCTCTATCTTCCACAAGTCTCATTTTCGAGTCTGCATAGTTTGTCTCTGATTTGCTAAATGGTGCATAGACCTATAAAATTGCAATACCAATTCCCTTGAATGGGTTTAAGGTCTAAATTTTTTTATAACATATACTTATAGAATACTTGCAATATTTTAAAATAAAGACAAAGTTAGAACTAAGTAGAACTAAGTAGTCAAGAATATGCAAGACTTATGGAAAAATGCACATCAACTCAATATGGGCCAGAGCTACACATTTGGGCATTCATTTGGGCATTCATTTGTCAACATTGGATTGTCATCATAAATAATGTTAATAATTGCCACCATAAATAGTTTTTTTCATGGCCGGCATGACATATGTTATGGTTGGAGCAGAGCTAGGAGAGGGAGGAGTATAAAGTGGAATCAAAAGCTGATAAGTTAATAGAGCACAGGTCTGCAGAAACGAGGGATAGATGGCATTGGAGAAACGGAGAAGTGAGAGAGAGAAAATGATATGAGATGATGGTCATAGAGAGGAAAGGTGGAAATGGAGAAATCAGAGAGAAATTTTGAGTTAAATCCAGGTTTAGGTTGTGGCCATTCTTGTGGGTACTGGCTGCAGTCCGCTGTTGAAGGCCAAAAGAAGACGTTAGAGAGAGAAAGTGAGAAGCACATGGTGGAGAGGGGTTATCAATGTGGCAGTTGAAGTCCCCCAGGAGAAGAACAGGGGTCAGAGGATAGAAAGAAGGAGATGATTCAAAGTGAGAGAGAAAGACAGAAGGGGGATGAGTAGAGGTAGGTGGGTGATAGATGACCGCCACGTGGACAGGGAGAGGAGAGAAGGGCTGGGCAGTCTGAGTCAAAGGAGGGGAAAGAAAGAGAGGGAAGAATAGGAAGGGTACAGTAATGGCAGATAGAGGAGAGGATGAGCCCCATACCTCCATCTCTGCCATAAGGGCACGTAGTGTTGGAGAAAAAATGCAACAATTGTATTGTATTGTATGTCTTTATTTATATAGCGCCATTAGTGTACATAGCGCTTCACAGTAGTAATACATGTGGTAATCAAATAAATAACAGATAATATAAATAACAGATCATGGGAATAAGTGCTTTAGACATAAAAGTAACATTTCGGAAGAGGAGTCCCTGCCCCGAGGAGCTTACAGTCTAATTGGTAGGTAGGGAGAACGTACAGAGACAGTAGGAGGGAGTTCTGGTAAGTGCGTCTGCAGGGGGCCAAGCATTATGTATCGTGTTTAGAATATCCACAGTGCTATTCATATGCTTCATTAAGCAAGTGTGTCTTAAGGTGGGTCTTAAAGGTGGATAGAGAGGGTGCTAGTCGGGTACTGAGGGGAAGGGCATTCCAGAGGTGTGGGGCAGTCAGTGAAAAAGGTTTAAGGCGGGAGAGGGCTTTAGATACAAAGGAGGTAGAAAGAAGACATCCTTGAGAAGAACGCAAGAGTCTGGATGGTGCATACCGAGAAATTAGGGATGAGATGTAAGGAGGGGCAGAAGAATGTAAAGCTTTAAAAGTGAGGAGAAGAATGGAGTGTGAGATGCGGGATTTGATCGGAAGCCAGGAGAGGGATTTCATGAGGGGAGATGCTGAGACAGATCTAGGAAAGAGTAGAGTGATTCTGACAGCAGCATTTAGGATAGATTGTAGGGGAGACAGGTGAGAGGCAGGAAGGCCGGACAGCAGGAGGTTACAGTAATCAAGACGGGAGAGAATGAGGGCCTGAGTCAGAGTTTTAGCAGTCGAACAACAGAGGAAAGGGCGTATCTTAGTTATATTGCGGAGGAAAAAGCGACAAGTTTTAGAAATGTTTTGAATGTGAGGGGCGAATGTGAGAGAGGAGTCGAATGTGACCCCTAGGCAGCGTGCTTGGGCTACTGGGTGAATGATTGTAGTTCCAACAGTAATGTGGAAGGAGGTAGTAGGGCCAGGTTTGGGAGGAAGTATGAGGAGCTCTGTTTTAGCCATGTTGAGTTTAAGGCGTCGGAGGGCCATCCAGGATGATATAGCAGAGAGACATTCAGAAACTTTGGTTTGTACAGCAGGTGTAAGGTCAGGTGTTGAAAAGTATATTTGTGTGTCGTCGGCTTAGAGGTGATAATTAAACCCAAAAGATGTTATTAGGTCACCTAGAGAGAGTGTGTACAGAGAAAAGAGAAGAGGTCCTAGGACAGAGCCCTGGGGTACCCCCACAGAGAGATCAATAGAGGAGGAGGAGGTGTTAGCAGAAGAGACACTAAAAGTACGATGGGAGAGGTAGGATGAGATCCAGGATAGAGCTTTGTTCCGAATACCTAGAGTATGGAGAATGTGGAGGAGAAGAGGGTGGTCCACGGTGTCAAATGCTGCAGAGAGGTCGAGTAATATGAGCAGAGTGTAATGACCTCTGTCTTTGGCAGCATGGAGGTCGTCAGTTATTTTAGTGAGGGCTGTTTCGGTGGTGAGTTGTGAGCAGTCGGAAGCCAGATTGTAGAGGGTCTAGGAGAGAATAGGTGTTGAGAAAATGGAGCAAGCGAGAGAATACAAGACGTTCAAGTAGTTTAGAGGCAAAAGGCAGGAGGGAGACAGGTCGATAGTTAGAAAGACAGGTAGGGTCAAGCTGCTGTTTTTGAGTAATGGTATGACTGTTGCATGTTTGAAGGAGGAGGATGAAGGTTCCAGAGCAAGGGAGGAGGTAGAAAAATGTGTGTAAGCATAGGGATTAAGTAGGAGTAGAGGTTTAGGAGATGGGAGGGAATGGGGTCAAGAGGGCAAGTGGTTAGAGGAGAAGGGAGGGGAAGATCAACAGCGACACATCCTCTCTGAGACAGTGGGAAAAGAGTCAAGGAAGGCAGGAGGAGAGTTAGGAAGAGGTGTAGGATGGGGGGGAAGAAAACAGAGGGATGTTTCTGCCGTATGGATTCCACCTTTTCTTAAAATAGTAGCAAAGTCTGAGGGAGATGGAGGAAGGAGAGGCAGCTGAGGGTGGTTTGAGTAGAGTATCAAAGACAGAGAACAGTCGGCGTGGGTTAGACTTGTGCATGTTGATTAGTGACAAGAAGTAGGCTTTGTTTAGCTTGCGAGAGGGCAGAGTTGAAACAGGATAGCATAAATTGTAGTGAAGGAAGTATGCGAGAGTGTGAGACTTCCTCCAGAGGGCGTTCAGAGGAACGAGTGAGGAACGCAGCATGCGCATGTGGGAATTTAGCCAGGGTCTAGGGTTAGAAGGGCGAGGGCGGCAGATGCGAAGAGAAAGCGGGGCATGTAGATCAAGAGACGAGGACAAGACAGAGTTGTACATTCTGACTAGGTTGTCAGGGTCTTGTAGCAGAGCTGGAGGAGGAGAGGGAGGAGCGTAAGTGGACTCAAAGTCAGGTAAGTGAATAGAGTGCAGGTTTCTGCAGAACCGGGGGGTATGAGAGGTGGAGAAGGGGAGACGCGAGATAAAGAGAAGGAGTGAGATGATGGTCGAGAGAGGAAAAGGGAAATGGAAAAATTAGAGAGAGAGAAGTTTTTAGTGAAAACCAGGTCTAAGTAGTGGCCATCCTTGTGGGTGCTTGCTGCAGTCCACTGTTGAAGGCCAAAAGAAGAGGTAAAAGAAAGAAAGCGGGAAGCCCAAGAGGAGAGGGGTCATCAATGTGGCAATTGAAGTCCCAAGGAGAAGAAACAGGGAGTCTGAGGAGAGGGAAAGAAAGAGAGCCAGGATTCAAAGTGAGGAGAAAGGCAGAAGGGGGATGAGTAGAGGTATAGGTGGGCGATAGATGACGCCACATGAACAGGGAGAGGAGAGAAGATTGGACAGTGTGAGCTCAAAGGAGGGAAAAGCAAGAGAGGGGGAATAGGAAGGGGTTCGGTCGTAATGGCAGACAGAGGAGAGAGGAGCCCCCACGCTCCACCCCTGCATCAGAGCGTGGAGTGTGGGAGAAGGAAAGGCCACCATAGGAGAGGGCAGCTTCCAAGAGCAGAGTCGACGAGTGAGCCAGGTCTCAGTTATAGCAAAGAGAAGCAGGAGTGAGAGAGAAAGAAGTCAATGTACAGAGAGGAACTTGTTAAAAGAGAGCGTGCGTTCCAAAGGGCACAGGAGAAAGGGAGAGAGGAGAGAGGGTGCAGGGGATGGGTATGAGGTTGGAGGGGTGACACCAGAAGGAGTAGAGAAGTTGCATGTGGGAGGCAGAGGGACGAGAGCAAGTTGATAATAAGACAGGGACCAGGATGGGAGAGATATCCCCAGAAGCAAGGAGGAGAAGCATGGATAGAAAGAGGATGTGTGAGGAGGATTTGTAGGGGTGGTTTTTTTAGTGCAGGGGATATAGCGTGTGGGTGTCAGAGGGACGCAGGTAAGAAAGGAGTTCATGTGAACTGAGAAGTGGTGACGAAAGGAGAGATGGGATATATGAATAGGTTTGAGACATACTGAGGCTGGGAGAAAGAAGTGCATAATTTGAGAAGAGTGAAGTCACAGCAAATATAAATGGTAAAGGCAGCATCACAGCAGTAATGATGCAGTCTAGTAATGATGAGAATCCTCCTTTCCAGCACATCTGAGGCACATTCAAACAAAGGGTTTCCACACAGGGTGTTCCCTGCCTAGGTGGCAACACTTAATTTGATTAGGGGTAGACAGAAAACAGCATTCAGAGATGGATTTTACCTAGCCTTGGATCCCTTGATATACTAATATATACACACAGCCGAGGATTTAGAGATGGATTTTACCTAGATTGGATCACTTGCATATATTATATAATACACACAGCAGAGGATTAGAGAGGGATTTTACCTAGATTGGATCACTTGCATATACTATATAATACACACAGCAGAGGATTTAGAGAGGACAGCTTCCAGTGCAGAGTCAGACTGAGTGAGCAGGTCTCAGTTATAGCAAAGAGGAGCAGAGAATGGAGAGAAAAAGTCATGAACAGGAGGAAACTTGTTGGAAAGGGAGCAAGCATTCCAAAGGGCAGGAGGAAAGGGAGGAAGGAGGGAGGTTGACAGGGGATGGTTATGAGGTTAGAGGGGTTGACACAAGAAGGAGTAGAAATTCTATGTGGGAGGTGAGGATGAGAGCATGTAGAAATAAGCCAGGATTGGAGAGATATCCCCAAAGCAAGGAGGAGAAGCAAGGAAAAGAAAGAGGAATGGGAGGATGATTTGTAGGGGTGTGTTTTAGTGCAGAGGAGGAATAGAAGTGTGAGTGTCAGAGGGTGCTGCTGGTAGGAAGCAAGTTTATTTGAACTGAGAAGTGATGAAGGAAGAGGAGAGATAGTAGCGACGCATTGTAGTAATAGTTTAGTGTTGAGATGTGCGGTCTGGATAGAAAAATGTCCTCCTTTACAGTTCAGTTTGGATATTCAGTATTCCAGGACCTGTATGTTGTTTCTGTTGTTTGTTTAACTTGTTTAAAACTTGTCCGGTAATGATTTGGCATTGTTTCTCATCACGAGGTGTGTCAGCCACTAACTTCTATGATTTGTGGTAGGTTATTTAACTTTACATTGCATTTCGATATTGTATGTATTTGAATTTTTATATACATGTTTTGAATGTTAACTTTTGTGATCATTTGAGTCTTTTACTATGATATCACTGCAATGCTGTATAGATTCAATATACTTGTTTGAACATTATTGATGAATTGGTATTTATTTGACTTTGCATTGCAAATCTTCCTTGATTTTCAATGATTTGGCATGCCACATTTAAGAACAAATTAATATATAAAATATAAGGTCACAGTTTTGCATTACATAAACGATCAAAGGATATCAAAGTCCCCCCACTACAAAACTCTAACAAAATATGTGAAGTACAGTCCCAAATTTACAAAAGAAATGTTTGTTTTGAAGGTGTGCTCTAGTTTTGTAGCTGGAGGACTTCATAAATAGACCCCACAATTTAAAAGGGTTTGCCAAATGCCCAAAGGGATGCTGACAGTATTTGGTTCCACAGATATAAAATCTTTAGTGGGGCTTCTAGTTGAACAAGGCTTTTTCTCATAGATTGGGGCTATACTGATTTATTAAACTCTGATTTAAAGTCTTCACATTTCCTGTTCGTCCGTTCTCCTATGTTTTGCAGTAGACCTCTATCTTCCACAAGTCTCATTTTCGAGTCTGATAGTTTGTCTCTGATTTGCTAAATGGTGGATAGACCTAAAAATTGCAATACCAATTCCCTTGATGGGTTTTAAGGTCTTAAATTTTTTTATAACATATCTTATTAGAATATGCAATATTTTAAAAAAAGACAAAGTTAGAACTAAGTAGAACTAAGTAGTCAGAATATGCAAGACTTATGGAAAAATGCACATCAACTCAATATGGGCCAGAGCTACAACATGGGCATTCATTTGGGCATTCATTTGTCAACATTGGATTGTCATCATAAATAATGTTAATAATTGCCACCCTAAATAGTTTTTTCATGGCCGGCATGACATATGTTATGGTTGGAGCAGAAGCTAGGAGAGGGAGGAGTATAAGTGGAATCAAAAGCTGATAAGTTAATAGAGCACAGGTCTGCAGAAGAAACGAGGGATAGATGGCATTGGAGGAAACGGAGAAGGTGAGAGAGAGAAAATGATATGAGATGATGGTCATAGAGAGGAAAGGTGGGAAATGGAGAATCAGAGAAAATTTTGAGTTAAATCCAGGTTAGGGTTGGCCATTCTTGTGGGTACTGGCTGCAGTCCGCTTGTTGAAGGCCAAAAGAAGACGTTTAGAGAGAGAAAGTGAGAAGCACATGGTGGAGAGGGGTTATCAATGTGGCAGTTTGAAGTCCCCAGGAGAAGAACAGGGGTCAGGGATAGAAAGAAGGAGATGATCAAAGTGAGAGAGAAAGAAAGAAGGGGGTGAGTAGTAGAGGTAGGTGGGTGATAGAATGACCGCCACGTGGACAGGGAGAGGAGAGAAGGGATGGGCAGTGAGTCAAGAGGAGGGGAAAGAAGAGAGGGAAAAAGAAGAGGAAGGGCAAACTGGCAGATAGAGGAGAGGATGCGCCCATACTCCATCTCTGCCATAAGGGCACGTAGTGTTGGAGAAAATGCAACAATGTATTGTAGTATGTCTTTATTTATATAGCGCCATTAGTGTACATAGCGCTTCACAGTAGTAATACAGTGGTAATCAAATAAATAACAGATAATATAAATAACGATCATGGGAATAAGTGCTTTAGACAATAAAGTAACATTTCGGAAGAGGAGTCCCTGCCCGAGGAGCTTACAGTCTAATGTGGTAGGGAAGGGAGAACGTACAGAGAGTAGGAGGGAGTTCTGGTAAGTGGGTCTGCACGGGGGCCAAGATATGTATCGTGTTTAGAATATCCACAGTGTATTCATATGATTCATTAAGCAAGTGTGTCTTAAGGTGGGTTCTAAAGGTGGATGAGAGGGTGTGCTAGTCGGGTAATGAGGGGAAGGGCATTCCAGAGGTGTGGGGCAGTCAGTGAAAAAGGTTTAAAGGGGAGAGAGGGCTTTAGATACAAGGAGGGGTAGAAAGAAGACATCTTGAGAAGAAACGCAAGAGTCTGGATGGTGCATACCGAGAAATTAGGGATGAGAGTTAGGAGGGGGGGCAGAAGAATGTAAAGCTTTAAAGTAGAGGAGAAGAATGGAGTGTGAGAGGCGGGATTTGATCGGAAGCCAGGAGAGGGATTTCATGAGGGGAGATGCTGAGACAGATCAATGAAAGAGAGAGTGATTCTGGCAGCAGCATTTAGGATGATGTAGGGGAGACAGGTGAGAGGCAGGAAGGCCGGACAGCAGGAGGTTACAGTAATCAAGACGGGAGGAATGAGGGCGCTGAGTCAGAGTTTTAGCAGTCGAACAACAGAGGAAAGGGCGTTTCTTAGTTATATTGCGGAGGAAAAAGGACAAGTTAGAAATGTTTTTGAATGTGAGGGGCGAATGTGAGAGAGGAGTTCGAAGAAATGTCGAACATGACCCCTAGGCAGCGTGCTTGGGCTACTGGGTGAATGATTGTAGTTCCAACAGTAATGTGGAAGGAGGTAGTAGGGCCAGGTTTGGGAGGAAGTATGAGGAGCTCTGTTTTAGCCATGTTGAGTTTAAGGCGTCGGAGGGCCATCCAGGATGATATAGCAGAGAGACATTCAGAAACTTTGGTTTGTACAGCAGGTGTAAGGTCAGGTGTTGAAAAGTATATTTGTGTGTCGTCGGCTTAGAGGTGATAATTAAACCCAAAAGATGTTATTAGGTCACCTAGAGAGAGTGTGTACAGAGAAAAGAGAAGAGGTCCCAGGACAGAGCCCTGGGGTACCCCCACAGAGAGATCAATAGAGGAGGAGGAGGTGTTAGCAGAAGAGACACTAAAAGTACGATGGGAGAGGTAGGATGAGATCCAGGATAGAGCTTTGTTCCGAATACCTAGAGTATGGAGAATGTGGAGGAGAAGAGGGTGGTCCACGGTGTCAAATGCTGCAGAGAGGTCGAGTAATATGAGCAGAGTGTAATGACCTCTGTCTTTGGCAGCATGGAGGTCGTCAGTTATTTTAGTGAGGGCTGTTTCGGTGGAGTGAGCAGTGCGGAAGCCAGATTGTAGAGGGTCTAGGAGAGAATAGGTGTTGAGAAAATGGAGCAAGCGAGAGAATACAAGACGTTCAAGTAGTTTAGAGGCAAAAGGCAGGAGGGAGACAGGTCGATAGTTAGAAAGACAGGTAGGGTCAAGCTTGCTGTTTTTGAGTAATGGTATGACTGTTGCATGTTTGAAGGAGGATGGAAAGGTTCCAGAGCAGAGGGAGGAGTTAAAAATGTGTGTAAGCATAGGGATTATAGTAGGAGCTAGAGGTTTTAGGAGATGGGAGGGAATGGGGTCAAGAGGGCAAGTGGTAGAGGGAGAAGAGGAGATCAACAGCGACACATCCTCCTCTGAGACAGTGGAAAAAGAGTCAAGGAAGGCAGGAGGAGAGTTAGGAAGAGGTGTAGGATGGGGGGAAGAAACAGAGGGGATGTTCTGCCGTATGGATTCCACCTTTTCCTTAAAATAGTCAGCAAAGTCCTGAGCGGAGATGGAGGAAGGAGAGGCAGCTGAGGGTGGTTTGAGTAGAGTATCAAAGACAGAGAACAGTCGGCGTGGGTTAGACTTGTGCATGTTGATTAGTGCAGAAAAGTAGGCTTGTTTAGCTTGCGAGAGGGCAGAGTTGAAACAGGATAGCATAAATTTGTAGTGAAGGAAGTCTGCGAGAGTGTGAGACTTCCTCCAGAGGCGTTCAGAGGAACGAGTGGAGGAACGCAGCATGCGCATGTGGGAATTTAGCCAGGGTCTAGGGTTAGAAGGGCGAGGGCGGCAGAGAGAAAGCGGGGCATGTAGATCAAGAGACGAGGACAAGACAGAGTTGTACATTCTGACTAGGTTGTCAGGGTCTGTAGCAGAGCTGAGAGAGGAGAGGGAGGAGCGTAAAGTGGACTCAAAGTCAGGTAAGTGAATAGAGTGCAGGTTTCTGCAGAACCGGGGGGTAGATGGAGGTGGAGAAGGGGAGAAGCGAGATAAAGAGAATGAGATGAGATGATGGTCAGAGAGAGGAAAAGGGGAAATGGAAAAATTAGAGAGAGAGAAGTTTTTAGTGAAAACCAGGTCTAAGTAGTGGCCATCCTTGTGGGTGCTTGCTGCAGTCCACTGTTGAAGGCCAAAAGAAGAGGTAAAAGAAAGAAAGCGGGAAGCCCAAGAGAGAGAGGGGTCATCAATGTGGCAATTGAAGTCCCCAAGGAGAAGAACAGGGGAGTCTGAGGAGAGGAAGAAAGAGAGCCAGGATTCAAAGTGAGAGAGAAAGGCAGAAGGGGGATGAGTAGAGGTAGGTGGGCGATAGATGACCGCCACATGAACAGGGAGAGGAGAGAAGATCTGGACAGTGTGAGCCTCAAAGGAGGGAAAAGCAAGAGAGGGGGGAATAGGAAGGGTTCGGTAATGGCAGACAGAGGAGAGCAGGAGCCCCACGCCTCCACCCCTGCCATCAGAGCGTGGAGTGTGGGAGAAGGAAAGGCCACCATAGGAGAGGGCAGCTTCCAGAGCAGAGTCAGACTGAGTGAGCCAGGTCTCAGTTATAGCAAAGAGAAGCAGGGAGTGAGAGAGAAAGAAGTCATGTACAGAGAGGAACTTGTTAGAAAGAGAGCGTGCGTTCCAAAGGGCACAGGAGAAAGGGAGAGAGGAGAGAGGGTGGCAGGGGATGGGTATGAGGTTGGAGGGGTTGACACCAGAAGGAGTAGAAGTTGCATGTGGGAGGCGAGGACGAGAGCAAGTTGAAATAAGACAGGGACCAGGATTGGGAGAGATATCCCCAGAAGCAAGGAGGAGAAGCATGGATAGAAAGAGGATGTGTGAGGAGGATTTGTAGGGGTGTTTTTTAGTGCAGGGGATATAGCTGTGTGGTGTCAGAGGACGCAGGTAAGAAAGGAGTTCATGTGAACTGAGAAGTGGTGACGAAAGGAGAGATGGAGATATATGAATAGAGTTTGAGACATACTGAGGCTGGTAGAAAGAAGTGCATAATTTGAGAAGAAGTGAAGTCACAGCAAATATAAATGGTAAAGGCAGCATCACAGCAGTAATGATGCAGTCTAGTAATGATGATATCCTCCTTTCCAGCACATCTGAGGCACATTCAAACAAATGGTTTTCCACACAGGGTGTTCCCTGCCTAGGTGGCAACACTTAATTTGATTAGGGGTAGACAGAAAACAGCATTCAGAGATGGATTTTACCTAGCATTGGATCACTTGCATATACTATATAATACACACAGCAGAGGATTTAGAGAGGACAGCTTCCAGTGCAGAGTCAGACTGAGTGAGCCAGGTCTCAGTTATAGCAAAGAGGAGCAGAGAATGGGAGAAAAAGTCATGAACAGGGAGAAACTTGTTGGAAAGGGAGCAAGCATTCCAAAGGGCACAGGATAAAGGGAGGAAGGAGGGAGGTTGACAGGGGATGGTTATGAGGTTAGAGGGGTTGACACAAGAAGGAGTAGAAATTCTATGTGGGAGGTGAGGATGAGAGCATGTAGAAATAAGCCAGGATTGGGAGAGATATCCCCAAAAGCAAGGAGGAGAAGCAAGGAAAGAAAGAGAATGGGTGAGGATGATTTGTAGGGGTGTGTTTTAGTGCAGAGGATATAGAAGTGTAGTGTCAGAGGGTGCTGGTAGGAAGCAAGTTTATTTGAACTGAGAAGTGATGAAGGAAGGAGAGATAGTAGCGACGGCATGGTAGTAATAGTTTAGTGTTGAGATGTGCGGTCTGGAATAGAAAATGTCCTCCTTTACAGTTCAGTTTGAATTCAGTATCCAGGACCTGTAGGTGTTCTGTTCACTTGTTTAACTCCTGTTGAACTCCCTGTTAAACTTCACACTGCTTAAAAAAGGGCCACTTTAAAGATGGGCTTCTTTACATGTAGGCTTCCCCCTTGATAATTAACAAGTGCACTGTAACCTAGATATACAGTTTGCTAAATAAGGGAGGTACAGGAAGGATGTTAAAAATAAAAAGCCGATTTTAACCTTCTTATGTAATGTGTGGGATTTCCTTAAATCCAGAAACAATTTGACCACCCCCAGCTCCATGATGTACCCTTTGTTCTCAAAATCTTCTTTTCGCCAGGTTACAATAAGAATAAACCGAATCTATGGATGAAACATGGAGTTAGAAGGGTGAAAGATGTGATGGATTCGCATACTATTGAGACCTTCCCTACAATACAATCAAAATTTTACATCCCAAATACCGAATTTTATAGATATCTACAGCATAGACACATTATCCATTCTAAATGCCAATAAAAAGTACCACTAAAAATAACCCAATTTGAATCCTGGTGTAACACCCAATCTTTAACCAAGGGAATCACCTCTGTCCTCTACCATGCAATACGTAACATCCCTAGTGACCCTAAAACAGACAACTATATGTTGACATGGGAAAGAGACCTCAACATAACTATAGATCAGTGAAGTATTTCGAAAAATCTCGGGGAACCCCTATCTGGCTGACACATATTAGGTTCGACAGGGGTCAGTCACAACATTTCACACCTCACGAGCCACCTCTATTTCCCACCCTCTACTTATGTATTTCTCTCCCATCCATCTCACTAACTCTCCCCCCTCCCGCCTCGCATATATTTATCCCCGCGTCTCACTCTTACTCCCTCTTTTCCTCACTCACTCCCTCCTGCCCCCCTCTCTTCTCTCACTCACCCCTACCTTCTGTCAAGTACACCACTCTCTCTTAATCCACCCTAAAAAAATACATACCAAAAAAAAACACCCCAGGGGGGGTCTGTGGTCCATAGGAGGAACCCCTGAGACTGCTTCAAGGAGCCCCAAGAAACCCTGGTTGGGAATCACTGCTATAGATATTGAAACTTGGCGAGATATTTGGGAGGCAGCAGGTAAAAAACTCCACCTGTGTAGTGATTAAGGAAAATGTACCTACAATTCTATATCGTTGGTACTACACCCTGGTAAAACTAAATAAAATTAATCCATGTGTTTCACCTATGTGTTGGAGGGAATGTGGCAACCAGGGCTTCATCCTACATATCTGGTGGAATGTACTAAAATTAAACTTGTATGGAACAAAATTCTCCAATTGGAAGAAGAGGTGTCTGGCTTCCGTATTCCTAGAAACCCCATATTTGTAATTCTGGGGGCACCAATGTCCAATTTAAACAACCTGGAGTCTAAATGAATCACTCATATCTTTAATGCCACAAGATGCTCCATTGCTCGTGTAGCCGAGTCCCCTTACTTCTGTGGCGGGTGTGGGAAAAGGGGGGGAGGCAGCAGAGGTGGTTGGATGCTGCTAGAGCTCTAAGGTGGACCGGCAATGCAGGGGGTGCCATGTTAGGTCCTTGCACATGTGCATAGAGTGCCTCGCACATGCGCAATGTAATGTTGTGGTGGCCATCTTAGGAGACAACTCCGCAAGGGACTACATGTCTAGGCAAGAGGGGAGACAGTTTCTTTGGCGCCAAAGGACTGCGTGCGCAAGTCAGTACTGAGGAGGCAACGGACTAGGTAGTGTCCAAGGAGCAGTGCCTCCCTGACTAGGCCAGTATTGCCCCATAGGCCAAAGCTAGGTCCTGAGTCTCCATAGCTCAGTATTGTAGGGAAGAGCCTAGGTAGGGACGCTTCCCTGTTACCATAAAGAGTGTTTCAAGTCACCGAGCTGTCGGACGGATGCCACGGTCAGGGATCATACCACAGGCAACACTATAAACTTTAAGGGAGACACTCCACCTGCAGCTCCCTCAAGAGGTGGATACCTTCGATGAGGCGAGAGGGAAGATGGAGGACCCCATGTCGTGGGATCACATTGCAGCCCTGCTGATCCAGGATCTCCCATATACCCTTGTCTGGCCAGAAACCAGGAAGGTACCACCATGCACCAATGACCTTACACAGGGGTTGCGCTACTCCACGCACTATGGGTGGGCTTTGTTCTGTGGACACCAGGGTGGTTAAGTGCCCAGGGCACCCTCAGTACTTTGTAGGAAATCCATCAGGGGCTAAATACTGTGTGGATATTGTGTTGGGGTACATTGTATTGTATTGATATGTGTGTGCGTTAGTAGATTATATATATATATATATATATATATATATACAGTGGTTGACAAATCACCAAAAAATCTACTCGCCACACAAAAAAATCTACTCGCCACAGTACCAAACATGTGCTGCTGGGCCAATATTTACTCGCCCGGGGGTTAAATCAAACTGGCCCGGGGCGAGAAAATGTATAGGTTTGTCGAACACTGTATATTATATATATAATTTATAGATAATATATATATGAAAAAAGAAAAGGGAATGAAGTAGCACCAAATAAGAAGTGTTGAAATAGTGTAAAAATATTATTAATGATCATTTAAATGAATATTTCTAAATAGGCAAAATCACTAAAAATTATAGATGTGTATACAACAATTTAAAATAAATATAACATATATTATGTGCTCCTATTTCGTGAAAAACAATTTAAGACAACACTCCAAAAACATGTGATAACATAAAATACAAGCAAATAGAAACATTGATATATAAACCAGTCCTTGAGTGAAAATCCTTAAATAGGAAAAAATAGTCCTGGTATGAGGGGATCTCCGCCAGCTCTCAAATAGGATGAACCACATCCAGATGATACCTATTAGAAAAGAAAAAAAGTGAGAGAGCGCACGCCCCATAGCATAATACAGTACATTTATTTGAGAAAAGGCAACCCTTTGAGAAAGTCACAGCACGTGGCGAAACGCGTTAGGGAGTGGAACTGCGTCATCACGCAAGCGCATGACAGGCCGTATCGAGCGCTGATACACATTGCGGCCAGCAGAGATTGGAGATTTTCCTAAAACTCAAAGACTGCATCATTGATTTTAAGGAGCCTTTCTACTCATGCACCAGACAACATCTACCAGCCGCTTCAAGTGAGATTTGGACTGCAGGGTCTGGAGGCTGAGTGACCAGAGTTGGCGGTGATATATTTCACACACTGCTTGATTTTAACCTACCCTTGTGAGTGGATTTTCTACCCCCCCCCTCTTCCCAATAAATGTACTGTATTATGCTATGGGGCCCGTGGCCTCTCTCTCGTCCTTTTTTTTCTTCTCTTATATCTATATATATCTAGATATATATATATATATACCTGTTTGTGTATTCTTACTGTATTTGATTCCTGTGAGGGGTTATCCCGCTGTGCTGGGATCCTTCCCCTCCCAGGTGGAAGAGCAGTGCCAATGAGAAAAGAGCTCCCCCTAGGCTCCCAGCGGTGGAGGCTTAGGCCTTCTGTGAGCCACAGGTAACATCAGCACGCGTAGTTCCCTTGTCATAGGGAAAGGGGGCGGCACTCGCTTCTGGAAACATAAAACCCTGCCCCCTTTCCAGTGTGTTTGTAATAAAATATGAGATATGGCATACCTCGAGAGATTGTCGGCTTAGCTTCACGACTCCACCAATAGATTTAATGATACTTGATAGCCCTGGTTCACACACTTTCATAAGCAAATAAGATTCTAGGTGATATATGGATCTACTGGAGTCCTAATACGGAAGGAATATATATAAATGTTAATATTAGCGCTGTATGTCTTACAATCCCCGTCACATCCTTCTCCCTCTTTTTTTCCCTTCCCCTTTAATATTTTTTAACCTCCATTTCTTGTCCTATAAAATGCGTTATGTGATGTATGTTAAATATCTTGTGAATTTGTCTTGAACATGTTAAATAAAAAGTAACCAAAAAAAAAAGTTAAATAATCCAAATGGGGGTGGGGGGGTTCAATAAACCCCACATATGATGACCATGGGAAGAGTGGCAAATTCTAAACTGTCCCAGTGCACTCAGCATGGTTGTACTTTTCCCAGTGCATGGTGGTACAACACCAGCATGTTTATTGTGACCTCACATTGTTCCAAACCAAGCTTTTTGGTCTTGCATAGCTAACTGTTGACCAAGTGTGGATCTGGGATCCTGTTTGTGCTCTGGTCTCCTCTCTGGCAGAGTAGAGCTAAGCACAGGTCTTTTCTCATGTCAGACCGAGCGGCTTTCTGGGACTCCTGGTCTGAGAGTCTCTATTCTGGAACTCGGAATTGGTTTCTTCAAAGCCCGAAATTGCAAAGTCACTAGTTGACATAAACCACTTGATGCAGCATCCAGAAGTTTAATCTCATGCTCCTCTGTTGTGAGAAAGAGCATCAGTTTCTTCTCTCCTACAGCTGCGCCAGCCTTTATTCTAAAGCCTCGCACGCCGTACCGCTTTGAAAACCGGGTCATGACGAGCTATGTTTTCCAACCGTATAGTAATTGACTCGGGTTTCTATCGTTTTTTTATCGGGCGCAGAATCCATCTATCGGGCTCTGAAAATTGCATTTTAGCGTTGTCTGTTTATGTATTGTTTTAATATTGTTTTGATTTAATGCGCATGCGTTTATGACTTCTCATTCAATGTAAATTTCAAGTCTGAAAAAAACAAAACCTTTTTTTTCTGTTTCTCGACATGGGCTTGCATAACAATTTTTGATACTTTGAGAATCAATCACTACTGTAGCTTTTAAAGTCTACACTAGTAGTGGCATACTGTGATTTTTATTTGAGGGTGTGGGGTTCAAAACATTATGATGACCTGTTGAAAACATTAATTTCCCCAAAGCAATTCACCTGTGATAAGCCCTTCATGGAGAATCCCCCACACATTCAAAGTGAATTTCAAGTTAAAAATTCCTTTTTTAAGGACTGATTTAAATAAACCATAATGTGAAACATGTTTTTGATAACTTAACAATTTTTGCTATTCTTTCTTTTTCTTTGGGGGTGGGTGTGTTTCAATGATTTTCGTGGCTATAAAGAACATTTTTTTTATTTTATCTGGATAAACATGGAAGAATGAAAAATACAAATAATCATGAATAATATAAATTTACAGTCTTTATCTTCTTCGTCATGGCCGCATTGCATTCTGTAGTTCATTAAGAGAGGGGGGGTTTCTGTAAATTATGACTGTTGCTACACTATGCACACAGTTCACTCATTTTACACATGATACCCCCCTCCTCCCACCCTTCCTTTTTTAGTGCAGCTCTGTCTGAAAAGAAAAGAAAAAATGAGTGCAGTAAAGTGCATTTAATGGCATTGCGTACAGTATCACTAATGCATATTGGAGAATTGCGAAGCACGCGAACCGGGTAGCTGGTGATATCTCCTTATGTTAATCTCTCCCATGAATGTTATATTTAAGCAAATGTGAGTGCGGTTATTTTTATATTCATCCAACATAATATATACTGTATATTAGCAGTATTGCACTATTGTGGGCTTTCTTTCATTTCTCAGGCCATCATACGTTTTAGAATATTGACTATAGAGGGTGCATACAAGGTGCATCCAGGGCTCATCAAGGGCTGACACAAGGCTTATGCAGTCGAGTCCAGAGATCCATGTGTGAAGACAACATAAAGAGCTCTTATCAGAGAGAAGAATCTCTTATATGCTTCTATTACCTTTTCCTATTGTGAGTGAAACATATTGCTTATATTATATAAGGTTCATTATCTATTGGCTACACAATATTTTGTTGTTTGATTTTTCCACATATTGCACAACGTGAAGTACTGTACCAGCGCTCCCCTTACTAGGAAGAAGAACGATTACTATTTTGGACTAAGCGAATGGTCCAGAAAAAGGATTTTGAACAGCTTTTTCTTTATTATATATGCTGTAAAAAGTCACTTTATATATCACTATCTGGTGGGGGTGGTTTATTATATTGATTATATTTTCACTTATTTTAAGATTATAATTATCACATTAGATCTTGTGTGATTATGCACTTTGTGTGAATACACGGATTTTTTCACCTAATCTCACAGACGCGCCCGGTACACTCCCTTTTTTTCTGAGATGCCACAATTGCAAGGCATGTGAGCATATGAAAGGAAGTAAAAACTTCTCTAACTGGATCAATACAAAAACTTTCACCCTAAACCAATTCATAAACTGTAAAACCACAGGTGTCATTTACCTAACAACATGCACATGCGGAGCAAAGAATGTAGGAAAAACCAAAAGGGAACTAAGAAGGAAAGTCCTAGAACATCTAGGATCAATAAGGAACCTACAGGATACACCAGTGTCTCATCATGTTCGTGAACATCATGCAAGCGATGCCGGCGTACTTACCTTTCAAGGTATTGACCACATAGCTCCCAATATCCGCAAAGTAAAGCATAAAGCAACTGTAAATATTCCTGTATATTCATTTGCATGTCTTAGACATGCTTTACTGTGGAGGGTTTTAGTCACTTTTTTTACCCACCATAACCTTAATAGTGGTGGTGATTACCTACTCTTATCTCATTTGAGCAAATGTCAGCAAGCCAACCGCACACTGATGATACCCATCAAGGTTGAAACATGTCTGTGAGTGGGTTAACTGACTTTGCATCTCCCAAGTCCTTGCTTAAAAGCTGTGTTTAAAGCAGCATGCATTGACTACGGGTTGCTCATGTAATGTGAGCATGAGATAAAAAGTGGCACTGTGTGCTCATTTGCATGTCATTTCCCAGAATCCCTTTCTGCAGTGAAAGTGCTGTTTGCTGGGTGATAATGGTGAAAGACATGGTTGCAGAACTGTCTAAGACATGCAAATGAATATACAGGAATATTTACAGTTGCTTTGTGCTTTACTGTGGAGGGTTTTAGTCACTTTTTTTTACCCACCATAACCTTAATAGTGGTGGTTATTACCTACTCTTATCTCATTTGAGCAAATGTCAGCAAGCCAACCTCACACTGATGATACCCATCAAGGTTGAAACATGTCTGTGAGTGGGTTAACTGACTTTGCATCTCCCAAGTCCTTACAGTACTTAAAAGCTGTGTTTAAAGCAGCATGCATTGGCTAAGGGTTGCTCATGTAATGTGAGCATGAGATAAAAAGTGGTGCTGTGTGCTCATTTGCATGTCATTTCCCAGAATCCCTTGCTGCAGTGGAAGTGCTGTTTGCTGGGTGATAATGGTGAAAGACAGGGTTGCAGACCTGTCTAAGACATGCAAATGAATATACAGGAATATTTACAGTTGCTTTATGCTTTACTGTGGAGGGTTTTAGTCACTTTCTTTACCCATCATAACCATCCCCAAACCCAACTTGTGTGAAAGGTTAGAGATGCTGGTGTTGATTGTTAGGGGTAGGTTTTATATAGACAGTAAAGTGAGCCGCTTTATGATGAGTATCACTGTAGCGGATCAAATGGGAGCGATGTCCCTGTGCTAGTGATTAAGGCAATCTCGAGATCAGATTTAAAGTGTAAACAAAGTAGCAAACCTTATTCCTCCGCATCAGTAGGATATATATATATATATCCTACTGATGCGGAGTACTTGAACTACTGGCATTGACAGTAGTGGATTCTTGCTTCCCTGCTATTAGCTGTTTAGCTGAATTTAGCCTACACTGTATGTTTGCTATCTATTTTCAGGGGTGTCTGATTTGACCAGTTATAAGGGAAGGGAGGCTTAGGGAAGTACCTCTGGGACC
Source organism: Ascaphus truei (assembly GCA_036426205.1). Classification (NCBI taxonomy): domain Eukaryota; kingdom Metazoa; phylum Chordata; class Amphibia; order Anura; family Ascaphidae; genus Ascaphus; species Ascaphus truei. Next base: position 214,698,407 of record CM071568.1, on the reverse strand, counting down.
TTTTGGACCAGGGGGAATGGGCCAGATGAAAAGGTAGTCCCTCGAAACGTTGCCTCCCTAGCATACTTGCCGTTCTTCATTTTTTGTGTATATTCCTTGTGTTTCATGATTTTTTCCCCTTTTCCTTCCCCCCCCCCCCACCCCTCACTTTGTGACATGCCCATTTGTGATACTGGTTTCTGCAAACACATTTGATTTATTTCTGGTTTGTTTTATTATTAAATGTTTATTTTGCATTACAACTGTTTTCATCATTTAGCTATTAGACAGTGAGTGCTGGTACTTACGTAGATTTGTTAATGACTAACTAACTTCAGAAAATGAATGACTCTGTGGAGGTGTCTGTCGATAAGAGTTTGTGTGTGCGTGGGGGAGGGATGAAGGATTAGTTGTGCAGCAGTTCAAAGAAATAACATACTGTACTGTAGAGTACAGTAATTTCAAAAGGCAGTTCATCATAATACTGTAATTTGATCCCTACACCCCCCAAATACAGTACATAAAAAGCACACAAATCAACCATGTGCAGGCAAACGCACATATTTAATATCATAATATCAAGATTGTTTTTGCAGGCTTGTGGATAAAATAACAGTTAAAAAATCATAATTAAAAAACTTTTGGGGGGCACTCAAGCAAGCAGTGGTGGGTGAAGTTACAGGCGCATGAGCAGGAGTAAACTAGCTCCCATCCAAAAGAGGATTACACACAGGCGCACAGAGAGGTGATGCTCTGTGCAAATCAAATTCGAGAAGGGATTTTCCAAAGCGTAGCCGTAAACAAAGCCTCAAAATTCCCATCTCAAAGAGAATTACTCGCAGGCGCAGTGAGGCTTTGTAGCTTGGCTATGGACAGATTCGGAACACAATGGCAAGATTCAGTAAATTAATGACTCTGTGGAGAGGGGGGGGGTGGGTGACTCATGCGCAGTAAGCAGCTCCCATCTCTAAAAGGATTACATGCAGGCGCAGTGAGGCTTCGTAGCTCGGCTAGGGACGGAATAACAACACAATGGCAAGATTCAGTAAATTAACGACTCTGTGGAGAGGGTGGGGGGTTGGGTGACTCATGCGCAGTAAGCAGCTCCTATCTCTAAAAGGATTAAACGCAGGCACAGTGAGGCTTTGTAGCTCGGCTAGGGACAGATTAACAACACAATGGCAAGATTCAGTAAATTAACGACTCTGTGGAGAGGGGGGGGTTGGGTGACTCATGCGCAGTAAGCAGCTCCCATCTCTAAAAGGATTAAACGCAGGCACAGTGAGGCTTTGTAGCTTGGCTATGGACGGATTAAGAACACAATGGCAAGATTCAGAAAATTAACGATTCCGTGGAATTTCAAATCCTTGAGCTAGCGTTCGTGGGGGAGGGGGCTACAGGGTACAGCTGCATGAAGTTCAAAGCTAAAGACATACTTTAATTTCTAAAGGCAGTTCATCATAATAATACACCCCCAAATACAGTACGTAAAAAGCACACAAATCAACCATGTGCAGTCAAACGCACAGGGTCGCAATCAAAAGCTACAGCACAGATTGAATATCGTAATACAGTAAGATGGTTTTTGCAGGCTTGTGGAGAAAAAAATTACAATAACATTTTTAAATTTTTAATTTTTTTTTTGGTCACTCACTCAGGCAAGCAAGCAGTGGTGGGCGAAGTTACAGGCGCATGCGCACACAAAAGCAGGAATGTGATTGAAACCAGACACACGTTCAAAAGAATGGTGTGGGAGAGATGTACTGCATTGCACAGAAGATAAGAAGTTGAAATACCCTGCAGTGCAGTTAATTATCCTGAGCGAGGGGAGAGCGCTGTATATGCCGAAATGTGACACTGTTACAGTACTATACACGCCTATGCGTTTCAACAATTTTCAAATGAGACATACTGTACAGCAGCACAGCACTGCAAATGCATGTATACTTTAAATATGCAAATTTACAATTACTGTGCGCGCACACACAGACTGTGTACTGACGTAGGTTGAACCGCGAAGGTATTAGACTTCCAAGACAACAGTTCGCAAACGCCCCCCTGAGATTTTACACGGCATTGCAGTATTGCAGACAGCGAGAATAAAATGCTAATATCACGAGCGCGAAAATAACGCAGTTCACTCCGGGCGAAAATGACAAAAAAACGCACCTAACCGGGATAATCCGAGAGCCGCGGATCTAGCCGATTTAGACTCAGATCGGCCGCCACTGTAAGAATATACAATAGTTTCCTGTGCGGTTGATGCATGCACTCCAGGTCATGGTCACTGTGTTTATTTCAGACAATGGTCCACATTATAGAAATCTCTTGTTAAGCATGTCAGCCTGCATTCAAAGTAGTTATTCAATTATTATAATATTTATTTCAGAAGTTAAGTATGATAATGTTTGTAACTATCCAATGTTTGGTGCAGTAGCTAAGACTGTTCTCTCAAGTATTACACAACATGTAGTTTATGCGACATTTTTAAATATTGACTGCACTGTATCTCCTTTGTCGGTTAGCAGAGAGTGAATCTTCTCTTTTCTCACCCATTGTTACCATAAACAACAATACAGTTCCTGTTGGAACTGTAGGCATTCAAACTATGCGAACCACATTTGTCCTATTACTCTTTCCCTGTTAACATCATGTCCAGGCTGAAGAGTCAGGTCTTCAGGGATCGATCACGTTCTTCAGAGGTTCAGGTACAGGTGTGTATTTTTGGGACACAAACATTTAGATATATAGCATATACGCAGGCAGGGGGGTAGAAAGCAGGGAGGGAGAAAACTCAGAGGGAGGAGAGGGATCAGCCGGGAAGCACTATTGAGTTCTGCGGAGCCCAGCAGTGCATCAAACCAATTACGTTAGCTAGAGTCCCCTCAGCTCATCAGTTCTTCCTTTTTGGTTTCTGGAATAGATGGCTCCATTAAGATCAAATCCTTTGGGCTTTTGGCTGTGAGGTCAGGGAGTCCCCTTCGTGCGGCTCACAGCTCTACTTGTGAGCAGGTGGTACCTTCTTGTGCAGTCTTAATTATTGAGTGAGTCCCATTTTTCATTATTATTATTATTATTATTATCTGGAAAGGAAAGACTTCCTTTATATGGGATTTCCTTTATTATCTGAAAGGAAAGATTTCCTTTATTTTTCCCATATTTATATGGGATTTTATTATAGCTCAAAATGGTGGTGATGCCTTTAAGATCCCTTCATTTGGCTACAGTCAGCTGTGATAAGTCTGGAAGCTGAACATACCCATGTGGGAGCTTTGAGCCAAGGTGAACAGCATTAGTATGATTTCTTTGGCATTAAAATAATGTAGGCACACCAGGACATCTCTACGGCCACCTTGGGGGACTCAGAGTAGATTAATGGGCTCTGTCCCAAGCTAGTGCTGCACAGCTAAAGCAGAATCCCAGCATCAATGATCACAATGTAATGTCCATATATTCAATGATTTGGAAGTAATGAAGGATAGGTACAGGTGAGAGGTGAGTCCATTTTATATATGTAAATCTGGTGACAGTGTTCCCTCTGATATACTGATGTATATTCAGTCCAGCAATGATCCAGAAAAAATAGGGTATACATTAAACACTGAGCATTGAAAGGGGAGGAGGGGGGTATATAATTGAATTGGGTTGCAGTCCAGTGAAGACTCAGGGCGGCCTGAGCAACCACTCCCTCAATAATCACAGCCAATGATAACCCCAACCAGATAGAACAAAGTCAACGAATGAATAAATAATTGCCACAATGGCCATTAGCTACTCACTTCACCTGGCCTGGGAGCGTATTTTCCAACCTCCATGAGCGTGCAATCTCCTCAATGAAGATAGAAAACCTGGAGAACAGGAACATGGAAAGCACTGCTCCAATAGCAAAAAACTGGGATCCAGACAGGAAAAGTTGATGACAGGTAATTTATTCATAAAACGGAACCACTAGCAACATTGAGATGCACAAAGGTAGGCCTCTGACATGTTTCACACACAGGGTGCTTTTTCCAGGTTTTCCATCTTAAAAATAATACAAATACTGTATTAGCAATAAAACACCACTGAGCCAATATTTTACTGTCACAGATGCTCCCTCTAATAATATTGTCCCAATTGCCAGACCCAAAATATTAGAAAATATATTCAGTATACAGTAGCACAGTCTGGATAGGAGTGTCCAGGATGTGGTGTGTGTGCGTTTGGTTTTTCATTGTGTTGCCATTTTTTAAAGTAGAAAGATAAATAAATGCTGCACACTAATAAAAAATCAAAAGGGGATACAACTACCGGTGCTCCTGGTTCAGGATTCTCTGTGCCAATTTTTAAAGGTCATACCTTGAACTTGAAAACAATAATCCAATTGCAATTTAAATAAATCATTATCTTGCTAGTAAGTGAATAAAAGGATCAATAACTTGGACCATTTTTTCTAAATCAGTGTTTCTTTATCTGCAAATGTTATATACAGTATTATTTGGATGTGTTAGTGTTTAAGCCAATGTTATCATAATGGAGTTTTTTATACATTGCCCAAAGTTTGTAATTGTAGTAGAAAATCCATTGCATTTTTAATATGTGACATGATCCACAAGCTTCCATAAACATAAATCAATATAATATGACAAGTGTTTATTTAAGCAGTTGATCTCTGACATAATAAGCCTTACACTGTTATTACAATGAGCCTTGCAAGACACATTACAAATTACAGGAAACATTAGTTTATCTTAAAAAAAAAAAATATGCACAATCAATTTAAAATTATTGATTATAGTAGCTCAAAATTAATCTAGTAATACATATTTATTGATGGCTCCTGTATATTACAAAAAGTAAATTATAAAACAGATAGTGGGAACTAAAACCGAATTAACTCCTTCAATGTCATTTAGTTTTCCTGTATATGGGCAAGATAATTTAGAGATTATTTTAATACAATTTTCAAACAGTGATGTGTGTCAGTTTTGTGTTACATAATAGTAACATTTACTCTCTACTACCTTGGGATTATCCTGTATGTGTTTCTGTCTTGTTGACTACCCGCAGATCTCCATTGGTCCCCTGTCTACAATTAGAGACACTGTGTGGCTTGTATTTTAGATGTATTATCCCATATTGAATTACTTGTTATTAGATGGTACAACTCACAAGCCAGCGAGAGCATGTTTTGTTTCAATAGTGTGTGTGTGTCAGCTTACTTCCAGTCTGGCTGGTACATGATGATGTCATTGGATGGCAGAGTATTTCAAGTAGGACATTGCATTATGGACACATGAGCCCCTGAGGAAGCAACAATCCTGTTAAAGGCATAGGATCGGCCAGTAAAGGCCAACGAACATCCAGAACGGGATCATAAGCAATTGCTGGATTGACTGATGTTCTTTTCCTTCCTCTCTCCATCCCTCTAAGAAAATAAATCTCTGAAGTTAACATCACAAGGAATAAGAGGATGATGAACAGAGGGGAGACCCAGACATCGGCTCATTCAGCCTGCGGGCTCCAATGCCTTTTTAACCTTGATGTTTGTGATTGTATCTGCTCTATCTCTTATCGTTATATAAAGTACTGCACAGAATTATGTTATGTTCCTATCTTTTCTTTTCAAGATCACTAAGAAAATCCATCTTTCACTGATGACATGAAAGAGAAAAAAGACAGAACACAATACTCATAGCGTAAAATATAAATTATATTGTGACAATATTCAAAAAGTGGTGATAGATGCACGTACAGAAATTCAAATATTTAAAAACAGGGCATGTTTAGGGCACATGTTACCACTACAGCATCAGCAGGTCACGGATCAGCAAGGCAACATTGACATCACTTGAATCCCATCCGGGTAAGTGAAGGTGTCCAGGTGTCCTGGCGCTCCTTCTCCGGTCTTGCTTCTATAGTCCTAGCCTTCTGCAGCTGTAGTGGTACTTTCCCCAAAGCGGGGAAGCTCCAGTATGAATATTAATTACTGGAAGTCCCTTACTAAGGCTTTAGGGCTAACAAACCCAAGATGTGAGCTATTCCCTATGGAGAACTAGACGCGGAAGCGCTGATATCACTAGACCAGTGCCGTGATCTCCCGATCAGTGAATGCTAGATTAATGGAGCTTACCGCGGGCTCCGTTACGGGAATAAACAAAGTAAAGGGACACAGCCAAAGTTGCTCTAATAAAAACCGGTACTCCTATGCATTTCATAGAACTCGTCTACTTCGTCTGGGATGACTTTTATTGGTTTAAGTGTCTTCTAGACTTTGTTATTTATATTAACACCGTACCACACGATTCGTTGTGCAGTTATGTTTATTGTTGCTTTCACTGATGAGCTTGATTTTAACACCCACTTTGTGAGTGAGTTCAATTACCAACCCTTCTATCTCCATTTAAAAAGTGATATACATATTGTACTATTTGTTTTTTTGTTTTTTCTGTCCTTTACATGGTTTTGGGGAGCTTTGCTCCAACTATTGTCCAATACATCCATCCTGACCCTAGTGTACTACCTGCTGTAATCCAATTCACTATAAACCAGGTCAATAATTTAGAGTGTATAGATGCTACACTGGTCCTCCATTTTTATAATCTGTAACTTTATCCAGTTGTAGTACTTAAGCCTTTAAGGCTCACGTTATGTGATGCTGTTTTTATTTCTCATCTGTATATATTCACACACATACTGTACATTACAGTATTCAAGGTTGGCTTTGGTAATGTAACATATGTATATAATGGCCACTATAATGCCAGCCTAGAGTAGGTAATAAATATTTGTGATACTTCTTGGCGTTAGCAAGGTACCAGCAAATATTGGGACTTGATTACTGGCATCAAAATGAGTGTGCAATATATTTTCATTTTGGTGTCAGTCCCGATATTTTTTGTGGATGCTTAAAAAAAGATAATTGTTTTAGCGGTAACACGTTGATGACTTGCGCCTTAGAAACAATGCATTTTTTGGCAATATTAGCACAAATCTGTCCTATCACACTTTGTTGATTCTAGCCACTATTGCACCTATTATTGCAAAATAAAACATATGACCAAGTATGCATGTTTAATCACATTATCATGTTATTTAATATTGTTTTTATATGATTTGTAATGCAAAAAAAGCGTATCAGTAAATCGAATCTGCCCAAATCATTTAATGGATTTTCTCGCATTTTCAACCCAAAATCAATTTTGCGATGTAAAATCCGCAAAAGGATTTGGTCGGTTTTAATCTGCGCAGATTCATCAAAAAACACCATTGGATACAACCCGTGGATGGATTTGTAGAATCCGCCAACACAATGCTAAATCCTCAGATTGGATTCTACAAATCAGTTGGCAGGTTGCGTATTCAGCAGAGTGTATTGGTAAAAAAACAAATGAAAATACGCAAAATGCAAATTGCCCTTTTTGAGATTGATCTGCTGAAATCCGTGGACCAAAGGAACAAACATATTATTTGCAAATGACTGCAGGAGGAAAAATAGACAAGAAAAGAAAAGAGATGTTTTCATATGTGTTGTAATGTATGTGACTGTTTGCCTTTCCTCATACGGTAGTACAGCCTTTCAGCCTTTCAGTGACACAGAGAGAGGGTTAGAAAAAAATCATTTATTTTTCTTGTACTGTAGTTTAAATAAGAAAGCATAGTAGATCAGCAATATCACATCTTACTGAATAAGAGCCTGTATGCACATGATTGTGAATAAGAAGTGAGGAAGGAAGCTTCACCCCACTCAAGTGCTCAAAGCATGAAATAATGTACCTTTAACCCTTTGAGTACCCCTTGATGTAACATTTCTCTTGATGAAGTGACGCGCAGGCGCACAAAACGCATAGGGTTATAGTTCATGAGCTTTTTATCACGAACTGATGCAAGCAACGTGGTTGCGTGTATCGCAGTGAATCACCAGGAAGAGGTTCTTCCCTCCAAGGCCCACCCCAGCAACGGAGAATCCGTTTCAGGAGTGCGTGATAGCGTCGAAGTGCATTCAGCATCTACCCGACATCACTATAGGACAAGCCGTCACCCCCCTTTGACTGTTATTCAATGCACATTTACTCCCAGTTTCTTGTGAGTAGGATTCCGGTTTTAAACCTACCGGACCAGTTGCTTGTTTATTGTTCATATTTGTCATTTATTATTTTAATGTTTTATTAAATTAGCTCTTTATTTTCAGCCTTGCTTTTGTTTGTCAATTGTTGTATGTTTGTCATTTGTGTAGTCTTATGTGTTGCATATTGGTCTTAGTAGCAGTTTGCACTATGATTTGCTTTTGTTTTTGATTCCACATATCACGTGAAATCTGGCTGTGGATCCACCTACATTTCTGGAAGCACAAGAGTTAAAGCATCTCTTGGTACTTTTTTCCATTTGAACATTACACAGACTATCTTTGGACATTTAAGGCGCCGGTTCGTATTGTTTTTATTATTTTCCTTGATGTAGCTACCAAACCATGGGGTATGGCACTCCTGAGGACACTTGACGTACCTACTAATGTGAGATTTTCTCATTGTCTTGGGGACCACTGAATATAATCTGGATGTCTGAGGAAGGGAAAAGGAGAACACCTGCTTTTTTGTTCCCTCATCAGTGATGCCACAATCACGTGATTGCTCCCGAAGAGCTGTCATTTAATTGTGAAGTGCCGGCGAGGTTTTGGCACTCTGCTGCCACAACCCCTCTGGGATTAAGGTACCCCTGGTAGTTTGTATTTGAGTATATCTGTAAATATGTCAATATGACAGTGTGGCTGGTGTCACTGTCTTTTGTGATGTGCCTTTTAGGACCTGTTTGTGTATTTAGCTGTCAGTCGAGCTGGCAATGTCTACATGTCTGGACCCAAAGTAGGGTGATTGTGGGGCAATTGAGGGGTTAAGTGATATTCTTTGGGTGAGTGTGGATAGCCATATTTTAGTAGATGCGTGATTATGATAAAAATGAACAAATTCTGCAAATATTGGTAAGAAAATTGGCACATTTTGTAAAAGATGCCCAAAAAATTATATTTGTGCGACTTTATGGGTGTTTATTCACAGAATCAAAAAATTTTAAAAATTATGGTTTGTTGTTTTTGGCAAATGCTACAATTGTTGCAGCTCTCAAATGTACAAACTGGACATATTTGTTAATATGTACAAATATTTTGCTGTTTAGTAGATGAGGAATTGTGTGACTTTAATTTTCTGCTATGTGTACTGCCAATAACATCTTGAATTACTATTGTTTTTTTTTATAATTGCTAAAACATTTGCTGTCTTGAATGTATTGTTTGTAAATGCTTTCATAACTTGAAATTTTCTGCATAAAGACAAAGCAGTGATCACAATTTTATAGGGAATTTTGTATGTTAACTGAGCGGTGACAATCTGCCATACAGCAACCTCCAAAGCCACCTCGTTTCCAAAAATATGTGTAGTTTTCTGTGACAGTTTCTGGTATAACACTTTTTGACATTTCAGCTTTCAATTGGCTGGAGACATATGGCTGACCTCAGTGGCCATTTTGTCTCGAACCAGGCCACACCATTATACAATACGTCTACTGCAAGAACCTGTGAAAGTTAAGAGATGAGTTATAAAAACATGTTTTAAAAAAAGAGAACAGCATGGACTACTGCCTTAAAGTATTAACAATTTTTTTTAGAAAACAGTTTATTTTCTTTTGTATTTTTTTTTTTTTTTTTTGCCACACTATGGAATTGTCAGCAACAATATAAAAATCCTCTGTTTGCAAAAATAACATTTATAAGCAAAATGATATTACAGTTTCAATACAAACCATGTACATACAAAACAATCAGTTCAAAGCTATATTTTCATTCAAATGATATTGTATGCTCAAAGAATGTGCAATCTATAATGGCAAACTGCCAATGCACCTGTGATACAGTATATGGCAGTAATGATGAACCTGTAGAATTCAGAGGCATTTGAGAGGGCAATGGCCCACCGGCTACTTCATATTCTCACAGTCCTCCTCCTCTGTCTTAGAAACTGATACTGATTTGGGGGGAGGGAGGAGGAGCTAAGTGTTCATTCAAGAAGAGGCTGCTGGAACCAGCTCAATAAAGAAGCTAGAATCAGAATAAATGGTTTAAGAAGTATTGAGCTCAACACAAACAATGGCACACAAGGTGCTTGGGGTTAAACTGCCACAGTTTTGTTTTTGTTTTTTTATTGAAAGTTTCTCCATTTTACAAAGGTTTAACAAACAAAAATAAATATACATAAGAGTGCAAAGAATCATGTGCATAAAGATATATAAATAGGATGAGAAGAACAGAAAGCGCACACTTCTTGGTGCAATAATGTTTTTACTAGATTAATGAGACAAACAAACAAATAGTGGTAACACACTCACAAACATCCGAATAAAATAAGCAATTAGCCGTAGTTCACAGATCCGTGCTGGAGATATGCAGAGTTGTCCTCACAGGGGGGATACACCGCCTGTTGCTGCAGCGGACGACCGGAGCTGTTAAGTTTCTGCAGAGCTGAAGACTGTGAGGGAGAAGGCAGGGAACGGGTTAACGTGGTTGGCCCGGGCTGGAGTGAGATCATCCCTGCCACTTCCAGGGTTACTGCGACGCCGTACGGAGGAGGTTACATGGTGACGCACTAGGGAGGAGTCACGAGAGACAGCAGGAACCTCCCATTACCGGAAAGGCGGAAGCAAGCAGCGGACGCGCTGCAGCAACAGGCAGAGTATCCCCTCGTGAGGACAACTCTGCATATCTCCAGCGCGGATCTGTGAACTACGGCTAATTGCTTATTTTATTCGGATGTTTGTGAGTGTATTACCACTATTTGTTTGTTTGTCTCATTAATCTAGTAAAAACGTTATTGCACCAAGAAGTGTGCGCTTTCTGTTCTTCTCATCCTATTTAGTTATCATTGAAGTGCTGGGTTAGCACTTCCAACTGAGGGAGCGGCACCTTCCCAGAACTTTGGGGCTTATGCAGAGAGGATAGAGAAGGGAAATAGCGCCATCTTTTGGCGAAAATACGCACCAGATAAGCTTGTCCTGCAGAGAATATGGCGAGATTCACAAAATCCGCCACAGCAGGTTTCTTTACTTTAAAAATTGCCAAACACGTGGCGAGATCGGTAAATTCGCCATGTTAAGATAGGGTGGTATGCAAGTAGCATCGATGTGCTGGAACGCGCCATTCTGCCCTATAATATAGCGAGTTCCAGGTCGCCAGAAAAACTTGGCAATTTTGATACCATCTGAAAAATGAGGTAATGCAGCTTTCAGCATACGACCATAAGTTACGCCAATTCTGTGGCTATTTTCCTGACGTTTTCTCATTACATAACGTTCCTCTCTGCATAAGCCTCTTTGTTTTTTGGACTGTTTCTGGCAACAGATTGGACTCTAAGGTTGTATTTAACCCCTTAGGGGCCAACTCAAGGACATTTATACATTCATATTTGCTTGTTGTTAAGCGCCTGTAGCTGAACTGTATGTATTGTGATTATTTAACACACTTATTCACGTAGTTTTGAGTTCTCCAGCTTAGATACATTTGTATTGCATAAAGATATATCCAATATAAAGAATCCAAAATATACAAATAAAAATAAATAAAGTTACATAATAAAAAACTAAACTTGTGTGTGTATTATTTCTGAGTTTACCTTACGTTATGGTTAACACAACCAATTTAGTATTCCAATCATCCAATTACATATTGCAGTATGTATCCATAGAGGAATAGTGAGGTTATGCATCACTCTCCTCTAAGGGGAGATTTTAGAACCATTTGCACGTCTAAAGGGTTTGAATAACATTCCCTGCACTTCATTAGTTAGGGGTAGCGTCAAGCCAACCTGGACATATGAAATGGAAAAGTGTTCACAAATTCTTGGAGGGAAGAAAAATTCTGGTAGAAAATAGTATCATATCTGCAGTGGGAGAAAAAGATTATTTTATTAGCTATACAATTTTTAGTATTGCCAAAAACAATTATTTCCCAATCTAAAGGGGCATTAATCTTATGAAATTTATTGATAGAATGAATAACTTTGGCCTTGACATTTATTTATTTTTTTAATCTTTTTGCATTTTTATATGCAGGGAATAAAATCAGGCGTAGGCTAATTACAATTTAAACAAGAATTAGAAGTACCTGTCTTGCATTCTCTAAACAACTGGGGATTGACACATGCACTGTGGATCCACTTCTCAATGCTCAGCTATGAGTGTACAGCAATTAACCCTACAGTATTAATTAAAAATATATATCAATACTGTAGATGATAAATAGAAAATCTGTCTGAAATTTGTTAGGAGCAAAGGTCCACAACTTTTCCATCTTTGCAACTGTTGTAAAAACAGTAATAAAACTGATAAAGAAACCCAGTGTCTGTTTACGCTGCCAAAACCCGTTCCAGTGAGTTGCTAGCAGCAAAATCTTCTTTTTGGTTTAGTGAAGGAGATAAAATGTAATGACTAGTACATAAACGTGAAGACTTCCCACAGACAGTACCATTTCATCAACATAAAAGGCTACTCTAGCCTCACTGCTTCCAATATTGAGAGCTGACTACATAACTTTCAAAGTGACAGCTCGCTGTTCAAGAGCAAAATCAAGCAGGGTGGGTAATTGCGTAAATTCTTATCTAGTGGCCCTTTTTAAGAATGAAACTATCTGAGGTATCTGATCTAGTTAGGATAGAGGCCGGTGGAAAATGACATTATTTTTTTTCTGATTGAAGAAAATCACCTTGAATAGCAAATTTAATCTTACATATGTACAATAGCAAGACGATAGCATGACAAGGTGGAAGATTCCACCTGCGGGAACTTAACACAATCAACAACCGTGGTTTGCTGGGTTTTGTTTATTTTAATAGCAATTCAGTATGGTATAAACAACCAAAAACTAAAAAATCTGCGCTAACTCTTATAAATATATAAAAGTGTTTATAGGCAAAAACATTATAAGGGAATATATATGTACATAGAATTATAATATGCCCAAAATGTGCAAATTCAATGCAAAAAACAGTGCAATATCAGTTTTTAAAAAAAGTGAACAAGCACAGCTAAACCAGAACTCTAAACTATGTGGGGGCTTGCGCCAAGTCAGATTCAGGCTAAACTGGGCCTGGAGTCAAGTGAGCAGTGTCCAGGGTAAGGTGAGCAGACTCCGAGTTGGGCTGAGCTTATTCCAGTGTGAGGTGAGCAGGGTATGAAATGAGGGGAGCAGGGTATGAAGTGAGATGAGCAGGGTATGAAGTGAGGTGAGCAGGGTATGAAGTGAGGTGAGCAGGGTATGAAGTGAGATGAGCAGGGTATGAAATAAGGTGAGCAGGGTCTGGAGTGGGATGCACGAGGTTTGAGGTGAGCTGAGTAAGGTGTGATAGTGATTGAGGTACATGCACCTGGTGCAGAATCAGATTTTCTAGGTACATGAATGGCAAATGTTTTGGCCATGTTCTTAATTTTCCATGTCGATCCTAGAGTCTTCCCTTTTTGAGTTGTAGTTACTGCCTTGTTTTCCACTAAGACCACTACTGTAAGTATATTCAAGGTATATTTAGTGTCTTGGACATAATATGGTAAGCTGGTAACGAAATTACGTAATACCACATCAACATAGACACTACAGCCCTCAGTGAGGCAATTGTTACCGGACACTATTAGTTGCCGGCAGATGCTGCTGATTCTTATGCACCTTCGGCAAACTATAAAAGGTCGCTACTGTAGGCGATTTGGGGAGCATGAAATCGTACTCCTGTCTGCTAATCAGTTCTTCCTCAAGTCCCTTGAGTTATGGCAGTTAGTCCTTGTTTATACTTGGCTGTAGGGCTGCTCTCAAGGATATTATAATAGTCCTTGTCACTCAGTAATCGCTTATTCTCCAAACATTACGCGCCACAATCCATAATAACGATATTACCGCCTTTGTCAGATGGTTTAATCGTGAAGATGGTGTTCGTCATTAGTTCTTTTAGGTCTTTATTCTCATTGGCAGATCTTTCTTCGGTTATGATCTGCCTGCGTTTTTTGTCTGGTAGTTGCCATCTTGAGGTTCTCTTGAATCCTTCTCCACAGCTTTTGAAAACTATTGATTCTGTCATCTGCTGCTAGTACCCTGGAAGTGGAGATGGGTAGAAGTAATGGATGAAATCCATAATTAATGAATTAGGGCGACACTGTGTTGGATTTGTTGCACAAATTGTTACAGTATGCACGAAACGAAACACCAGATATATTGCTCCAGGGACTGATTGGTTCGCTTGGTCTGGCCATTGGTTTGGGGATGAAGAAAAATGTAGCGTTATTTCCTAGTTGCTGGAAAAGGAGCACCAGAACTTGGATATGAACTGTAAGCCTCTATCGGAGACTATGACCAATGGTACCCAGTGGAGGCGAAAGATTTCTTTGATAAAGATGTCTGCCAATTTGGGAGAGTTGGGGATGCCTTTTAATGGAATAAAATGAGGATGCTTAGAAAAGCGATCTACCACAACTAAGATGGTGTTCATCTACCACAGTGATCCATTGTGAATTGACCTTGGTACTGAAGAAGTTATTGTATCAATTTAGGTGTTTCATAATAAAAACTCAATGCTCTGTGCATTTTTACATTCTTTCTCCTGTCCTGCACAATTGCCGACCGGACGCAATGAGTACACAGCAGTACGTGTGCAAAAGACCTGACTGTGCTTATGCATTTTTAATATGTTCTGCAAGTAATGCAGCAGATGATAAAATGGCCACAGTTGCTGAAATCTAGGAATATTTCATCGCAGAGTATGACTTTTACAAATTTTCACCTGATGCTCGTGAAGAATTTGATATGGCATAATTTATCTATGAATGATTGCTTTATTCGAACAACACCTCCTCCAGGGATAGCCAGAGGTTATTGGTCAGTGAATTCAGTTTTTGCTGGTATGTTTGATCATGGCAACATCAAAAGGAGAAAGGTCGGGTTTCATAGATTGAAGAATCATACTTCCCAAGCCTGCAATGTGCCACCGCCGGTTTATGAATACTTTTGCAGTAACGGTCCGACCGTCACTGAAAACCTGGTGAACCTCAATCCTAGCTACCTGGCCCCGCCTGATTATCAGCTTCAGCAAACACCTGTCAGCTTTCCTGCAGACAACTTTAGCGACTCGAGCTGCAACTCACACTACATTCCAGACATTGAGTCATCTACACCTGATTGGCAAGGTTTCAAATGAAGGTAAATATAATGTACTATACAGTGGTAATTTTAATTCCCAATGACACCAATACTGTATGTGTATGCGTGCCATAGCCCGTAAATGCTTGAACGCATGAACAGTAGAGAGCGAGTTAGCGCATGTGTACTACCTGCATGCAGAACTAAAAGATTTCTTTCCCTCAGAAATGAAACTGTCCAATCGACAATCCGAAAATGAGGAAGATGATTTTGGTGGAAGTTGGTGGTTTTTTAAACTTTCCATATTTTAACTTTTATACAGTATTACCTGCGTTACGATTGTAAAAATGTTTCACGCCTTTTCTTTTTGCTCAACACATTTTGATTTATGTCATCAGCTTTAATCAAATATCCCCACGTAATGTTTCATGTTTTAATTCCACTTCCTAGTTAATGGGGTGTATAATGTATAATGCTTTGGTTGTAAGCTGTGAAATGTCACTTCCTGGTTTCACTTCTCAATTTAAAGCTGCAGTTCAAGCTGCCATTTTGTAATTTTTTTCCATTCTATATGTGCATTAATCCAATCTGCACACTGACAAGTGATTTGCTAAATTGCAGATCGATTCGTTCTCCTGTAATCGATCGCTTGCTCATGGTTATTTAATTCAGTTCTTGCACAGTATTGTGGACAATGTAGTCCAGCAATATCATGTGACTGGGCAGTTACTGGATACAATTGGTGCACTGATAGAGAGAGGGCACGCTCAAGAGCCAGAGCCTATCATAAGGGGAAGGGAATGTGTCTTTGGAAATGGTTTCTATAGAAACAAAAATGCTTCTTACATTGGAAACATTAAAAATGATTTTAAATTGTTTTATTATACTACAAGTATTTTCTCATAGTACAGAACTAATTTATTTAAAAAAAAAACACATGAAGGATATTGCTTAAGCTGCAGCTTTAAATTTGAAAACAGTTAGCTCTTGTATCCTAGTGCCACTGGCTATAGCCTTTCCACTGCCTCAACAATATAAATCCTGATAGGAACAGGCAGTGTGGGGGTTAAACTCCTACGCAGGACCCAGCTTGCAGTTGCAGCCTGGATAGCTACAATGTTATCATATACAGGGGCAGGCCTACCAGCAGTTTGGAGTGTCATATCTGGGGAGGGTACTGACTGGGTCACATGCAGATGGTGTGATGCCTGTCAGTACCTGGACCTGCCCTGTTATGGGGTAGAAAAAACGAATGGCGCACAGCCAGGGAGTCAGGTGTGGAATAAAAAATATTTCTTTAATGCAGCCCTAAGGATTGTGGGTAGGGACCGCCCCTAATGTCGCCCGCGCATGCTTATAGTGGGCCGTGAGGGCAGAAAGGGATATTCCCTTCCTCTTAGTCCTAGCTCCCGCCCCCAGTGATGTCATACCACTCCCCGATCGGCTGCGAACACCGCTGCACCACCAATGAGTGTGTGAGGCAAACGAGGCTGCTCCAATCGTGCAGAGTGCTGCATGCATACACGAAGGGGAGGGGGAGAAGATACAGAGAGGAAAAAAAGGACAAAATAGCCCAAATAAAGGGCAGATTAAATGCAAGGGATAAAGAACATACATTATATTATAAATAAAGGTGCACATCCCACATACAAATACCACATATACACAGACATACCACAGTGAATACATAAATAGGATCTATGATCCATATCAGCATAATGCTGTCATAATTACACACATACACAAAACATATTAAAAACAATTAAATGATTATCAACAAGACTAGATGTGTTATATCTTGTGTATCTGTATCTCCAAAGGTGAAGAGGAAACAATTGCACTGTTGCCTGTTGAATAGATTCTATGACTATAAAATAAGCCAGTATTATTCAAAAGTAATAATCATAGCGAATGCCCTGACCAAGAAGCTACTGTATTAATCGGTGGCAAATGCCACATAAGTAAAGAATCACAAGGGCTCTAGCCATATGTCAGGGTCTAGTGCCTACACAGTAAAATGGACTGATTGACAGAAAGTAGTGTAGAAAGCATAATATTAGGCAGAGAAGACAATTCGTATCGTTACTTGCATATAAATTTCAGGAAGCATGTCAATACTACAGCAAAGTAGCAATGAGGTGCTTATTCAACACAATATCATATTTAATGTTCTCCATTTTATATATAAAGACATTTATTGTTTAAGAAAATGGCCCAGGTTCCACTCAACATTCAGACCGCAGGGAGTTCTAGTCTGAAGCATAAATATCCAAAGGTTGAGTAAGTCTCCCCCTCTCTCTTTTAGAAAGATCTGTTCGATTCCTTGAACTTTTAGCCCATTTAGACTACCATTGGGGCATTGGGTAAAGTGTTTAGAGACCGGATGTGATGTGTCTCTTTTTCTGATTAGTCTCATGTGCTCAAGGATTCTGATCTTAAGCGGTCTGATTGTCCTCCCTACGTAGTTGATTCCACACCCGCAAGTTAAGAGGTAAATTACGTATTGTGTATCACAGTTAATAAATGATTTTATCGGAAATTCAATATTAGATCTTAAACCTCTAAAGTGCTGTGAAGGGATCATAAACTGGCAGATCTTGCAGCCTCCACATCTATACGAGCCCTTAGTTACAAATTTTCTGGTGGGCAGAGTGGAGGACGCGACATAGCTTGGTGACACATAACTAGCAATAGTTTTTGCCTTGCGATAGACAAAACGGGGGCCCTGCTTAACGCAGTCCTTAAGGCTACTATCCATCTGTAGGATGTTCCAATGTTTACGTATAATATTCTGAACTTTGTTACTACATCTATTATACTGAGTAATCATGAATGGAACATCCCCCTTCGCGAAACCAGTGTTTTTACTGTGGTTTTTGCTAAGTGTTACTCTATCCTTGTGTGGATCACTCTTGGTATTTTTAATTAAATCCTCTCTATTCGTCAATGCAATTTCTTTAGAAGTATTATTCAAAGATTCCATGTTGTAGCCCCTCTGGTGGAAGCGATGGCATAATTCCTCAGACTGACGAGAAAAAGCCTCCTCCGTGGAGCAATTCCTCCTCAGTCTGAGGAACTGGCCCTTGGGGATACCCCTAATGCCCGCAGGTGGGTGACAGCTGTCTGCTCGTAACAGCATGTTTCTCGCATTCGGTTTTCTGAATGTTTCCGTTTGGATTTGGCCTTTGATATCAATAAATAATCGACGGTCCAGATAGTTGATGTGCTGTGTGTTGAAATTATAAGTGAAAGCTAGATTAAGGTGATTAGAATTGATATATAAAAAGAAATTGTGCAAAGTGTCTAAATCCCCTTCCCAAACCATAATCAGGTCATCAATGAACCTTTTATAAAATGTGATGTGTTTACAAAAAGTATTTGTGCTTGAAAAAATAAACAGTGACTCCCACCACCCCATGAACAGATTAGCGTACACCGGAGCAAAGCTCGTGCCCATTGCCGTACCTCTTTGTTGTAAATAAAAAGTGCTGTCAAATAAGAAATAGTTGTGCGTTAGTAGAAATTTTATGGCATCTAAAATAAATGCTGTGTGGAATTGATTGCTATCTGGACCCCCGATGAAGTGATTGACCGCTGCCACCCCCTGGTCATGTCTAATAACTGAATATAAGGACGTAACGTCCATGGTTACCCAAATAGATTGAGGGCTCCATATAACATCTTTTAGCTTAGCAATGAGATCGCCTGAATCCAGCAAAAAGGAGAGTAGATCCCTCACAAACGATTGTAAGTATTGATCAATGTATTTTGATAAACAATCTCCCAAAGATCCAATAGACGCAATGATTGGTCTCCCTGGAGGGTCGACCAATGTCTTATGGACCTTTGGGAGATGGTAAAACACTGGGATGGTCGGATTAGTGTTCCACAAGAATGCACTTTCGGCTTTATTTAACACTTGTGTGATAACCCCTATCTCTAACAGTTCTTTGTATGAATTCAGAAACCTAGCTGTAGGGTCCTCTGGTAATGCAGAGTAGGTAGTAGCATCCCCAAGTTGCCTGTAGGCCTCCTTGAGGTAGCTAGCCCTACTCTGCACCAACACCGCTCCTCCCTTATCAGCATATTTTATAACAATTTTAGCATTTTTCTGTAAAGAGAAAAGTGCCTGTTTTTCCTCAGAATTTTAATTATGCTTGCCTGCATTTATAGAATAACCTTCTGACAGAATGCGCAAGTCCCTAATGACCAGGTTCTCGAAAGTAGTCAAGAAAGGGCCCTTAGAGAACTGTGGATCAAATAATGAACCTTTCTTGAGGTTAGACCTCCAACTACTAAATTCTGGAATGGTAAGTTGCTCAGTTAAGGCCTCATTATCCTCTAATAGTTCTTCAAGGTCCTGTATATCTTGAAGGTCACATGCCTCTCTAAAGGTTGGAATAGAGGTGGCCTGGTCACTTAATGTTGCGTCTAGATCCCTTGGGTGTGGTGTAGGTGGTATACCAGATAAATCAACCTCCTCTACAATGTCCAATGACCTATTTTCTTGCTGACCTAGAAACTGTGCACGTTTGTGAAAAAAAGATTTTAAAGTCAGTTTCCTCACAAATTTGTGGACATCTATAGCGGTGTTGAACAGGTCAAAGTCCATCGTTGGTGCATACTTAAGCCCCTTCTGTAGGAGTGATAATTCTGCAATTGTTAAATCTTCCCCAGATATGTTAATAACATCCATTTCTTGGTTGTTACTCACTTCTTCCTTTTCGCCGGCCATCTGCCGCCCTCTCTTCTTCTTTCCTCTTCTGGTTCTTTTTGGTTTTTCTGGAAGAGAGGAAAGTTTTTTTGCTGTTGTTGTTGTCTGGAGGAAGATTGTTGCTCCGAACCACCTTCATGATAACTTCTTGTGTGATCCGCTCCTGTTGATCTCGATCTGGAGGGCTCTGCTGGACCTTCTGAATATTCTCTGGATCTTTCTGTCTGGAAAAAGGAGACTGAGTGCGAGAGGTTGTCAACATCAGAGAAATCAGAGTCTCCACTTGTTTGATCGTTACTCTTAGATTTAAGTATGGATTTGAGCGGTGTAGACCGCATCACTTTATCTCTCGGTTGATTCATCCTTTGGGAGCCCTGATTCCCCCTCTCTCTGATAGGGTTAACGCGCTGCCAGCTGTATACTTGTTTCTTTTCATAGTCAGCGCGGTCCCTATCATATTTGACCTGTTTTTTTGCAGTAATATCTTCCTCCGCTTTCAACACTGTTTCTGACAGTATCCTATCCTAATTCTTAAAACCTTCTAAATCTTTAAACTTTTGTAGCTGTGATTGGAGATCCTTAATTTGTGTTTGCAGGTTTTTCCTTTCGTTCACTCTTTGCTCTATAATGAGTTCCATGAGTTTGAAACTGCACTGGTCTAATGCAAGAACCCATTGCTGTTCAAACTGGGGGGTGGTAAACCCAAATGTGGGAACCTTTTTGACCCGCAAACCCCTGGGGATCCTTTTGTTTGATAAATAGGGGCTTATTGGTTCAGACTGTGATAGTTAAGTTTGACTGTTGTCACTGTGATACTTACAAGTCTTTATTTACCTACCCACTCCCACTGGTATCTCCAGGGGTGATATTATTTATGCCATTGGATGTAGTTGCTGCGGGCTTGAGCACCCTAAGTTTGTATCTGCCCTGTTATGGGGCAGGGTTACAAACTTCTCCCCCGAGTATAAAAGCTGGCACTCCACCAGATTGTGTCTGTGTCTTCCTTCTCTCCCTCAGTGGAATGGGAGTTTATACCCCTTGTCCCATCAGGGGGTAAGGGAGCTAAGGAGGGGCTCTTGGGACTCCATGAGCTGTACCTCCCCCTGACCTCTCTGCTCTCAACAGGCCAGCAGCTCCCCATGGAGAAAGCCTTTTCTCACTTAAATGTTTCACGCTTTGGCTGTAAACTGCTTAATTTCACTTCCTGGTTCCACAATCCTCGCTCATGCGCATAGCACACAAGTCCAGCTTTGAAGCTTTGTGTTAGAAAGCCTGCTTTTTCTCCCCCAACCCCCAAAACTCAGGATTGCATAAAGCACAGTGTGATTATTAATATGGAATATTGTCTCGTTCTTTATAGACCATGATGTTCAAGAAGAGCAAGGTGGAAGAAGAAAAATGCAAGGAGAATGTAAATTACATACTTTTGTGATTACATGTTCAATAAACATCCCCCATAAAGAACAAACAGGGTGGTTTCCTTAACAA
Source organism: Ascaphus truei (assembly GCA_036426205.1). Lineage (NCBI taxonomy): Eukaryota > Metazoa > Chordata > Amphibia > Anura > Ascaphidae > Ascaphus > Ascaphus truei. The sequence continues at coordinate 214,677,087 of CM071568.1, read as the reverse complement.
AGTGTAATGCCACTGGGTTCTCGTCTTGTTAGAGGTACCCACTTCCATATGCTCCGTAGCGCACTTATTATTGCTACTGTACTGTGTTTGTTAAACCTCTGTTTAAAAGGCCTTTTAGTTTTACCTATATACATTAGACTACAATGTGTTCTGGAAACAATATACAAAGTTGCGTATGGTGAAGCGTTCACCTGTGTATGGTGAGGGATTTTTTTTTGCCAATCATTAATGAGTTTCAGACAGATGCAGCCACCAAGGTTTGACAATTTCTCGGGAAGAATTCTAAGGCTTGGCTAGGCTTGGCTAGCCTTGGCATGAGATTTCAGCAAATATTCACACATTTAGGCACAAGTTTCCTGGTGTTTTGAAAGAGTGCAGAAATGTTAATTTAGCATTGTGTACAATACCGGCCAGAATCTCAAGTGGGTGATCATGAGTTATTGTGTTTTTTGTGTCTTACAAATCGAATAGCAATGCAACCTGGCACTTACAGTATACCCGTTCATGTGTGCATGATATGATATCAAACAGATGTTTAGTACTGTTATAGACCTCTTGGCATGGAAAATCTGTGGCTATCTACAGTACGTACATACTGTACTGTAGTCTCTTTTTCCAAATGTTAAATGTTTATTTTACGTCAAACTGGCTGGCTCTTCGACGTTTTGGCTTCTAAAGAAAGAGTCAAAAGAGCCACTATTCAAAATCAATAATCAAACCTTACATTATGAAATCCAGATATTTTATTAGGGTTTGTGGTGTATGTGCTTGCCTTTGCCAATAGTATGCCTGCCCATATACAGATGCAGCGACCGTTATTCGAACAAATCACGGAGCCGTTTTCGTGTGCTCTGCTGTACTCGCTGTACACGCGGCCACATCACGAGGTTGCATTTTTTGAATTTCATGGATTCCGATTTCTTTGGGCGCAATTCTTCGCGTTTCCGTGGCAGAAATGAATGAATTTTGATGTATGCAGTACAGTACTGTGTCAATTTTGCAGGTTTTTAAAAACCAGAAGACTAAAATTCAATTTTCTGCACTCGATAAAAACGAGTCAACACGCCGTAATGACGCGCCATGATATGGGTATTCCGAGGTATTCAACACGTGATATGTTTGAATAACGCCCGCTGCATCTGTATGTCCACTAAAATTGCAGCTTGATCAAAGCTAGCATAGCTAACAGAGCAAAGTTGTTTGTCAATGCTATCTGTTACGATAATGCTTAGCCTATCTAGAAATATAGATGCATTTATAAGTTATCCATCAGGAAAAGTATTGCTGGCTTATACGAATTAACCAGGAAAACTATATGTCTAGCCTTATCCTGATATAGAAATACAGATGTATTTATTAGTTATCCATCTACCGAAGTATCTCTCGCTTAAAAGAATTAATAAAATAATACTGGCAAAACTATTACTTAAGGAAATACAGTAGATGTGTAGATACAGTATGTATTCCAATAGGATACACATATACATATGTATACCCTGGTTTATGAGAGTTTTAGAATGATAGAGATGGTTTCAATCAAATAAATAGAAATGTATTAGAACAGCAAAAAAAATATAACAATTACATGGTCGTAATAATTATACTTCCTTATAAGGTTTGAATTTATTACAGGCTTAACAAAACAATACAATTAATCCTGTCTAACAATACATTGATATAAACACAGATATATACAGATTTACAAGTACACAAGAATTATGATCATAATTACCTGAAATGATGCCTGTTGGAATTCCAACAAGTCCCTCTAAGTTCTCCCTCCTGATTTGACTAACTGACTGACTCCTCTGTTTATATGTTTGTCTCTGCACATAGCTCAATAGGTAGGAGGATTCTGATTGGTTGAGGAAAGATACTTCAAACGAAATAATTTGTGTGTGTCTTTGATGACTTGAGAATTCCAATTAATGAATAAAAAAGAAAATACAGATTCCAAAAGACGAAAACTGCAGAAACTCCAAATTCCTATTAATGCCTGATCCATCATGTACTGTAATAAATAGTGAACAGGTCAAAACGTTCCCGGGTTTGATCTCTGCTAGGAATATGCATCTGTTTCCCCTGTGGTCTAAATATTAATTTAGAAATACAAGTGGTGTTTGAAGTTCTGGAGAACAAACAAAAGAATGTTTATACCAGGGTGTGGAGTAAACAAACCTTTTGTTTGTCAACTTTCCCTCACTTCTTGCATCTCAATGTAATGTGTTCCAGGTGCAGCTAATATTGATACCTACTTCAAAGACAGTTTCTTATTCCTGCACAAAAGCAATCCTCTCGGATAACATATCATTCACAGATGATTCCTTGGGGTGAGATAAATGCCTATCAAACAGAAAGGCCCCGTCTTTTTTTTGGAACAATACCCAATTGGGAAATACTAAGCTCTGGCATAGGGGGAGATGAAAATGGGCCAGACCTCCTCCCTAGGCCTACCTGCTTGAGAATATTTTACCTCTCTGCGACCCCATGCTCCATAACAAAACTCAAGTTACTTAACTCCCAGTCTACCACCCCTTCTGCGAACAGAATCCAAAACTTCACCTGAAAGCTGACCCATAACAAATGGGCCACCTCTTAAGTCAGATGGCGCCAATCATGGCACCATCTTTTTGACGCTCACTGGAGTAACCACCCTTGTGAACAGTCTGCAGTGCTGATTTACCTCCCTCATGCCCGCCCTTGCGGTAGCATCTGTCAGAGGAATGTGTGACCACACAAGATGAGCATTTGTGCTGGAAACGACAACCGTTAAATTTGCATTGGCCCTCATTAAAGGCCCAGCATTTGTCTTTCCTACTGCTGGGCATGAAACCGAAGGACGCCCCACCACCTGCCCCCAAGAAAGGAAGCTGGCCTTTCTGTCATCTAAAGCTCTATCTTGAGATCTATGTCCATTGCATCCAAGGGCAATTGCTTATAAAGAGCCATCTTCTGATGAAATTGCAACCAAAACCGATCATGTCTTGGTATTTAAATAGTGCTCGGCACCAGTGTGATAATTTCTCGGCAATTAGGCTGGCCAGGATAGAGAAGGCCATGAGGAAATTATAGCATGTCCTCCTTCTTGGCCTCTTTTTCTATATCTCCACATACTCCAAAACCCATATTTTCTCCTTTACCTCAGCTGGCAAATGTATTCCCAATGGGCTGGTGAGGCATGTGTAAGCACCCTTGAAACACATCCAATTCCTTACCAGCCTCTGCAGTACCTGCTGGCGCAGTAGGTAGAGCAATGCCAACAATGGATGGTTCAGTTACCACTTTATCCCAACCTGCCGGCCCTGCAGGAGCTGGGCTGCTAACCCATGCCTGTTGAGTGACTATGGTGCACGTCATCAGTGTAGCAAGTCCAGTTGTGAGAGGGGTTGCTCACAACCCCACTTGCCCCCTGTAAGGGGCATCTCCATAGCTTACAAGGTCTCCAGCACACCCCTCTGGATAGTAGCCAAATCGACAGCCCTGGCGGTCTGTTCCCAAGTTTCTACCTACCCAAAGTTTGGTGCACTCCCCACCAAGTCCTGGCTTGCAGACCCTGAGGTGTACTCCGGCCTGGGTAACACCCCTGCTGGCCACCAGGCATTGCTAAAGATCACTCTTGGCCTGACCAACTCTTTGAGAACCCTCCCAGTAATCTAGGGCTTTACAGTGGCCATGACACAACCTCACCCGCATGTGAATAAACTAAAGGGGGGGGGAAGACCCAAGACCAATGGAGCCCATCTCTTACCCCCAGATGTATGAGTAGCTACACCAGACCTCTGCACTCATGTCTGCCTCTTTGGAGGAGGACAAGAGTGCCACTGTACACACTGTCACCATAGACTAGATCTTTTAACACATTTATATATTAAGGGATCAGTCATAAGGCAAAACACGAAAATAAATTGAGGTTTATTTGGATAAGACCTCATAAACACACAGAAATACAAAATACAGAGAATATACACACTTACTGGGGTCAGGGGTTGAGATCTAGCTCTTTTCTAGTTGCATGGCGCCTGCTTCAGCAAAAAGGTGATTCCATGTCCGCTCCGGTTGTTTCCAGCCTGCTGGTTGGGCCTCCATGCTTCATTGGGGATGTGTAGCTCTTTCACCCTGCAACACCTTTGAGAAGCCCGCCAGCAACTGCTTGTCCCTTCAAATCTCCAACAGACAAAAGAGAGAGAGTTGCTACACTGCTCTTCCTTATATAGGGTTTGGTGCCTATCTAATACATTGTGGGGGCTGGCAGCCAATTAGAGCATTAATTGTGGTTGTGTATTCAATGATAGGAGGGGATAAATCCTAAACTAGCACATGAAAATCGTGCCTATGAGTTTGAGATCCAACAACCGTTTCCCTGCCTCCACTGTGTCTATTGAAACAAAGGCTTTCTGCTCCAGATATCCTGTTCACAGCCCATCCCCCTCACCATGTGCCACAAACCTACATTTCTTTTGCTATGCTAATCGACCACTGGCTGCCTTTTGTCACCAAACGTTTTTTTCCCTCACAGGAGAAACACACAAGGCATTGTAGTTTTAAAACACAGCAATGCTGAAACTTGATCCCTAGAGATAGCACTCTACAATTTGGACCTAAAACTTGGGGTCTTTGAACTGGGCTCTAAAACCTGTTCAAGGACCCCAGCCCCTACCCCTAATACAGTAACAGTAACATTTGATCCCTAGAGCTGACACTCTAAAACTTGGATCTGCGAGTGGCGGTTCTAAAACCTGCATTAGCATTCAAGCCTCCTAGACCCAGTTCTAAAACCTTGATGGCAGGCAATACATGTTAAGCCTTTTGCCCCCAAATATCCACCTTTTTCCTCATGTTCCAGAAGTCTCTGCCCTGCATCTATTTCTCATAAGGGGCCACCCATACAAGGCAACCCACTTATAAGCTTGCACAGGCAGCTACAGACCTTGAGTCAAAGGGAATACAACATAGAATGTCTTAACTGGCCCACTGGGCTTACATAGTTAACCCCCCACACACACGTTCCTAGCTTATAACCCAATGGGGGACAGTATAAGGGGAACAGAATTAAAGGGCAACACAGTAAGGTACAATATTAGACCCAAGAGCTGACACTAAGCCCTTTCCATACGGTTTCAGGTGCAGCAAGCCGGGTTTCACCTTTATTAATGAAGGCCAGCTACCCCCTACCATCGCACACACCCCTCATGTGGGTCCCGCACCTCCGAGGCCCTGCCCATCTCGGCTACTCCTTCGATAACATCCCCAGTGGGCACATGTCTTTGCACAAGCACTATTCTGGTACTTCTCTTGACTCCGCCATGCGTCCAACTGACGCCCCACTGCCTCCAGCCACAGGTCGACCCGTGAGCAGACTTGCAAGCTGCTGTTGTAGCCAGCCTTCTTCCCATGAGCGGGCCTCAACCTTAAGCCACTCAATCAGGGTCTGTTCCGAAGGAGCCACCATCTTGGACTATTATGGCAGGGCGCAGAATGTTTTCCCACCCCTACCCTACTATAACCTCACCACTGACACCCTCCCCCGAATAACTGCACCACCAACCAGCTGGTAAGATGGGACATGGGGGGGAAGAGGCAATGGGGGAAAGGAGGGGAAAGGAGATCCTAGACCCATCGGCTACGGTTCAAAAGATGCATGGGAAAGCCTTCTCCTCATTATGGCCAGTGGGACATTGAACCCAATTTTCTGATCCAAAAGAGTTCTATTTGTTTAAGTAATATATTGTATGTCTTTTACCACCTCTTCTTGGTCTAGTTCAATGACCTGGTATCTGAGCTGGTTGACCTTATGATTGAATGTAGTGAGATGTCTAGATACAGGTGACACTGAATGATGTTTTATCAAGCTATTATGTTCACTGATATGTCGTGTAACTGTCATGGATATCTCACCCACATATATCAAGCCACAAGGGCATTTCAGTAAATAAACAGTATAATCTAACTGACAGTTCATGTACACATTGATTTTAAATTCTTTCCCAGTGCGCTGAGGTACAAAATATGTAAGTTCTGCACCAGTTTATTTAATTTTCCATCAATTCTGTCCGGGAGAATATAATATATATAAATATATATATATATATATATACTATATATATATATATATATTAATATATATATCGTAAATATATTATATATATAATATATATATATTTTTATTTTTTTATTTTTTATATAGTGCTTGGGACTCTACTAAAAATATTTCTCTTTTCTCTCCTTCGTATTCCCTTGTGCAGATTAGATTTTGGTTAAAACACAGTGGAAAATCTGGAGCAGTGTTTAAAATAAGTAAGTAAAAGTTGACAAAATAGTAAATCCAACACGGTGAACAGATATTTCTACAGAAAGAGAACCACTATTGTAAACAACTACAGTAAATTATGTAAATAGAAGAATACTAACCTATGAGTGTATTCTTAAAATGTCTTTAACTACTTAGGAGCCATGTGAGTTTAAAGAGCAAGTAAAATATTTTGTAGAAACAACCATAAAGAATATGAAAAGGATATACATTGTAAACTATTAGAACAGTAAATAATAGAAATTCTAGACAGGTTTATGCTCGCTGTCCAAAGATGGGAGTTGAGCCAAGGCCGTGCTCTACTAGTAGGTATTCCTTAAGCGCTACTAGAGAGTGAAACAATTTTTTTGGTTTGTTTGTGTACCTTTGTATCATTTTTATGCAGTTTAAATAAACCATTTTTATTTTTAAAGTGAAACTTCTAAGGGGGGCGTGTCCAGGACGCCAACGAGGATGGTCGCATGAGAGGAGAGCTCCACCGACACTCGCATATAAACTTACCTAAAAGCGCCTTCCCCCCCAATTTCTGGCCCCAAAAGTGTTGACTCAAACAGACCAGATAAGCAGGCATGGCTAGCAAACAAAAAGCGCAGTCCGCTCAAGGGGTAACAAGGTTTATTTCCCCGCCGCAAAAGAGCACAGAAACAGCTCTGAAAATCCAAGATGGCGCCAGAACAACGAGCGCACGAGGCTCTAAACAACAGGCCGCAGACCGAGACCGGGGAGAGACAATACAAAGCCCAGAAGCCACCCTCACCAGGGAATATATGCAGGAGCTGATGACATGCATGCTGGATAAACTGCACGTCTCAATTCAAAATGACCTGAAAGCAGCCGTAATGGAGCTGAGACAAGATATCACTCGTAAGATAATAAATATTATAGACCATGTCCACCTCACAGGCACCAAAGTAATACTTCTAAGTCTGGACGCAGAGAAGGCGTTCGATAGAATTGATTGGCTCTTCCTAGACCACACCATGCGTAGATTCGGCTTTAAAGACGCATACCTAGAAGGGGTCCGCAGACTCTACAAAGACCCGTCGGCAGCTGTAAAATTACCGGGGGGCAACCTTCAGAGATTTAACATTAAAAACAGCACAAGAGAGGGATGCCCCATATCCCCTCTCCTTTTTGCCTCACCACAGAACCTCTGGCAGCTACTATCCGACAAAATGCAGACATTCAAGGTATAACAATTGGGCGTACGCAATATAAGATATCACTATTTGCAGATGATATTATTCTAACACTCTCCAAACCTCAAATTTCCCTCCCCAACCTTCAAAGAGAGCTCAGAGACTTTGGCCAAATATCAGGATATAAAATTAATAATGACAAATCCAAAGCGCTGAATTTAAACCTGTCTGTGGTAGTAAATATATAGGGAGGACGATACGTCCTCTAAAACAGAGAATATCCGAACATTTGCGATCTATCAAACAGAAAAATGATAAATATCCTGTCTCCAGACATTTCTCTGCCTGCCCCTCTGGGAATATTAACAAATTCAAATTCTCTGCCCTTGAGACTATTAAAACACCAGCTAGAGGTGGCAATAAGGAAATTATACTTAATCGCAGAGAGATGTTCTGGATACATTCTTTAGGTACTATGGCTCCGCGAGGGATGAACACTGACTGGGAATTGAAGCATTTCTTGTCTTGATAGTTATGATGTTCCTCTCCCGCTGAGTTCAGATATATATATTTGTCTATAATGAAGAGCTTATTCCCTCTCCTTAATGAGTACGGCCTATTTTGTATTTGCTATTCCATTAAGCTGTTACTATGAGATTCATTCTAAGAACGTCTCTTTATTATTAGTGTCTCTAGATCATATGCACTTCTGTACTATGGTTATGATTATCACATAACTATTTATAGTTTATTCAACTATCTTTATAGTCGGAAATCAATTGTTGACAATCATTCTCTATATCAATATACAGTGAGAATATATTTTTAAATTATGAATATAAATGTTTAATAAGTTTTTTAAATTTTTTTAAAATTTTTTTAAATATTATATCTTTCTGTCAATCACTAACCAATTTTTCCCTCTTCACTCGTATTTTAATTATTCTATTTCATTTACCTTATTTGATTATCTTTTATGTCACCTATATGCATAATTAGTTAAGACCTATTACATTGTGCTTATTTTATATTACATCCTTTTTTGTGGTCAAGTACCCCCTTAGAGATTCATAATATTATAACACACTGCACAATGTTAAACCTATAATTGCATTGTATTTTCGCATTGGGTTTGTCAATATGAAAAGGGGAAGGGGAAACACAAAATGGATGTGACCCCAAAAGAATTCACTTAAATGCACACCACCCAAGTGTAAAATTAACTTTTAATAAATACTTAAAACATATATTACCAAAGTAACCGTGTGATGTGAATTAAAAGTATATTAAATCATAGCTATCAAGCAACCCGTTGTCATTAGTTTTCTTACTATCCCCATTACAATTGATATGATGGGATGTTAAGACAGGGACTGCTATGAGTAGGGTATTAACCCCTGGGGGCAACGGTGAGACAAATGTAGAGTTGTTAGTAAAATATCAGTAGGTTGTTGCCACAGGATTGAATATCCTATAACGCTAAATATAGCTCTCCTGCACATGTACATAGAGATAATAACGCTGGCATGTATGGTATAATAGCTGTATTATAGAACTTCCAAACCCAGCAGTGCTGGCTTGAATACACAGCAGTGTGATGTGAAAACGCCTCACATAAGGTGCAAGGAATAGCAGCACACTGACCATGAATTGATTAATGATATATTTTATCTCATATGGTCTTCACAGTTACATCCACGGAACTGCAAGCATACTTAAAACAGCTCCAGTAGGAGACTGACAACATTGCGCGTCCACGCTCTGTCCCTCCAGCAAGGAGCTTCTTCAGGGACAAGTTTTACTGGGGGAATGAGGTCTAGACCCTTTTACCCTTACAGCAACCCTAATTACAAAATCAATGAATAATTTTATATTTATTTTAATGAGACCAATTGAGTTAAACTATTCATTAATCAATCCATGGTCAGTGTGCCTGCTATCCTTGCCCCTTATGTGAGGCGTTTTCACATCACATGCGTGTATTCAAGCAGCACTGCTGTGTTTGAAGTTCTATAATACAGCTATTATCCATCACATGCCAGCGTTATTATCTCTATGTACATGTGCAGGGGAGCTATATTTAGCAGTTAGGGAATTCAATCCTGTGGCCACCTACCTGAATAATATTTATATACAACTCCTACTTTGGTCCACCGTTGCCCCAGAGGGGGTAATACCCATACTCATAGCAGTCCCTGTCTTTAACATCCCATCATATCAATTGGTACTGGGATAGTAAGTAACTAATGACACGGTTGCTTGATAGCTATGATTTAATACATTTTTAATTCACATCACACGTTACTTTGGTAATATATGTTTTAATATATTATTAAAGTTATTTTACACTTGGGTGGTGTGCATTTAAGTGAATTCTTTTGGGGGCACATCCATTTTGTGTTTCCCCTTCCCCTTTTCTGATTCACTTTCAGTTCACAGTTTGCACCCACCTTTTGATTACCTCACTTATGAATATAAACACTTCATTCAATTAGTATGGTCCTGTGATCACTCCCCACTCTTTGGGGTTTGTCAATATCCCTAGGTCTCCACTATGGAGGAGAGTGCTGTGGAGATTGCCCTTGCCTCTCCGAGACACCAATGAGTATGGATGTCTCGCGAGACTAAGGAGCTGATCCCGCGACGTCACTTCCGGTTCAGACCTCACGGGACGTAACTGTTTGTTTCACCTATATTGACGTGGCTTCAGGGTTGAATGGCGCTATGCATTCTGGTAAGTGATCCCCTAGGACTCTGGTTATTCTTAGAGTCTCGCGTGAGGTGCACTCAGTCTGCTGACGTCACCGACGCCGATAGACGCAGTCAATTAAGGTAATTAGATTTGATGTATAAAAATGTGTGTTTTATGTGACTTGGGCATACTCTTTGACAAAGGGCTCAGCCCGAAACGCGTCAGAGTAGTGGTTGCCGGTTTTATGGTGTCCCCCTATATACCAATAAATTAGATTAACCTATGGTGTGGTGGATCCTGCTTTTTTGTCCCGGCGCTGTGCTCCATCTCTCCTCTCTAGAGGCTCTTCACTTAAACCTGCCGGAGCCAGAGGTGAAACTCCTCAAGCTAAATTTTAACTACTGATGGAGTTCTTCTTGTATCAAATATCTGGGAGAAAAGATATCGGGGAACTACCAATCTCTATATCAACATAATTACCCAGCCCTATTTCGGAAAATCAGACAAGATCTGGATAAATGGGGAGGATACCAAATATCATGGATCGGGAGGATGAACTCGGTTAAAATGAACATACTCCCCAGTTTACTATACTATTTCCAGACACTCCCGATCCACATCCCTGGCTCAGAATTAAAGAATATACAAAACAAATTTTCCATTTTATCTGGCAGGGTAAAAAACCTAGAATCATAAGAGCAGTTCTACTTGCCTCAAGAGGAAGAGGGGGTCTGGGAGTCCTAGACATTACAAGATATTATCAAGCCACCCAACTGCGTCAGGTAGTAGTCTGGAACGCTGACCCAGGCCAATATTGCTGGCTCGATATAGAATCGCAATACGCCGGCACGCCTTCGCTGCCAGCCTGCCTTTGGTCCCAGAGTAGGGAAGACATGCAGAATAGTAAATTCAAATTATGTCCGATGAGACAAACATGGGAGATCTGGACGAAATGCAAATTCAAATTCAAGCTCACAACCTCTAAATCTCAACTTATTCCAATCCTTAAAAATACCAAATTCCCACCTGGTTGTGAGCCAAGACAATTTGACCAATTTACAGTTAAGAATATTAGGACAGTTGCCGACCTTTTGAGTTTCGGGCAGTTCCTGAGTTACCAAAGATTGCAAAATAAATACGAAATGGTAGGACTGAGCGCTTTCAAGTACCTCCAAATCCGGCACTTTATTCAAACATTATCCCCAACAATGGATTTTCCACCTCTCACCAGCTTCGAGAGGCTGTGCAGAGAAACAGCCCACCAAAAAGTTCTAATAACTCAAATTTAAACAGAACTATAGAGGGCAATAGATGCCCCCACCCATGACTATATGCTCAATTGGGCAGCAGAATTGAACATAGTTATAGACCGAGAGGATTGGGAAAGTATTTGGGAATCAGCCTCAGGAACTTCCATATGTACTACAATGAAAGAAAGCATTTATAAAATACTGTTTCGCTGGTATCTCACCCCAGTCAGAATAAATCAAATCTACCCTCTGGCCTCCGATCTATGCTGGAGAGGCTGCGGACAAAAGGGAGACATGGCCCATATTTGGTGGTCATGCCCGGAAATTCAGAAATATTGGGAAACCATACAGTCAATAATTAAAGAGGTCACAGACCTCACAATACCTATTGATCTGTTGACCTATCTTTTGGCCAGGCCGACAGAGAACATTGACCGGCCAACAAGCAAATTAATCTCCTTCATACTCACGGCGGCCAGATGTGCGGTGGCTGCTGCGTGGAAAAAGGTGTGTCCCCCCCCCAAGCAAACAGTTAAGAAAAGAATACAGGAAGTAATGCTGATGGAGAAACTATCAGCCTTCTTGAAGAGGACGACAGCAACCTTCTATAAGATATGGGAACCTTGGCTGACATGAATAGTAGCTTAAAATGGCCCGTACAGACAGAGGAGACAAAGACCGAATTCCCCCCCCCCCCATGGGAAACTGAGGAAGACGGGACCCCACTCCCCGCAACAACAAGATCGGAAGCGTCTCCCCCTCCCCCCCCCTCCCTCCCACTTTCTGTTTCTTCCCCCGCTTGCAACACAAGGGAAGAAAGGAGAAAAAAAAAAAAAAGAAAAACCTGTATTAGGCCAAGATATGTATGTGACCATACAGTATAAACTGTATTAATGCCTAATAAAAAAACTTAAAAAAAAAAAAAAAAAATACCCCTCCAAGGAAGTAGGCTCATCAGTCAAGTAGAAAAGCCCCCTACTTAAACTGCAGGAGATCTCTTGAGCACAGAGGGACTCTACACCAATGTGGCAGTGGACCCTGGCATCTGCCAGAGGGTGTCCCCCCTACGGACACAAACCAGAGACTGACAGAGCCCCCTGCTTACAGGTACCTCTTTTGGACTTTGGGATCATAGGTTGGAAAGAGGCTTATCCTCCCAGCCCTGCAAAAATATGGGCTGTTTATTTTACTTAAACTGTATTGTTTAAAGCTACGGGCTGAATAAAAGCCATGGTTTATTCCCCCCCCCCCCCAAAAAAAGTGAAACTTCTATGCTGGCACCTACCAAATGAAAATTTTCGTGGGACTAAATCGCCTTGATGGAGACATAAATGAAGTGTTGGACGTGACGTCACTCCTGGCAGAAGAGGTCGTAGAAGTGTTGGCAGCTCAATACAGCACATGCGAAGACACCACCACAGTCACTTCAAGGAGTATCCCCCCCCCCCACTGAGCAAAGGCCGCTGCTTCTCCTGACTGCACTGTGTCGCTGGGGCCTGCGTGACATTCCTGGGATATCCCACCTCCCCTACAGCTCTGACCATAGCTAGTGCATGCTCAGGCATGCTCTAAATATCTCCATGGCTGTGGGCCTCTGCACATGCCGCGGGCCTCTGCACATGCACACAACGGGTTGCAGGCCTCTGAAAGGATGGACCGAGGGTGGGGAGAGGAGCCAGGAACACCGGGCAGGGAGAGTGTGAGAGAGCCATGTCCCCCAACTGAAACAGACAAAGTCACACACACCCAGAGTCATACACACCCAGAGTCACACACACCCAGAGTCACACACGCATGTCTCAAGGACATGTCCTTTTCCTTTTCAGTCTGCTTCTTCTCTTGGGCCCTTGTGGTAACTGCTGAACAGTGTGTCAATAGTCCTAACAGACCTGGAAAGTCCCGCCCCAGAATCACCATGTAGGGCATATTTTTCACTACCCCTGCCTGTACTACATGTGTAACTGTACCCACGGTGATAGGCAGCGGAATGATTGGACACTGCTTATAATGTCCATGGACACATTGTATGTCCAGAGAGCCCACTGGTATCCCTTTGGAAAAGTGTCCTTTCTATACCAAAGTACTTTCACTCCCAGTGTCCATGAGGGCCTTCACCAATTTTCCCTCTGATGGTCACTTCTTTAATGAATCCACCAACATTGGTGATCATTGTACTTGGTCCTCTCTTCCCTTGTTGGCAATATCTGGCTATGTGTCCCGGTTTCTTACAGGGATGACATATACATGTATCCTGTATATGTGAGCTCCGACCTGCCCCCTGTCTAAATTAAGATTCCCGTAATGGTGTATGTGATGAGGGGGGAGGAGGTCTTACCACTGGTCTTCTATCACGTTCCTGGTGAGCTGCCAAATAGTCCTCAGCCAGGTCTATAGCTTTATCCCCAGTTTTGGGTCGATGTTCCTGTACCCACAATCGCGCACCTTGTGGCATAATCTCCAGGAACTGCTCAAGGACAAATAGCTCCAAAATTTCCTCTTTTGTCTTCTCGGTCAGCTTAATCCACTTATTCATAAGATCCATCAATTTGGTGTAAGTCTCCCGTGGTCCTTCTGAATGATTATAGCAGAGGTTGCGGAATCTTTGCCTGAACGTCTCCAGGTTGATGTTATATCGCCTGTAAATGGCCTCTTTCACCATCTCGTAGTCTTCGGCATCCCCTGGACTTAGAGCACTGTAGGCCATCTGAGCCTTCTCGGTCAGTGTGGGCACTAGCCTCATTACTCATTGTGATCTTGGCCACTGACTGGCTCTGGCCACCATCTCAAACATGACGAGAAAAGCTTAAATGTCATCCTCAGGGCTCAGTTTATTTAAGCGGATCTCTTTGAGGATGATAGGCCCAGGTGCCGGTGCTATGGTTCCTGCTTAATGGAGCTTCATCAAATCCGTCATCTGCTGCGTCTGTTGCCGCTGCATATCATCCATACGTCTCTCCTGTTGATCTACTTTTGTGGCCAATCGCCGCTCCTGTTTCTCACGGCGGTTCTCTAGTTCCCTCTGCCATCTCTCATCCATCTCCTGTCACCGCTGCTCTTGTTCTGCCTGTTGGACCACCAGCCACTTCAGAAGGTCCTCCTTTCCTTCCGCTCCAGTCTTAACTGCTTCCCCTGTATGGGTCTTGGGCTTGACTCCAACGTCCCCAGTGTCCTCAGTGGCCTCCAATCCCTCATCATCCTCCATAATTACCTCCACGCCCTGCACCAATCTCCTCTGCTCGATCAGCCCTTGTCTGTTCAGGACACCTGGATATCTTCGTCTGTTAGGCTGAGCTGCTACCTTCCTTTGTGTCCTTTTCATCAGGGACCATAGGTTTTAGATGTTGGGTATAGCATCAATTATCCAACCGCTGCCACCATATGTGAAAGGTTGAGTCCCAGCCTTTTTATTTAAAGAAACAGCAGCAGCATCAGACCCTGGGAAGAATGAAAGAGGCTTTTGTTGTTCTCTGAAACTTCTTTTTATTAGGTATTCTACATTCAGGTGTACAACAACCAGTTCCCCCAGCGTGATGTCTCCAGCCACAGAGTAGCCAGCAATATCTGCATTAGAAAGTTTGCATCCTTTCACTGAAGTTCCACAGACATCCTCATATTACATAGCAGCAACAAGGAGTGCAGAAAGAGACACCAGGTAAAGAAACCCCCTCCCTTTCATTACTTTACATTATTAGGACAAAACCAAATAAAGTAAACCACACATGGGGAGTTGTCTCCCAAAACTTACACAATTAGCAAACATAATACACTTCACACAACATACAATTTTCTATAGCAAGCCCCAAAAATAGTGCCTTTCACAAATATCCCACGGCCCAATTTTTTTTTCCTTGGAGCAGTTCGGCCCTTCTCGCTTTACGAGTTGTGCAGGCCTGGCTTAGGGTGATGGTTTAAGGGTAATGGCTTACGGTAGGGGATTTTAGGATAAGGGCTTTGGGTGGGGTTTTTTAGGATAAGGGCTTAGGGTAGGGGATTTTAGGATAAGGGCTTTGGGTGGGGTTTTTTAGGATAAGGGCTTAGGGTAGGGGATTTTAGGATTAGGGCTTATGGCAGGGTTTTTTAGGGTAGGAGGCTTTAGGGTAGGCGTTAAGTGTAGGCACTTACCTTAGCGGCAAAGTGGCCGAGGGCAACAGGGTGTCGCGATGAAGCATCATTTGGTCACTGCGAAACGTTCATGATAAAATGTCTTAGAGCATTTTTACCTTTTGTATGAAAAATATAAATTCTTTCCACATTATACTGCACTACTGTATACAGTATATACGTATTTGTGATAAGATAAGTATTTTGAGTTTGTTTTGTAGTCATATATTGTTTCTAAAATGGATGCACAAATATGGTTTATGTTGCTAATGTGTAATGATGTAAAGAAATATACTGTGATTTTTTTTGCTGTTGAAGCATTTACAAATATGTGTGAGTACAATACTGAAACCTGAATAGGTTGTAATGCCAACACAGGATATAATTATATATTTTTTAACACAGTAATAGTAGAGTAAAAATATACTATGACATTCAAAAAATTGACCGTGATTGTGACCCTCTTCATTACTATTGTTGCCCTAATCTGTTAACCAATTATTTTCTCATTCCCGTTCTGGTCATCACTTAATCTATGTTTTTTAACTTAGAAAAACAAATATTGTAGACCAAGACTGCCTGACTTAAGGAAAATAGTAGGTTTGTAAACAGCTTGTTTTCTATGAGTTAAAACAAAACAAGATTGCTTAATTTCAATAAATACTTAACTACTAATTTATATGCAATATATATATATATATGTACAACATATATTTCAGTAACATTTCTTGGAAACCGGATTAGCTTTAATAGAGCTAAAAACATATCACATCTCTACTTTACAATGCCATAATGAAACATGTTGCTATTTTTTTATTTAACTTTTGCTAAATACATTTGAATGATACTTCATTTGCCTTTTTGTAGTAACATCTTCCAAGTTAATTGTGTGTGATCTATCTACTGTAGCATAAAGTAATTAAAACAAAGATGAAAGTATTTTAAGTACTACACAATTCCTTTTTCCCTCCTGTAATACTGCTGACAATAAAAGCAGCAATGTTGTCCATTGTTTGCTCAGTTGTAGCACATTGGAGACCCTTCATTAGTATTATGACATGATAAATTACCTAAACCTTTTTATTTTTTTTCACTGCTGTACTGTATTGTTCATGATTCATTATTGATTTATTATAATATTGCTTAATGATGCTTACTTATCACAGAGAATGTCTCCTACCCACTGTTTGTAGCAGCATGACATTTGTTAAGGATTAATAATGTCTGCTACTCATACAGGCTATTGTACAACTAACATGATTCCTTTGTAAGTGTTCTCTGCCTTCTGCTCAAAGTGGCAAACTAATCATGAGTTTGATTGTCTACGAAGGCAATTGCAGGATGTTGCAACTGACATTTGCATGTAATCCTTTGTAGTCCAAAATAGTGATGCGATTTTTATTTTAGAATATGATGCACCGTAAAAATAAATTATGACTGTAGGTCTTTTATGTTATAATTTAATAGTTCAGGTCTTAAAAAACATTCTGCTATTAAAATCAGGAATGATCATTTCCAGAACAGCAGTTCATTATTTTCACATAATTGATCTAGTAGATGGTTCAATTAATGCCAGTTATGAAAAAGTAGCGTCACTTGTAGATTTTGAACATCAGGGTGTGAAAATGCAGCTTCCCAAATTTTGCACCGGAGGATGTATGAGGTGAAGGCATAAAGGCAACTTCTCATTCCCTAACAGTCTTGCTACCAATATTACTTGTATTGTGATTGTCATGATAAAGTTATGTAAGGATTAAAACATTTAGGCAATATGACAACCAAAAAATTAACCTTCTAACTAAAATCACTTTTTATATTATGTTTTGTTCTGGTAATGAGGGTCAGTGTCATAAAAAGTTATGGTTCCATGAGCTAATTTGCAGGCCAGGTAGTCTAACAATTAATTAATGTATTTTGTTATCTCAGGAACTAACTTGCTCTAACTTCATTTACTGTAAAATGACATGATGCACACAAGGGAGAGTTAACCATGGATCACATATCTTCTATCTCATTACCCCTTGGCTGTTGAGCATTGCATCGTGGACCAGGAGTTGCTGCTGCTGTTGGTGTTGGAGTCGGATTCGGTGGGTAAAGACATAAAAAATTAAGAAAAAGATGGCTTGTTTTTTACTTAATGCTGTATTTTTTTTTTTAGGTTGGCATTTGCTTTGGCATACTGTAACGTTTGTATTCCAATGTAAATGTATTTTGTTGGGTGCTTGTGATTTTATTTGCAGGCTTTATTTTAGGCTGGTACTGTATTTGCATTTTTATTAATTAAAATGTACAGTAATGTCTTTATTTGCATGTATTTTTTTACAGGTTGCACATCGACTGGCATAGTGACAGACTATGCCTTCAGAGCATTGGTGTGGTACTGTGCTAATCAATTGGCTTATTGGCTTTTTTTGTGTTATGGTAATGCAATGTGGTTTTTATTTGACGCTTGTACTGTACTGTATTTACATTTTTGTATATTGCCTGGCATGGTGGCAGCTCATGCATGGGTGTGCTACTGTGCCAATCAATTTTTTGGGGCATTTTTAATATTAAAATTGGATGTGTTTTTAATTTGCGGCTTGTTTTGCCACTCATGCTCACAGGGCATGGGTGTGCCACCGTGCCAATCAATTGGTTTTTTTGGGTCATTTTTAAGATTAAAATGGAATGTGATTTTAATTTTAGGCTTGTTTTGATGATTATGACAGAAAATGTGCTTGATAGCGCTCTAACAAACCCACTAAGGTGCATAAAATTATAAGTGCCCAAATATATAGGTGCCAAAATATAGTGACAAAATACAGTGAACTAAGGTGCTAAAATATAAGAGGCTTAACAGACACACTCAACCCTTGCTATGCGACTGTTTCAAAAGTCTTGCATGTAGAATTCTTCCAAAAAAAAACAGCTTGCAGCCATGTAAAATAAAAAGACATCACATAGTGTAGAAATGTCGTAAAGTAATGTGATAATAATGTGACAAGCTCTCAAATGGCTACTCACATGAAAGTAGCAAAAAAGGAGCCGTCATCCAACTTAGAGGGGTGGATGTTCCCTGTGGTTAGTGCAGCAACTACCAGCAACCGATCTCCAAGATAGAGAAAAAGACCAAATAGTGTAGACAGCAAAAATATATTCTTATAACATAATACAAATGGAGGCTTACACTTAGGATGATAAAAGACAGTGGGTCGCGATCTCCCTGTGTACCGTGTTGGTCTCTGCTGCTTCGGAATGCTCCCGCATCACGCCGGCGGCCCGTGTCACTTCCGGTGCATCTGGGACTTCCGGGCTCTGTGATGAGGGTGTGTTCTTGGTCTTCCCTCTGGATGTTGGTTGGCTGGACACTCTATGCATTTTGCCGTTTAGGTGTACGGCTTCGTCAGGAGTGATTATTGGCTGCACATAAGGGGTTTAAATTGCCTGTCTCTAAATACATATGTTTGGCTTTCTAGTAAGCCTTATAGACATTGGTGGATAGAAAACTCTCTTTAATAACTATGACCAATGTGGCTATCTATTGGCAAATAGTATTGTATCTAGTACGCATGAAAACATAATTAGCATATCTTTAAAATCGGCACATATAACAATGAATTTATATGTGTAAAATACACATTATATCCCTAACTAACATATCTTTAAAATCGGCGTATATATATAAAATAAACTTATATATCTAAATTCTGTCAACTTTTAAAATAGCCCTATAGTTGGACACACTACCTATGACCTAATGGTAATAACACATTAATATTACTAATTAAAATCCCGATATTCGTCGATTGAGGTAATCTCGAAAAAACAGAGAAATATATATTAGTGCATAAGATCATGATAGTAAAAATGCATATACAATTTTATTATATCACTAAATAAGTTTTAAAGAAAGACTCCAAGCTCAAACTCAACATTTAGCCCCACAGGGACCAAAGTTTTCATAATGAAAATCCAATAGGTTTCCTTTTTTGTTAACAGTACATTTATATCCCCTCCCCTCCAATGGGGAGTACATGTTCTAAAACAGTATAATCTAATCCCGTGGTATTACCCTGATGGTGGGATAAAAAATGCTCAGACAGGAGATGGGTAACAACCCCTTTTCTGATATTTCCCAGATGTTCAAGGATTCTTATTCTTACACACCTTGTGGTTTTCCCAATGTACTGCAATCCACAGGGACATGTTATCATATAAATGACAATCACTTCTACAAGTAATGTGTTGTTTTATAGGAAAATTTTCCTTTGTCACATAAGATGAAAAAGTAAACTTATCTGTTGTTTTATGTTTACATGCTTTGCATGTGGTACATCCAAAGAATCCTTTAATTGGTGGTAACCATCTCCTGTCATTTTTCTTATTTACAGGTAATGAACTCGGTGCCAGTTTATTCTTCAGAATATTCGCTCATCTGAATATGACTGACAGTATTTCTGGGGCTATTTCTCCAAGCAATATGTCATTTCTGACAATGTGCCAGTGTTTTCTTATAATTTTAAGTATTTTATTTGCATCCTTATTAAAGTTTGTCAAACAGGAAAAACTAAATTTGTCTTTATTATTGAGTTTGTCTTTATTAGCACTACTTTTTAACAAACCTTTTCTTTCTAAATTTTTTACTTTTAAAAAAGCTTTTTGCACATTTTCAGGATCGTATTGTCTATCTAAGAATCTATTTTCCAATAGTTTTAATTGTTCTTCAAAGGTGTCTATGTCCGTACAATTCCGTCTAACCCTCCTAAACTGGCCATACAGTACATTTTTTAGACAGCTAGGGTGGTGACAACTAGATGGTAATATATAATTATTACCATTCACATCTTTATAGAAAGTTTTAGTTTTAATACATCCCTGTTCGATGAAGATAGTCAAATCCAAAAAATTAACGTTATCTTTACTATAATTATAAGTGAATTTAAGATTTGAATCATTATCATTGATGTAGTCAATAAACCTGAGGAGGATAGCTTCATCACCTCTCTAAACAAAAAATATGTCATCTACAGTATAAATACCCGCCATAGGACCAAATTCTCACCAGGATTTTTTTTTCGAATGCTATGCACTTCACCGGGTGCATGCCGCATTCATGTTGCGTTCTCAGCCGCGGTTCATGCGCGGTTCATGCACGGTTGATGCGTTTATTGAGAATGGTTCGGATTTAATAGTTGCAATTCTTAGCGTGTCCGCCAGATGGCAGATATTCATGAATTGTAATGCGCACACGCTTCAGTAATGTGTCGACTTGCAGGTGTTTCGTTTAAAAAAGATACCACAGTGGGTTATTGTAAATTGGCCTTGGGACTGAAGGAAGAGGTTACAATAATGTTTCAATATAGGCTTTTCATATTAAAGAAAGACAAGCACCAGTTTCTGGTTATTGTCCAGAGAGTCCCGCCATGAGTGCACAAATGCAGCCCGTGTTCCAAAATCCCGACAGAATGTACGCGTATTTAATATGGGCCGTAATTAATGCAACAGATGATAAGATGGCAACAGTTGTTCAAATTTATCAGTATTTTATCGAAAACTATGACTTTTACAAATTTTCGCCAGCTCCTCATGTGTGGAAGCGTGCAATAAGGAAAAAGTTATATAGCGATCCATGTTTTTATCGTATTGATCCCGAATTTATTGGAGGTATTGGTGTGTATCACCGGGTTTTTCCTGTATCTATGATCATGCAGACGGCAAAAGGCGAGGAAAACAATAACAATAGCGCTCAAAACAAACCTAAAATATAATAATAACGACCACTATTGTGACAGTGATATTGTGATTAATACAATCAGTGACAATGCAAAAAAACAGTGATAGTGCATGTGCCTATTTAAAGTGCATATGTAGGTGAAAAAAACCTCAAAATAAACTACAACCCTTGAAAAAAGACTGTTTCACTTGTCTTCTCGTGGATAATTTTCAAAGCGTCAGGGGAGTTCATCTCGAAGTCATAGAATAGAAAAACATATCATAGTGCAAAAATGTTTAAACAGTGAAAAAGGTGAAAATTCATCCAAAATGACTACTCACATTTTAAGTAATCAAATTAGACAGTCATCCAACTTAAGGGGTGGATGCGCCCTATGTGTAAACAGCAGCCACCAATCACAACCTCCAAAGGAGAAAAAAGAGAGACCATATAGTGTAGAGGTAAAACAATTATATTATCAAAACATGATTCAAGGCTTACACTTCATACGGTCGATGTGGGCACTCATAGGTAGCGGTTGATGGATATCCCTGGGCCTCGCGATTCCTCTGGGTACTCGGTCACCTCCGCTCTCTCTGGAAACACTTGGATCCACACCGGAGCTTTCGTCCCTTCACTTCCGGCACGCCTAGAGCCTCCCAGGCTCCAGCTGCGTCACTTCCGGTGCGCCGGGGACTTCCAGATCAGATGTTACAGTGGAGTTCTCGTGTCTCCCTTCTTGTGGCTGTTGGACTGGAACACTCTACGCGTTTCGTCGCTCTCTCTGGCAACTTCCCCAGACGGCAAAAGGCGAAAGTTCGTGTTAAAACCAACTAGAAACGACAGTCGCTGGCAAGCAATGCGCCAGCACCAGCACCAGCTTCCAATAATGGTCCCACCGTCAGTGACAACCCTTGCTGTCTGTCCACGCACGGATACCTGCAGCCCAAGCCGGATTTCTCGTGCAGTTTCGAGCAAGCTTGCATGTACCTAAGCGATTTCCAGCCTCATCAGCTGACTACAGGTGTAGTAGTCCCACTGCCAACTGTCAACGTGTATGATCAAGGATACTGGACTGGCAGTGGCCCAGCGCCAGCGCCAGCTGAATGAGAAATTCTATGGTAAGTAATGTTGCCGTATTTTTTTCTGTTTTTTTTTTATTTTGAAAATATCAATATCGGTGCGATTCAAAAGTCAAGCGATTCTCCTGTAAGCAATATCATTGGCTGAGCGGCTTCTACAGTACTGCAGATGCTGAACAATTGGTGGAACGCTAGGCGCATGCGCATTGGAACCTTCTTGAAACGCATATGCGTGTCATCACATCGACGGTAGGCGCATGCGAACAGGAGACGCCCCCCGAGAAAATTATTAGTGGGACTGACTGGGAACTTCTTTAGGGGACTGACCATTACATTAAAACGTTTACTTTTGGTTTTCCTCAGAAAAAAAAACGGCAAATGGAGGGATTTCGATGGATAATATCGCTTTGTGTAACAATGCCTGCACATTGCTGAATCGGATATAAAAAAAACACGTACCAGAGTCTACAGTTTAGTGGCCATTGTTATTGATTAGGATAGAATACCTGAACCAGTATGCTGATGTTTTCCGACCGTACAGTATACAATACTTTTTTATTTATACTGTATAATAAGCCCGAAAAAATAAAAAGTATGCATTTATTCTACATGTATTACAGTACATACAGTATGTGTCTTCTATACAGTACCAGTACATACTGTACAGTACAGTATGTGTCTTCTATTTTTTTTTAATACTCTTGTGATGTACAGTACTGGGCATGCCTACAGTATACAGTACAGTATGTCTGGACAGTAGTGTACATTCTAGAAACACTGTATTTTGTTACAGTATCAAAGGAGCCAATGGAACAATTTAAAACAAATCAACATGTTCTTTTATTGGTGGAGTAAGTACAAAAACATTTATTTACAAATACTGTACAATGTAAAAACATTTTAAGTGCACATTAATTCAAAACATCAACAGGTGTAAGGTTTACTGCTAGTGAAAACATTTATGTACAGAAAATAAAAACATTTACAGTCAGTCAGTATGGTTTACAGTCACATGTTGTTATTAAAAAAAAATCTTTATTCATAAAATATACAAAACGCAACATCTCCTTTCTTAAAATACAGCAAGTCAAAACATTTACAGTAGGATGGTGTGCAGAATAGTCAGTCAGGCCTGCAACTCAGTCCTCGAGGGCGCAAACAGGCCGGTTTTCAGGATAACCTTTGAAAAACCGGGCCTGTTTGCGGCCCTCGGGGACTGGAATTTAGCAGGTCTTGTGTACAGTAAATAAAAACATTTATTTATTAATACAAGTTAAAACACACAACATCTCCTTTATTTAAGTACAGCAGGTCAAAACATGCATAGTACAGTTCAGCACAACAGTATGGTCTTACCTGTTATTAAAACAAAATATTTATTATTTTCTTGTTACAGGAATCATGAATAAAGCTTTCTTCCAAGACAAAATTGTGCCTGAGATTGTGGAATACATCACACGCGAGTTCCCGGATGGTCACCGTTTCTACCAGGATAACGAAACAGCGCATATCCTTGAGCGCAGTATCAACTGGGTGAAGACGCCAGCGGAGTAAGTGCGGTAACCGTGTCTCATTTTTTCCACTGTTTTTACTGTGTACTGTATCTCTTAAACTAATTGTCCTTTTTTTCTAATGACAGATCGCCAGACTTCAATCCGATTGAAATGGTCTGGCATCAGCTGAAGGACCATATCCGAAAAGTCGTGAAACCCTCCAAAAAGGATGAGTTGGCGAAAGGCATACTGAGTTTTTGGAACGATGTACTCACCGTGGAACGCTGCAATAAATATATTGACTATATTGACCATATTGTGACTGTGTTGCCCATTGTGATCGCGCGTAATGGGCAAGCATCAGGAAGGTAGTATGGTATACTAAAGTACTGTACTGTAGTATTGTAAGTACAGTATGATACAGGTAAGTATGGCACATATTTTTTCTTTCCTTGTAGTCAGAGTATACAGTAGTTCCAGTATAGACTAGTTTGACAGTACTACGGTACCTGCATACTGTAGTCCAATATGGAGTAGCTATACAGTAAACAATGCCATAATACAGTATGCACCTACTGTACAGTACAGTAACTGCTGTATTTCTTTCCAGAGAGAGCAGCACCAGCCATCTAGTTACAAAGTATTTAACAGTAGTCAGAGTATACAGTAGTTCCAGTATGGACTTGTTTGACAGTGCTAACAGCGTACTGTAGTCCAATATGGAGTAGCTACAGTATACAGTACACAATGCCATAATACAGTACACTATGCACCTAACTGCTCAATTTATTTATTTACAGAGAGCAGCACCAGCCATCTGGTTCCAAACTATTTAACAGTAGTCACTGTATACAGTAGTTCCAGTATAGACTAATTTAACAGTACTACACAGCACACAATGCCATAATACAGTTCGCACACAACTGCACTAATTTTTTGTTTTCTTGTTTTTTCAGGAAAAAAGGATGGACTGGGATAGAGGGGGGGGGGTGTCGTGTACAGTCTGAACTGTTTGTACAGTCAAGTGTACAGTATCTAAACAGCAGTAATGATGTACACAAAACCTCTCCTCTCTCAATGAACTACTGTACTGTACACAGAATGAGGAAGAAGATAAAGATGGAAAAAATTATATTACCACATATATATATATATTATAAATATATATTATTAAATAATATTATTATCAATGTGCATTATTCATGTTTATCCACCGGCCCTAAATTTCCATCTGACAGAAGAACTTAATAAAGACTGCATTATGTATTATTCATGATTATTTTTATATTTGTATTTTTTGGTTCCTGATAAAATAAAATAGATATTTATTTACATTCATGCTAATCATAATCATTGACAACAACCCCCCCCACACCTACAGTACACCAAAGAAAAAGAATGAATGACAAAACAACATGAATCAGTTAATGGTTTTTTTAACTCTTAATTGTCACAGTGCTGTGAAAATCAAATTTACATATCAAAATCGAGAAGGGATTTTTCCAAAGCGTTACCGCAAACAAAGCCTCAAAGGGTTGGAGGGGGGGGGGGGGTTGGGTGAGTCATGCGCAGTAATCAGCTAGCTCTCATCTCAAAGAGGATTACACGCAGGCGCAGTGAGGTGACGCTTGGCTAGGGACGGATTAAAAACACAATGACAAGCTTCAGAAAATTAATAACTGTAGAGGTGACTGTCGATAAGAGTTTCAAATCCTTGAGCGAGCCTTGTGTGTGTTTGTGGGGGAGGGGGCTACAGGGTACAGCTGCATGAAGTTCAAAGATAATGACATACTTTAATTTCAAAAGGCAGTTCATCATAAAAATATGATCCCTACACCCCCAAATACAGTACGTAAAAAGCACACAAATCAACCATGTGCAGTCAAACGCACCGGGTCGCAGTCAAAAGCTACAGCACAGATTGAATATCGTAATATCAAGATGGTTTTTGCAGGCTTATGGAGAACAAAAAATTAGAATAATTTTTTTTTTTTTTTGGTCACTCACTCAAGCAAGCAGTGGTGGGTGAAGTTACAGGCACATGCACAGTAATCATCTGCTGTCAAGCAGGAATGTGATTGAAACCAGAAAGACACACGTTCAAAGGAATGGTACTGCACTGTAGATAAGTGTATACAAGAGAAAAGGAACCTAGTATTAAAGCACTCAATCACAACTAAATGTATATTTATATAGTTAAAATACTTTATTGATTGTCAATGAATAAAAAAAGGGGGATTAAAATAGAATTAAATGGTATAATTAAACAGCACGTGACTGTATCATTGGTAACCCAGCTATGGCTAGGTGGGTAGATGGTACATAAGGAGATCCCTACTTGATATTCAGGATCAGTTGCTATACTTATAGCTGCCTAGAGATGTAGGAAAGGAGCCGTTAGGGAACCCACTGTAAAGAAAGGTGTATTTCAATATAAATGTATCAGAGCGTGTAATTAAACGCGCTGTAATAGCTGAATTTGTGTGGTGTATACATGAACACATCATGCATGATATGCGGTATTGAAAACCAGTATAGTAACTACCCGTGTATAGTAGTGTGTGTTACGCTAAAGCTAACTTCAGTAACGCTGTCAAGGCTGAGTATCAATCTGTACAGTTAACCCCAGAGTGACACACTGACCAGGTCTAAGACCTATACAACCCTCACTTCAGGAGATAAGGGCAGACAGGTATATTGTAAATACTGAGAGGTTTGGTATGAAAGTATTGGCAAGGGAAAGAGGAAATAGAGCCACTGTGGTACCTTAACTGCAGTTAGTGCATAGTAGGCACCCTGCGCAGAGTATAAGAAACATGTTTGAGTGATTCATAAGATGATATGTGACTATAGGGCAGGTTCCAATATAGACACTCACTCACTCCTGTCGGAGAAAGTTTCCTTGTATTCTATCTAAGGTAGCTGTGTGAGAGTGGTACTGTTACCAGAGGTGAGTGCCGTGTTAATGTGGTTAGTGTAAACCAACCAGCACACATAAGTCATTCACCCTTTAATAACACGATGAGAGCAAGTAGGTGTAAAGTACAGTAGGATGACCACCACAGCATTTCAGGGGATAAAGCACCCCTAAAAATACCAGTAGCCTGAGTTTGCAATGTGCAGCAATTGTCTGATCCGGACAATAAGTGAAGCTGGGATAAGTAAACTCACGGCTCAGAGTACTGAGATACCGCTTGGACAACAGCAAAGAGGCGCCGTTAGTGCTTACTGAAAGTGCCGATACTGACAGCTGTTTAGCAAGAATCGTCAGTGGGAGGTGAGTATCATGAGGTGAGGTCGTGTAGACCCGTATCCAACCCTCCCCCACTTGATAGACAGAGTGTTAAATAACACCATACAGCAAGTAGAGAGCATCTATGTATAACTTATAACCGCATTTTCCCCTATATCAGCGCTGATACATGGATATATCAGCGCTGATATGCTCGGGGCATGCCTGACTAGTGGGCTAACGATGGCCCCTCGGGTTCAGAGAGATCCTGAGTAGGAAAAATAACTGCAAGATCAAAGTATAATTACACCGAACGTAGACTGTTTGTGCAGTAGCGTGGGAGCAATATCCATACAAGGCTACCTTTCAACTGAAAAGCTGTCCCGCGTGTGTGCAGGAGTGGTAAGTGGCCTGTATGGATATTGATCCACGCTACTGCATAACAGCTACCTTCGGTGTATTATACTTTCATCTTGCGAGTTATATTCCTACTGCAGGATCTCTCTGCCCTGAGGGCCATCTGTTAGCCCACTAGTCAGGCATGCCCCGAGCATATCAGCGCGTGATAATCCATGATCAGACGCTGATATAGGGGACATGCGGTTATAAGTATACATAGATGCTCTACTACTTGATGGTATGGTGTTATTTAACACTCTATCTATCAAGTGGGGGAGGGGTGGTCGCACGCATTGTCGGGCAATCTTTCAGCCTAGTCGGCCCTCGTGAGTGACTCCAGACAACCGGGAGTGAGCTTGAGATCTATACTAGGCCTTAACGGGATGCACGGTGACCGAGAACGCCCTTTAACCGTGCAGCGGGGGAGCACCTGAGCAATCGAACTCCTGCCCGATGCCCCAAGGTACCTGTCCGTAGGCAGAGTTGGAGGTGACTGACGCGGGGAAGCGGACGTGGAACTCCGCCCCTCGCCGCATGAAGGTTTGCAGAGCTACAGAGGTACAAATAAACTTTGTTCAAAGGAGGTGGAATGCCCCACTCTGCAGAATCTGTATATATGAATAAAATATATTTTTGATTCATGGGTAAAAATGTGTTTGCTATAGATGCTGATGGTTGCTCAGCTATTGCAAAGGCTGCTGCATAGGGACTTTGTTTCAATTATCACAACCCACAAATGTCCACGATGATTGGTTTATTCATAAACATGCCCTTGTGGTCATCTTATGTGGGGGAAAACCACACAAATGCGGAAACAGAGATTTATAGAACACAAGAGTGTTATTAGGAAAAGTACAGGAGAAATAATATTGATTAAACACTGCGTACAACACCAGCATGTTTTCGTGCTATTTCAAGAAAATGTAAGCCTGCTACTACTGCTGCTGCTCTGTAACTCATGGACCTTCAAAACTGTGCATTGTATTGGTACAATCTTCCTTGTGTAGAACAGATGCAGTGTTATCTAAAGTTTGTTTTGGGTGCAAAGAAACTGCAGCTGAGTGGAGCCAGACCATGGCTTGATCGAGGCATCACCATGCCCAAAAGCTTAGTACAATGGTTGCTCTCTCAATGTTAAGGGGAATGCAAAAACAAAAAGTACAACACGGTGCAATATTGTTTGAACAATATGAATAGTTCAAATAATCCCCTGAAACGCTGTGGTGGTCATCCTACTTTACACCTACTTGCTCTCATCGTGTTATTAAAGGGGTGATTGACTTAAGTGTGCTGGTTGGTTTACACTAACCACATTAACACGGCACTCACCTCTGGTCACAGTACCGATCTCACACAGCTACCTTAGATAGAATACAAGGAAACTTTCTCTGACAGGAGTGAGTGTCTATATTGGAACCTGCCCTATAGTCACATGTCATCTTATGAATCACTCAAACATGTTTCTTATACTCTGCGCAGGGTGCCTACTATGCACTAACTGGAGTTAAGGTACCACAGTGGCTCTATTTGGTGCTTTCCCTTGCCAATACTTTCATACCAAACCTCTCAGTATTTACAATATACCTGTCTGCCCTTATCTCCTGAAGTGAGGGTTGTATAGGTCTTAGACCTGGTAAGTGTGTCACATCTGGGGTTAACTGTACAGATTGATAATCAGCCTTGACAGCGTTACTGAAGTTAATCTTAGCGTAACCACACTACTATACGTCGGTATTACTACTACTGGTTTCAATACCGCATATCATGCATGGATGTGTTCAATGTATACACACACACAAGTCAGATGACTATTACAGCGCGTTTAATTACACGCTGTGATACATTTATATGAAATACACCTTTCTTTACAGTGGGTTCCCTAACGGCCTACTCTCGTTTCTACACCTAGGCAGCTATAAGTATAGCAACTGATCCTGAATATCAATTATGGATCTCCTTATGTAACCATCTACCCACCTAGCCCATAGTCGGGTTACCAATGATACAGTCACGGTGCTGTTTAATTATACCATTTAATTCTATTTTAATCCCCCTTTTTTATTCATTGACAATCAATAAAGTATTTAACTTATTAAATATACATTTAGTTGTGATTGAGTGCTTTAATACTAGGTCCTTTCTCTTGTATACAATTAGTCCCCAACTAGTTGCACCTCACCTTGGTTTACAACTTAAGCTTGGGCGGGTGTGTTTTTCTTACTGTAGTGCACTGTGATAAGATAAGAAGTTGAAATACCCTGCAGTGCAGTAAATTATCCGTGTGTGTGTCCGAGCGAGGGAGAGAGCGCTGTATATGCCAAAATTGACACTGTTATAGTACTGTACACGCCTATGCTTTCAACAATTTTCAAATGAGACATACAGTACAGCACTGCAAATGCATGTATTACGTAAATATGTAATTTACAATTACTGCGCGTGCACACGCAGACTGTGTACTGACGTAGGTTGAACTGCGAAGGTATTAGACTTCCAAGACAACAGCTCGCGAACGCCCCCCTAGTTTTAGACGGCATTGCAGTATTGCAGACAGCGAGAATAAAAAGCTAATATCACGAGCGCTAAAATAACGCAATTCACTCCGGACCAAAAAACAAACAAAACGCATCTGACCGATATCTATCAGAGAGCCGCGATACAGCCGATTTAGGCTAAAGGCAGCGCCACTGTAATAGGGCATGTTTAACACTGTGTCAATCAATTGGTAGCAGGAGTAATGTCCCCGGTAGGGTGCATGGAGCGGGGATTAACCCCTTAATACTATAGTGGTAACTAACTGCTAGAGGGATTAAGGGATTAGGGGCCATTAGATAGTATTTTATATTGTGCTGTTGATGCCCACGGAGAACAAGAACGCTGATGAGAATTGCCTTCATCCTGCCAAGTGAGTGTCAGTTTATTTAATTTATGCTGCTGATTTTATGTTTTATTTAAAATGAGTAATGCACTATTATCCATATCTGGATAATAGTAATTTTGCCCATTACTGTACTGTATGTATTTGGGGGGGGGGTTATTTTGAATGTATTGCACCCAAGGACCCCCAGACACCCACCGGACCACCTGTGGGACCCCGTGGAGCGTCTGGAACACATGTGGGGACTACTTGAGGCCCCCGGACCCCTGAAAACCATCCGAGGACCCCCAGACACCCCGCGGGGACCACCCATGAACACGCTGGCCTCTGGTATCAATCCCTGCGAAGAAAAAAAAAAAGTGTTTTTATTATGGGAGGCACAGGGGGTGGGTGGTTTGTGTATTGGTGGGGTAATTCATATTGTAATGTTTATCCCCTTCACTACCCTCTATGCTCCCAATAAACCTGCTATTGTGCCTTAACCCATCATTGCCCTAGCAGCTATCTGCTGAAGGTAATGATGCATTTTATTTTTAATCATAGTCTGTGTGAGCAGGTGGGTCTCAGAGCTGAACCGCATGATTTCAATGGAGAATGAAGATAGAAGAACCCAAATATAGCACTCAAGTTTAAGATCTGGATGGTAGTGAATGATTTAAAACAAACTTTATTATATCACATGAAATAAAATAATGGGTGTTAAAAAACTGACGACCTGAGGAGTGACTCAATACTAGAACCATATAGGTTTTAGGTCTAGGAGTGTACGTATATTCTGTAAAATACAGATAGCACAATGGCTGGAAATCCAGATAAGGATCTGTCCAATTCTATATCAACTGGCTCTGAGGTAAGTACTAATAACCGCAATCGCCTTAAAGCAAACCAGGGTATAGCTAGATAGTTAATGTGGCTCAGGAACTGTCAGGTAAGTGGCCGGACACTCACAAGAATAATAAGGTTAAGTGAGGAGTTAAATCTCCAATCAATGATATTGGTAACCTTATTTTAGAACATACTGGACACCTAACAATCTCCTATTAAACCCCCAAAATAACCACAACGTATATATAAGCAATGAGTTCACAGAGGAGTGCTACTGAGCCTGGCAATATATATTAAAACCAGACACAGAACATAAAACACAGACAAAGCTCAGCTTGCTGAACAGCCAGGGACCTAATTAGTATATAGTGCCCTAAACCATAGGGGAACAACAGATGCCAGTTGTGAGTGGATAGGAGGCTCAGAGTGTCCATCGGGCACTTTGTGAGCCTGTGTAGCCACACGAGCAGGGAGCCGCAGCCACCTCGCAGTCAGAGACTGTGACTGCGTGTGAAAAATCAGACCCTTGCGCGTGCACGTGGAAAACGGAGCGGCCGACCGCGCGTTTCGCGAGAAGCTTTGTCAAGGCGTGAAGTGTAAGTAATCCTCCGTTTTCCACGTGCACGCGCAGGGGTCTGATTTTCACCGCAGTCACAGTCTCTGACTGCGAGGTGCTGCGGGTACTATCACCACTCAGGGATTCCCTGATAGCAGCTTAAAGGGCCAGTTAGTTCCATTAGCACTCAGACTGCTTACATCTGTTTAATGTGTTATTCATCCTGGTCCAAGGAGGTATCAGTCACTGTACCACAGTATACCCGCCTTCAGGGCACAACATTTACAGTTATAATTTACTAAGCAGCTGAGAGCTCAACTATCACCGAGTATCGCCTCTGATTTTTACTGTGTATAGCTCTTATTCCTTACTAATAAACGTCTCTATGGGTATTACTGATATCTATATGTGTTACTGTCCCTTCCCTGTAATATCTGCACATAGTGCATTTATCTAGTATCCACCACTGGGTTACTAGAGGTCAAGATTCGTACATATCACTCTACACTATAGCAGGGCACCACAGGTCAACGAGACCAAGCACTGCACCCTAAAATAAGGTTACCAATATCATTGATTGGAGATTTAACTCCTCACTTACCTTATTATTCTTGTGAGTGTCCGGCAGCCACTTACCTGACGTTCCTGAGCACACATTAACATCTAGCTATACCTGGTTTGCTTTAGGCGATTGCGGTTATTAGTACTTACCTCAAGCCAGTGAATATAGATTGGACAGATCCTTATCTGGATTTCCAGCCAATTGTGCTATCTGTATTTTACAGAATATACGTACACTCCTAGACCCTAAAACCTATATGGTTCTAGTATGAAGGTCACTCCTTCAGGTCGTCAGTTTTTTAACACCTTATTTTTATTTCATGTGATATAATAAAGTTGTTTTTAAATCATTCACTACCATCCAGATCTTGAACTTGAGTGTCTATATTTGGTTCTATCTCTATCTTCATTCTCCATGTATTGTATAATAACCCAAAGCACCGTTCATTCATTACTTACATGAGGCAGCAGCAGGGGCTCCCCTACTTTTTGGCCGCATTGATTTCACCTAGTCGATATCCCGACATGTTAAAAATCCTACGTCACGTGACCAGAGCCCTTTACATCACGGGATACCGGCATCCCATACCAGACTGCATCTCGGAAGCATGGGATCCCTGAGGTTGAAATAAACTTTGTTCAGCACAAGGGACCCCCGGCTGACATCTGTTATGAATAAAATATTTTTTGTCATGGGTAAAAATGGTGCTATAGATGCTGTGGTTGCTCAGTATGCCAAAGGCTGATCATAGGGGACTTTGTTTCACACCCACATAATGTCCGATTGTGTTTTTTCATAAAATGCCCTTGTGGTCATCTTTATGTGGGAAAACCACAAAATGCGGAAACAGAGATTTATAGAACACAAGAGTGTTATTAGGAAAAGTACAGGAGAAATAATATTGATTAAACACTGCGTACAACACCAGCATGTTTTCGTGCTATTTCAAGAAAATGTAAGCCTGCTACTACTGCTGCTGCTCTGTAACTCATGGACCTTCAAAACTGTGCATGTATTGTACAACTTCCTTGTGTGAGAACAGATGCAGTGTTATCTAAAGTTTGTTTTGGGTGCAAAGAAACTGCAGCTGAGTGGAGCCAGACCATGGCTTGATCGAGGCATCACCATGCCCAAAAGCTTAGTACAATGGTTGCTCTCTCAATGTTAAGGGGAATGCAAAAACAAAAAGTACAACACGGTGCAATATTGTTTGAACAATATGAATAGTTCAAATAATAATATGTTTTTAGAGTGTTCAATCACTTGGCCAAAAAAGGTATAAGGGAATTTAGGGTATAAACCCCTGATGGATTCTCCTTTTCTGTGCTTGTGCGTGAGAACCCTCTTAAAATTGAGTACTTATTGTAGGAATATGGCTCATATTCCCCCAAAATAGAGAGAGCAATAATGTTGCAGAGCATAATTAAAAGTATAATACTTTATCAAACATCTCGCAAATGCACACTTAGAATTTCAAAGCTCTTTAAAGCAATAGATATAGGTATATGGAGACTGGTTCTCCCTGCTCTGGAACAGACTCTCACCTCTGCAGCCAAGATGTTTAGCTGATCGCGGCACCGGTGCTCTTGGATCTTGCATTGTCTGGCGTGGGGACATCTCCCTCATCCAAATAGGTAACTGGGGGCTGATAACTCAACGTGTTCCACTACGTGCTTCATCAGGAGTCTTCTACCGTAACACTGAACAGAGTTTCTAATATATCTTGTTTTTTCTTATCATATACTTCAAGGTATCATATTGCAATTAAGGTAATTCATTAACAATACCGAATTGCAAATAAACTTATCCTGCTTTAAGAAAAACATAGGTGCAGGGATGCACCAATATAGGTGCTCAGAAATGTATAAAAGTTGCTGGAGAAATATCTCTTCCAAGTATGAGTTGTAGGCATAGGGCAAAGCTGACAGGGCACCAAGGTCTCTAGCAATGATGTGGCTCCCCAAGAGCACTATATAACATGTTATATAGCACTCACCCTTGCCAGCTGTAGATGCCGTGCCCGTGATGGATGTCCCGGTGTTTAGCACGCCAACCCTCGAACAACTCGTCCGTCGTTGAGGGCGGCATGACCGCGGTGTTTGTTGATGGGTCTCTGCTCCAGCAACCCGGCGTGCGACCGAAAATGGCAGATAGGAGAAGACGCCTCACAAGGAGGAAACACGCGATGCACACCGCTCAGAACAAATGGGAGGCTGGTCACCTGACTGTGAAAAAAACTTTATTGCTCCCATGTAGAGCTAGCACACTTTACGCGTTTCAGCCAATTGGCCTTTGTCAAAAAGTGACATAAGTCACTTTTTGACAAAGGCCAATTGGCTGAAACGCGTCAAAGTGTGCTAGCTCTACATTGGGAGCAATAAAGTTTTTTTCACAGTCAGCTGACCAGCCTCCCATTTGTTCTGACGGCGGTGCATCGCGTGTTTCCTCCTTGTGAGGCGTCTTCTCTTATCCTGCTTTAATACTAAATGAAAAAGTAATCTTCAATGGTGACTTTGCGTATGTTACTAAAAAGTCCATAATAACGTCCTTTCAAAAAATAAAAAGCGCTCAAAAATACATCTTTCACATTATTATGTAAGCAATTAAAACTGATATTAAACACAAAAAAATAATGACAAACAAACCTACAACTCCTTAAAATAGAAACATATAATAAAACCAGAAATTACACTAAAATTCCTTTAATCCATCTGAAAGAATACAAAACAGAAATAAATAAATGTAGCAATATACTGCAAATAAAAGAACCTAGCGGGTTCTAATGTGGTGTGTCGTGAGAAAGAAACATCCACTTATGTGAAAATATATATCTGTTAAATAGCATTTGGAATACTGTTACCAAATACCCATTCCATTTTTTTTAAAGTGCAAGTGCTCACATACAGTATAACACAATATCTATAATAACAAGCTCCTTTTATTTAAACATATTCTAAAAAAAACAGATATAAAAAATTGGTAATAACATTTTTATAAGAAAGCCCAACCCTGTATGTCAATAATTAAACCATCAGGTATTAAAGTATGTAATAAAAAAATCGAAGAGGTCTCTCTTTGTGCTAGTTTAATTAGCCTGCCTCCACCTCTCCAATAGCGTTCTACATATTCTATGGCTCTATATTTCAATCAAGCTGGGTTGGAGTGATTGGCGCAACAATTTTTTTTAGAAACAGTGTGTGACAGTAATTTCTTTCTAATATTCCCAACGTGTTCTAAAATGTGAACTCTAAGGGGTTTAGAGGTTTTTCCTATGTACTGGATTCCATAAGAGCACTCCAGGACGTATATTACAAAACTCATTTTACAGTTGATGTAATGTTTCATTTGGAATGTTTCTCCCGTACTATTTGATTTAAAATGCATTTAATCCTGACTGCTAAAAGAACAGGTCTTGCACATGACGCATTTATAAAAACCTATTGGCATTTGAGCCAGCTGATGTTTTCCTCTTTCTTATTTATTTATTTATAATTTATTTATTTATAAAATATTTTACCAGGAAGTAATACATTGAGAGTTACCTCTAGTTTTCAAGTATGTCCTGGGCACAGAGTAAAACAAAATAATACATGGTTACAAATACAGTTACAAATACTTGACACGAAGGGGGCTAGGAGCTAATTTTCCTTCACAATATTGGTCTCATGCAGTACGCATTCATAAGGCACTTATCGACAACTTATTGGCCAAAATGCCTACACTGATTCAGTAAGGGTCGATAAGTGGGTGATAAATGCCTGAACCGCCCAAAAAACTTTTGAACAAAACCAAATCGCCGACGGAGCGGCGATAAGCCACTTATCAATACTTTTCAGAATGTTCATAAACACGTACAATTCTAGTAGCAGCGAGTAGGTTATCGATGCCTATCGCCGCTCTAGAATGGCAATTTTTTCCCCAAATCCAAACGTCAGGAAAAGGTGGCAAGTTGGTGGGGAGAAGCTGGCAGTGAGCGGCGATAAGCAGAAAGATGGGACTTAGAAAAAAATCAGGCCTTTTTCCTGCCTCGGATTGATTCCAGTGATCTCAGGAGCAGATACCAATTAATACCCGCACCAGAGACCCCCGGCATGAATCCGATGCAGGAAAAATGCATTTACATCCACTTCATTAACTTAGCGGCTAACCGCTAAGGCAATGAAGGGGTTAACCACCCATGCCAGGCTTATTGTGGGTAGCGGGGGTGGGTGAAGGGGTTATTTGGCCCTTGGTGGGTGTTTAGGCCTTGCAGGGGGATTGTGGGTGGTCTTAACCCATTAATTACCATGGCGGTTATTACCGCTAAGGTAATGAAGGGGTTAACCCCTCCCACTACCCACCCGCCTGGCCAAAACACCCATCCTTGGGGCTAATATCCCCTTCACCCACGCGGCTACCCACACTAAAAACAATACAAACAACAGCTCTACTACCCACTTCCTAGGCCCCCAATAAACCATTACAAAATCTAATAAACATCAATACACCACCCACCCTCGTGCCTCCACATACTGTAAAACCCTGATTTATCTTTTAACATACAGGATTAATACCCCAGGCTGATGGGAGTCCCTGGTGGGCCCGACCGGTGTCCGCAGCCCAACAGTGCACCCCGGGGCGTGCCCACGGGTGTCAGGGCATCTCCAGGTGTTCCCCGCTAGGTGGTGTGGTCATCCAGGTGGTACCCGTGGGTCCCAATGGGGTCTACGGGTGGTCCCGCAGATGTCTGAGGGTCCCTGGGTCATCCCCACAGGTGTCTGGGGCCCTCGGGTGGTTCCCACGGGTGTCTGGGGCCCTTGGGTTGTCACTACAGGTCTTCAGGCCCCCCACAGCTGTAGGGCCCCTGGTTCTTCCCCGTAGCTGTCAGCCGTGGGTCCGCAGGTGGTAACCGTGGGCGTCCGTTGATCCCCAGGTGGTCTCCATGGGGCCCCGCAGACTTAAGGTACCAACCCTACATGTATAAAAATAAAACATGTCTTACATTTAAATAAATCAACCCCCTCCCCCCCACCAAACACATACAGTACAGTAACGTGCAAAATAACTATTATCCAGATATGGATAATAGATTATTTGCCCATTATTAATCACAACATCAGCCAGCATAAATAAAGTAAATAAGTACAGTTCTACTTACCCCTGGCATTATGAAGGCATCCTCATCAGGATTCTGCAGGTCCCTGTCCTCTTTTGCCAGAAAGCATACATACATAATAAATTCAATCAAATGTCTCCTAACCCCTTAATCACCTTAGCGGTTAATAACCACAATAGTAATTAAGAGGTTATCCCACCCTGCCCTGCTAACCACCCGGGAGGCCTAAGCACCCACTCCGGACCTACTAAACCCACCATGTACCCATTGAGTAGTATAGTGGTACATCATACCCATATAATAATATGGACATGATAAGCCACTATAGCACTCAATGGGCACCCTAATCAAAATACATTAATGCACAAAACACACAATAATAAAACATTAAAAACCACCGAAACACCACCATTCAATAAATAAAAACACTAACCAGCTAATGCAATTAATAAAAGCACTAACCAGCTCAACAATTAATTAATTAAAGCATTATCCAATCAAAGCAATTAATTAATAAAACAACAATTAATTATAACAGTAACCAAAAAAGAAATTAATTCTGAAAAAATATCGTCAACACAGCCATGAAAAGCATTACCCAACACGACATCATTAATTAAAAATGAAAATAAATCGACAACATTTTTTTATAAAAAAGTAGCCAAATGACAAACAATTACATTCACATAATAAACAAACATAGAAAAAATCACCATAATAGAAAGCAAGAAATTCCAAAAAAAGTTTTGGCCTAATAATGTATTGATTTGTACCCTAAAGGGGTTCAGATTAATACATTATAAGTCAATATGCAAGAAAAAAAAATACACATCCAATGGAAAAACCGGTAAAAAAATACATTTCCATACATTCAATATATTACTTACCTTTAGAAGCGCTGGCCCTTCGACTCCCGGGAAACAGGAAGCCCATGTATCGCAAAGGCCGAAACAGCATATGATGCCATCCGCCATGAAGATATGTATCAGGTATCCAGTTCTTCTTTCTTATATCTTTAATCTGCTTCTTCAATCTTCATCTGTAATGGTTTATTTATCTTCTTTATCTTCTGTCTTCATCTGTCAATCCAAAAAACCTCATGGTAGATCCCAACCGATGTTGTCTCGTCGTCTTCTTGGGCTCAAATAAGGCGTCACGGCCTTAAATAGGGCTTGTGATGTCACATGTGGGCGTGAACTGGTTCAACAGCCATCTGATTGGCTATTAAAACCATGTGCCGATTTTTTTTTGTATGACTTCATTTAAAGGGAATGATGCCAGCCAATCAGAATGGCTATGCTTCATTTCCCTTTAATCGTACAGGTACCCTACCAGTCTGGACAAGCTGCACAGAGAGCATAGAGAAGCGGTCCCTCTCTCTGTCTCCCTGCCCAGCTCTTACAGCCAATCTCGCTATTTCTATTAATACGTTTATTACATATAATTGAACCAGACGGTCACCAGAGCTGAACCGCATTCCTTTCAGGTCTGGGGATCCCTGCTTCCCGAGGTGCAGGTTTCCGTATCGGGTGCCGGCATCTCCTGCAAGTTTAAATGTCCCACGTCATACCTTATTACTCACTGGAGGAGGTTGTTGGGGGTGGGCGATGGAGGTATGTAGTAGGGTGCCCATTGATAGCCACTTTGGCAATCTGTGCCCCAGTTGAGGACATAGATAACCACAGTGACAATCAATGGATATGATGGCTTTTATTTGATTTTATTGTAATACATACTGTATTTTCTATTGTGTATGGCAAATATGGGCAAAAGCACCTTTAGCCAGATCTGGCCAATAGGGTGGGTGAAGGGTTTAGTTGCCACTGGGGAGGGGGGTTAGGCCTTCCGTTGGTTGCGGGAGGGTTAACCCCTTAGTTGCTATAGCAGTAACTACCCTCTAAGGGAACTAAGGTGTTACTGGCCAGTAGATAGTATTTCAAGTGTTGTGCCACTGAGACGGCCAGTGAGGAGGAGGACAAAGATGGTAAGGTGTAAGTAGTACTTTTATTTACTATAGAGTTCCTATTGATTGCTTTTGAATGGTCAAAAGATCTATTAGCTAAATCTGGATAATAGGGCTTTGACCATTACTGTGTGTGTTGGGGGTCTAGGGTGTGTGAGAAGAGGGTAGTTGCCCCCTGGGACAATGGTTAGGCCTCCCAGGGGGTCGCAGGTTAACCCATGCATTACCATAGAGGTTAGCCACTAAGGTAATGAAGTTCTGCTTTTATTTTATTTTTAGTACATATTGTACAGTAGGATTAAATAAGGGTGTTTCAGGAACCTGAAAGGTCCAGGGACCCCCTGCTTACGGAGGTACAGGCCTCCGTATTGTGTGCTGGTATCTACCACAAGTTTAAATGTCCTGCGTCATTGCCCACTTGACCGGGAAATTTAAACTTGTAGAAGATACTGGTACCCAATACTGAGGCCTGTACTTCAGACAGCAAGGGGTCCCTGAACCTGGAAGTAATGCAATTCAGCTCCGGAGCTCCCCTCCAGAGATTTCTGGAGCTCCCCACCAGAGATCTTCAGAGCTCCCCTCCAGAGATCTTCGGAGCTCCCCTCCAGAGATCTTCAGAACTTCCCTCCAGAGATCTTCGGAGCTCCCCTCCAGAGATCTTCGGAGCTCCCCTCCAGAGATCTCCGGAACTCCCCTCCAGAGATCTTTGGAGCTCCCCTCCAGAGATCTTCGGAGCTCCCCTCCAGAGATCTCCAGAACTCCCCTCCAGTGATCTCCGGACCTCTGCTCCAGAGATCTCCAGACCTCCCCTCCAGAGATCTGGTGAATCCTACAGTATGTATTAAAATAATAAAAATAGCGAGATTTGCTGTAAGATCTGTGAAGGAGGGACTGTGACGACTCAGGAGATTCCTTCCTCTCCCTGTCCCTCTCTCCCATCTCCTGTTACCCTTTCTACTCCTTCACACTCCTCTCCTTCATCTTCTACCTCTCTCCCCTCGCCGCAGCGCGTTCCCCGCAGGTCTCGCATACTCACGCGCTCCCTTAGCCCCTACTTTAATCCTCCCCGCTCCCTCTCCCCTGCGGTAGCTCCTTTACCTTCTCCTGTGGTGCGATCCGTCCCATTGCCTCCTCCTCGAGTGATGCCAGCGGCGCGGCGTTCCGCACGCCTGGTGACGCGTCCGGTGCGTGCACCCCCTCAACCCACGGGGGACGCGCGTGCTTGCTCCTTTCTGCCTTTACTGGCCATCGCGCGGGCACAGGCCTCACGCGCGTTCCCCTCCTCTTGGCTCCGTCCCCCTCCTGCGGTTTTCCCCTGCTCCCTGCGGGCCACGCCTGTGTTGCAACCTGTGCGCGCGCATCCCCAGCTTACCGGGGGCGCGCGCACAAACTCTTCTTATCAGGATCCCCCTGTCTCCGCCTCCCAAGCTGTTCAGGTCATTACCCTGACTGCCCCTTCTGTCCCCTCCTCTTCTCTCCCTGACCTATCTCTGGCTTCTCCCACTTCTCTCTCTACTCGTCCCCTCTCTGTCATTGGTGCACCTTCCTTTATTATCCCTGTCTGTCCACCTCTTCCTTGCTCTGCATAGTTCCTGTTTCCCTGTGTGTACCTGACCTGTATGCTGTGCTCCCTCTGTGCTCCTGTGTTTACCTGCTCCTGTGTTACTTTGGATTTCCCTGGCTTTGACCCCTGCTTACCCTGGACTACTCTGCTCTCTGGTATCCCTTTGAACCCTGCTCCGCATATGACTCCGCTGACCTCTGGCTGCCTAGGACCTGGCTTGCCCTCTGATGACTCTACCCTCTGGATCCCTGAACATTGGCAAACGGACACGACTATTCTCACGGACATTCCCCAAGCGTTGCAAGTATATACTAACAACTCTTCCAACAGGCCCAGCAACGCTATACCACACTCCGGGCTTGCTCCCACTGCTGTGGGTGTGTGGTATCATACCGTTCCCACCTCAGTACTGGGGTCTAGCTTGGTCTGCGGGCATACAGGTGTGACAGGGACACATAGAGAGGGACTGCTTCTCTCTGCGCAGCTCTTCCAGATTGGTAGCGGCCCGGTAAGATGAATGCAGAAGGAGTCCAATTCAGAAACAGGGACCCATTCTACGTTAATCCTTCTGGGAAATTCACTCGCGCTGGGCCGTGATTGCGCTTGTTACATTGCCACTTTATTGGGTTGCACCACAATATAAGAATAAAGTAGAATATTTTCATGTTTTGGTCTAATAAAATAAAAATTCACATACTTTAGAGCACTGGGTTTATTTAGAAATTAGGTATTAGTGCACTCTTGAATTTTTCTCATCACCATTGGGATATCAACGATCATAAGACTTGGAGGACATCAAGCATTTATGTTGCATCAAGGTAATCAGATGACCTCCTTGCCCTTTGGTACAATGTTTGAAGGACACGCCCCCGTGCTGAATTCAAAAGCAGATGATGCTACAGGAGTCATGAGGCCAAGCCTTCAGACCGGACTGTCCAGGAGTTGCCAAGATGTGATGACATCATGGCGAACGTCGCACTGCAGGGATGTAGTTTTCAGCATGCTAGACATTTTTCGCACCAAATATAGCGGAGGGGAGTATACAAAAGCATAAAACATGCTTTTTGTTTGCTACTTTTAAATCTACTGCCTTGAAAAATGCTGCCTGCGAGAAGTCATAGCGTCTGCTATAGCACTGCTTTTAAAGGAAGGCTGGGAGTGTCCACAAGTGGAAGCCATCGGTATTGTAAGCATTTGAACAAAGATAGGCAAATGTGCATTATTTTGACTTAGCTGCGGATATTAGCAATTGAAAGGAACTCCCAAAGTCACTGTGAATGTCGATTAAAGATTCACCCATCTCTATCAGGTTTAAGCACTTAAATTAATCCTGGTAGTGTAATTCGGCTGTGGTTGGATGGTTTTGTGGGTATGAGCACTCATTTATAGTGCCCTACTTGGAGGTGGGTGAGAAAATTGAGTTGCCAGTTGTTGATAATCCATATCACTCACACACATGCACACTGACAAGCGTGTATGTGACAATGATCAATACAGCTTTCATTAAATAAGATACGGTAATATAAATATTGTTTCTGGTTAACTGTGGTTTGTGTTTTAAATACACATGTGGAATATGCTATGAAATACTAATATAGAGTTATAGTTAAACCATTAATGCTATTTAAAACTGTTGTGCTACTTCCGCCGTCCATTACAGCATAGTGCTAGGCATTGATAGTTCTTCTAGGAAAATATTAGGAAAAGTATTTTTGAAAACACTGTAGGCTCAATGCCAGAAGAGCCCAAGACTGAAAGGGTTATTTATATATGCTAATGGCCTGCATTATATTTTTCTAACCCTGATTTATTACTTTGCTTCTTATTTGTGCTACATACACTGTCTAGTTCAAATAAAATAATATTAATATAAATCTATAATGCAATAAAGCCAAATTAAGTCTTGCTATGTTATGTAGCTCCTTCTGTCTGATAATACTGTATCTTAATGTGATATTTTGTCAAGCAGCATGTAAAATGTGGTGTAGCATGGAATCCAGTCCCCACAAATAGATTTAATTTCTTGAAGGAATCATTTTTCTTGAGTGCCTATCTAAACAGAAGATAACAGTCTCACTTCAACCATAAAAAACTCACAACCCAAAGAGGAGAAAAATGAACAGTCTTTTCTGTTATGATTTTACTGAATCGTGGACAGATATGTAATCATGCCAA
Organism: Ascaphus truei; assembly: GCA_036426205.1. Taxonomy (NCBI): domain Eukaryota; kingdom Metazoa; phylum Chordata; class Amphibia; order Anura; family Ascaphidae; genus Ascaphus; species Ascaphus truei. Next base: position 214,634,079 of record CM071568.1, on the reverse strand, counting down.
CTAGGGAGAAGTTTGTAAAGGGGGAAAAAAGGGTTAATTTCAATTACTGTTTTCCATGTCAGTAATGTTTTCCTAGATATGGAATATTGTATTGTGAATGGTTAATATTAAACATCACACACGCATGTTGGCAAACTCAAACCTTCAGAATAAAATCTAATCTGGAAATGAGAAAAGTCATTTCAATTTGGATCTTACACACTCACTTTTTACAGTTTTGCTTTATGAACAATTAAGCACTGTAGTTAATGTGTCACTTTTGATAATTAAATGCATGTATAAGTCTGAAGCTCTGAATATCAATCTCCCTAGACATACAGAGAAACTACTGAAACTAAATTTCAAATTTAACTGGCAAAAGAACTCTATAAAATATCTGGGGATCCACATCACCAAAGATGCAAAAAGCATCTATAATACAAATTATCCCAACCTAATTCGTACTCTAAAACAAGACCTCATCAGATGGTCTTCCAAGAAGATATCTTGGATTGGAAGGATACACAGCGTTAAAATGAATCTACTCCCCAGTATCCTCTACCTCTTCCAGACATTACCTGTGCCACTCAAACTGAAGGACATACTCTCACTTCAGTCTGAAATATCTAACTTTATCTGGGGAGGGAAAAAACCGAGAGTCAATAAATTAAATATAAAAAGACCTACCTTAGTGGGTGGCTTAGCGGTACCCTGCCTGTTATCATACTATAAAGCGGCTCAATTAAGTTATATTATTCAATGGCATTCTGATCCTAAACTAAAAAGATGGGTGGAGCTAGAGAGTGCTCCTGCGCCCCATTAGAGCTTAATAACCTGATTTGGCTACCTAAAACTGTAAGAAAATTGGCTACGCTACCGCTTACCTCAATGACCAACTCCATTTCGGTCTGGGAAGGAACGAGGTTAAAAAACTCGCTTAACTCAGGAAGTTCACTGATGTCACCCATTTGGAACAACCCCGGCTTTGCGCCCGGCCTTATTGGTAACACTCACTCAATTTGGAAACTGAAAGGATACAACAGACTCAAGGACCTGGAGGGCTATAATCTAAAAATCAAATCATTCGATCAGATCAGATTGGAAAAAGGCATCCCCCACGTAGAATTCTATAAATACCTCCAGATTAGAGCATTTTATAATAAATCTGCCCCGTACCCCCCCCTGACAAATTTCGAAAAGCTCTGTCGGACAGAAACCGACACAAAGGGACTTATATCTACGATATACGGAGAGGTAGTCGAGTCAGTAGCATCAAAACAGCAAACACCATCCTTCCGCAATCAATGGGAAATAGACCTAGGGGAGTCCCTAGAGGATGAAGAATGGAACACCATATTCCTGGCTACCGCCAAAAGTTCTATTTGCATCACATTGAAGGAGAACGCATATAAAGTTCTTATGAGATGGTACCTCACCCCACTCAAATTATCGAAATTCATACCAGGGTCCTCCCCACTGTGTCCTAAACAATGTGGAGGAACAGCTGACCTGTTACATATGCTGTGGTCCTGCTCGCGGATCTCCCTAGTTTGGGAACAAATCAGGAAATGGATCCAGAGGATTTTCGACCTCTCTATTCCCCCAGACCCATGGCTGTTTCTCTTAAACAGACCCTTAAAAGGCCTGTCAAAGTCGCATAATAAACTCATTGCACATTTCGCAATAGCAACGCGGTGTGAGATCGCAGCATTATGGAAACGTCCCGAAATTCCAATTATCCCAAAGATTCGGAATCGAATTTGGTTTATGTGCCAGATGGAAAAGCTAACGAGCTTAGTTAATGACACTGGCGATAATTATCTAACAGTATGGGCTCCTTGGCTAGCTCAGACAGACATCCCTGGGGTAGAGCGTAACATAATATGGCTATAATAGTAATAGATGCGTTCTCCTGCAGAGAGGTGAAGCCCATCCCCACAACAAATACCTTACACACCATGAGTTCGCTCATCTATACCTTACCTCAGCTGCTGCGGCTAATCGGCGGCGCTAAAGTCATCTCAACAGCCCTCAGCGGCCATTTCATCCACCCCCTCCGATCTCCCATTCCTATCCTACACCCCTTCCCTCCTCCCTCCCCCCCTCCTTTTTTTTTTTTTTACATTTATTATTATTTAATTTATTTCTGTTATTATTATCCCCCAACCCCTCACAATAAGAGTGACTATCCTCTCCCGCACGGTTAAGTAGGGCTCGAAACACCGTGCAGTCTGTTATGCGCAAATTAATGTTTACTATATGCTAATTTGAACAATGTTTGTCTCAATGTTTTTTTTTTTATGTATAACAAGCATATATTCATCAATAAAATTCAAGTTTAAAAAAAAAAATGCATGTATTGACTTTCGATCTTAAAATTAAAAATATAGAATTAAGCACTTAAAGTAATTTCGACCAATATCCACTTTAATGATTTTTGTGATTTAGCTCTGAGGTTCCAGGTAGGTTGTTACACATGGAAAAATGTACATATTTCCGCGCTCCTTCCTATAGAAGTTCGTTGCTGGTAAAAAGATAGGCCTTACATAAAAAAAACAAAAAAAGAACAATTCCTGCGTTCCTACCAATTAGGCAAAAATAAAATAGTGATCTCATGAATAAGGGTTATTTAGTTAAACCCTTTGGCCAAAGCATTATAAGCCTGCAGCCAACGTCAAGCCATAACAACATTTTTCAGGTACCTACACTGAATATATGTAATTATTGTCCCATGGACTAGTAAAAAATGTTAGAAAGCCCTGAAAGGGGTTAAATAAAGCATTTGCTTTTGTGAGTAGTGCATTTAAAAGCTGTCTAAAGCCAGTATCATAGTTACCATACTATAGAGGTAAACTGTGGTTGCACAAAATCCCTGGTGTGAATATAATAAAACTTACATATATGTATTTCTGTCAGCCTTGTACATTCATCTACTCTTGGAGGGTGATGGGGCAGACTCCCACTGAAGTGTAATATACAGTACCTGTACTAATTGGAAAATTGGTTGTTATACATACCATAAGCAATTTTTAATAACAAAAAAAATGTTTTCCTACAATCAATGGAAATGTCACATGAGATTGCACAATGGTCAGCTTTTCTTAACTAGTATTCATTATACATTTGCTTGCATGCTTCCAAAACAAAGTACTGATGTTCCCGATGGGAAATGCATGAGCATTTACTGGCAGAAAGATCATAGGTGCAATACATTTGTGGCCAGAACTGGTGAGCATACTCTAATAATAAATAAATGTAAACGGAATTTTGACACTGCTGTAGCTAATTTAGCTGTTATGTTGCATAGAACACCAGGAGGCTGAAGCAGAGGAGGGATATAATTATAATGGGGAAATAATTTAATTAGTGCATGGAAGAGAAGTCTGTAGAATGTTAAGCTGAAGTTTGGGAAAAAAAGGCAGACCCTGGATCTAATATCAGTGAACAAAGTGGTGAGATTTTTACTAAAAGTACTGAGATAGGGCGTGGTGATTTTGAATTAATCTCTGAGCAGCAGGTAGTAACATTTAGCAGCAGCAGCAGCAGCAGCAGCAGCAGCGCCACTACAAGCACACCTAACATGCCTATGTATCTAGCTTTTCAAATAAAAAAAGCAACACATGCAGCAACATCAATATTATCAGGAGCAGCAGCACCCTCAGAGAGAGTGGTCCACAACAGGGGTGTGCAAAGTGGGGGGCGCAGGGTTTACAGAGGCCCCACGCACTTCCCGAAGACATTCAAATTAATGCCGGGGGAGCTGCGATGCCTCTGTAAACTTCTCTTTACCTTGGTTCAGACACTCCTGGTGAAGCCATGGCAACGTGACGTCATGATGCCAGGACGTCAGAAAGAAGGTAAGCAGGGGGCGTGAAGAGAGGGGGACAGATGGCAGGGGGTGCAGGTAAAAAAGATTGCGCTCCCTTGCTCCACAACAAGCACCTGTACCCCCTAGGTCAATGATTGCACAATGGTCAGTGAGCACCCCTCAGGGGTTCTGCGGCTGCCAGGGTCTTGGGACAACTCTCTCAGCTGTCCTTGGCCCGGTGGCTTGGCAGCACCCCATGCAGCAGTAACCAGGCGGCTTCTGAGCTAATCAGCGGCAGCCACCTGGTCACTGCGATCCTTCCTTTCCCTATTCCTGTCGGTGCTGGAAGTAATGTTAAGCTTCCAGCTGTCAGGAGGAAGAGCTGCAGTCCGGCGCAGCTCCACAGTTTCCAATGTATGAGAGGTGTGGGCACGCCAGGTCCGCTGTCAGGGGGGGACAGCAAGGACAAGTGTCCCAGGCACATTGACGGCGGTGGGCCCGGCAGCTGGGCAAAGCAGTTGGGCCTGACCTCTAGTTGCGGCCGGGTCCCAGCTCTTCCCAGCTGTGGGATTCCCTCCACACGGACTGTCCCACACTTCTGACATCAGCGCATCACTGGTCCTCCCTCTCATGCCAGTGCGTGCTGGAAGCTGAGTGTGCAGATGTCAGAGAGGCCCGGTGCATGCCAGAAGCTAGGCGTGGGACAGTCAGTGAGGAGAAAGAAGCCTGCAGCTGGGGAGAGCCGGGGCCAAGTGGCAACTAGGGGACTGGCGGCCGGCCCCCCAGCGATCCTTCAGCTCGGCCCGAGGCCTGACACCAAGGTACGTCTGTATTATATATGTATTTGGGCTTTTTTTAATGCATTTAGTTTTTTATATGTATTTGGGGCTTTTAAAATGTATTGGGTATTTTTTATATACATTTGTTTTTTTTAAATATGTATTTAGGGCTTTTTATGTGTATTTGGGGCTTTTTATATGTATTGGTGGGGGTTGTATGTACTGTATTTGTTTTTTTTATATGTATTTTTTTAAAATATATTTTTAGGGCTTTTTATATGTATTTGCTTTGGTATATGTATTTATTTTTTTATATGTATTTGGGGCTTTCTATATGTATTTGGGGCTTTCTATATGTATTTTTAATTTATATATGTATTTGGGGGGATTTTATATACATTTGGCAGGGTTTTTTTTATATGTATTGTTTTTTTTTTCATATGTATTTATTTTATATGTATGTATTGGGGAGGTGGGGGGGGTTATATATATTTAGGGGGATTTGTATATATTTGGGTGGGCGGGGATTTTTTTGTATATTTTGGGGGGTGGGAAGATTTTTTTTGTATTTGGGGTGGTGTTTTTTGGTATATATTTTATGGGGGGATTGTGTGGGAGTGGGTAATTGATGAAGGGGGGAGAGTGAGAGGAGAGGGTGGTGAGTGGGGAAAAGAGGGAGTAAGAGTTAGACACAGGGGAGAGATACATGTGAGGTGGGGGGCAGGGATTGAGTGAGAGTGGGGTAATTGATGGAGGGCAGAGTTGAGACCAATACTTCCTCGGGGTGCTCAGGCAGCATCCCCCTAAGAGGCACATTTCTTTCACTTTGCCGTCACTATATTTCTGGTAATCCATTGCCTAGCTGCTGGTCGTTCCCACCTCCACTGAAACATATTGACAGTGTGCCCTTTTGCATGAGGATTCACACATTATTATAAGGGGAGAGTGTGAGAGGAAGAGAGTATGAGAAGAGGAGAGGGAGCGTAAGGGGGAGAGTATGAGTGTGAGGGGGAGATGGAGATATGACCATAAGGGGAAAGTTTGAGGGGGGAGAAATGAGACAGGGGAGATACAAGAGACTGTGGGAAGGGACACGACAGACGGGGGAGACAAGACAAAGGGAGGGCGGAGAGATGGGGGAGGGATTCCCCACAATTTCACAATCGAATTCTGTTGTTCCTTAAACAAAGAAAAGGTTGAAAACCACTGCCATAGGTCTCTGTTTTTGTATCATATTAAACAAATAGGCATTGCAAAAATCAGGGGAAAGCAGCGCTAGGGCACATTATACACAATGCAATTTAATCCAATCACAAGTTAGATAGAAAACAAGCAGCACAATGGGGGGAAGGAAGAGTTTGCATAGTAGCACTTAGGCATTTGCATAAAGTTGGGGTATATTGGTACAAAGAGTATAAACAATAACTCTACCTGGGATTCATGTCTGCTGCATTCATTCTGCAAGTGGCTAAAGATGTCATTCTTATTCTGATCTTGCACACATTTTCGACCTTGTACTTTGCTGGTTTCATAAGATAGCTACATTTATTGTTATTTTTCATACTTAAGGGAAATACTACTAACAAAAGTTGCTATCAACTGGTGAGAATGGGCTTGAAGATGGGGTCAGTCCCCAAAATGTTACCCCCCCGCCCCCCTCCCATAATACATTTTTCTGTGAATACATTTCATTTTATGTTGTTGAGTACCTTGTTTTTCTGGTGCTCCAGTTATTTTTTAGCTAGATAGTACGTTACCATTATGTGCTATCAGGCTTATTTGTTTCAGAGCTATGGATATGTACTTCTATTCACTATTGTTCATGTCTTTATCTTCATATGACAGCTCCCTGATTTGTTTTTCTGCCATGTCTTTACTTGATATTGTGACTATGTGGCACAATAACTAAACACTTTTGTTTACTATTACAGTATTGTCTTGGTCTCTTACAGAGTTATTGTTTATATTGAGTGTGCGATTCCATTATATAATTAGCAGTACATAGAACCTTGCAGACACAATGAGCTCACCATCTAACTGTTGGTGCCTGAGGCACAAGGAGATAAGTGACTTGCCCTAACCTAGGTCACAAGGAGATGACAAAAGGATTTAAATCTGTCTCTCCTGCTTCAAAGTCAGTGTAATTGAGTCAATACCTTTGCTCACTCAGCCACTTCACTAGAATCAATTGGGAGAGATCAAGTTCACCAATTTTAAAAATAAATATATTAAACATAATTTATGCACAGTTGACAATTACAATGAATGCAAACCCTCAGAATAAAATAAAATCTGAACCCCACTCACCCCTCCCCTCCAAAAAGATTTGGATCTCACATCAGTTTCTGCCTTTTAGGTTATTTAATAAGTAACTACTTAATATGTAATGTTGTTAAATAAATGCACACCCATATTTTCAATAATACTGCTGCGACCAGCTTTATTGCTGCATTTGCCCGTCTTGTCCCGCGGCTGTTTTCGAGCTGGCGCCGAACTTGGCCGCGCGCCAGCCCATCTTCTCCGCATCTTCCCCTCCCCCTTCCCCTCGCAAACCCCTGTCTGTTCCGCTCCGCTCCACGCTCCGGATTAATAGCATACCCCCTTACCTTCAGCCTCCTTCGGGGATGCCTGGCGTCTTCGGGATGCCTGGCGTCTTCGGGGATGCCTGGCGTCTTCGGGGATTTCTGGCGCACGTGACCGGCGCCCAGCTGTTGCACTTTGCGGTGGCGGCCGCATGAGAATAAACTCTGCCGCCACTGTAGTAATAAAAAAAACATTTGGCATATGAAGTGTAGCCAAGTCTCCTTGGGCTACTAATTCTCTGGCCTCTCTAGCACTGTAAATCCCAGTAAAGAGTGGGAATTCCTGCAGGGCCTGGTTATGCTGTTATGTGTGTGTGTTAATAAAGTTCAGGAGTAGCCTGGTATGACAAGGAGGGCCTATGAGTATAAGGGGCCGGCTTACAAGCCACTCCCCTGGGAAGGAGGGGGTTGTCCTCTAGAGTAAGGCCAGGTTCCCGCTGGCTACTGCACCGCCCGCTGTGGCGGACGCTGCAGGGACAAGAGCCGCCCCACAATGGGGCCGGGCCAACTGCGAGGGGGGCCGCTGCGCAAAACTCCTGCTTTTGAGAGCAGGAGTCGCGGCGGAGCGCTAGGCCACGCCCCCGGCAGTTCAGCAAATGAGGGCAAACCTGCCAGTTGATGTCATGGCTGCGCCCCCGTCACTCCCCTGTCACGTTCCCCCCTGTCTTTCCCCCTGCAGCTCTCTGCAGACCAGGGACTCGGCTGCACGCGCCGCCTGCCTCGCAGCACTCCCAGTGTTTCTGGGAGTTAGTTCGGTGCTGCCCTCCATGCTATGAGGATGCAGCAGTGAGCCTCTCCTGACTAGGAGTGGGCTGAGGCCTTGCCCTGTTAAATGGTAAGGTATGCAGAGGATGGATGCTTCAGGCCTCAAGCCTGGGGTATTGCCTTCAGGGAAGGATGCCTGTATGCTGGCCTGAACCAATAAAAGCCAGTTATATCTTCTCTGTATGATGTCTGCTGTTTGAACCACTAAGAAGAGTTGCCCCTGAGGTCCATCCTAGCCACACCAGGATCCTCCTGGGCTGGAGGCACTGCGTTGACCGAAGAACCATCCATGATAGCCTGTCCTGATATCTCCCTATACCACCGCAGAGATCTCAGGCCTTCTGTTCTACCTCACAGGTATGCACCAACACCAGAATACACCAGGTAGCAACACTATCTCACATAGTGTGGGGGTAAAGGGGCTACAGAAGTAAATTATTATTTGAATAAAGAATACATTTGTGAGAATTAACACTTGCTCTAGCTTTACACACACACACACACACACACACACACACACACACACACACCACACAACACACCACACACACACACACACACACACACACACGCACACACACGTGCCCCCCACGCACACGCACACTCACTATACATGTGTGCTTCTCTCTTTGAACTACTGCTTAACCTATAGTGCATTCAACCACTACTACAGTCCTCACAACATTGTTTTTAGCTGTGCAGCAGCAGAAAAGCCAGCTGTGTGAATATCATGTGCCATTGATTTTGTTGCTGACTGTGCTACATGTCTCTGTGTACCTTCTGCTCAGACTCTAATTACACTATTGATTTTCATTATAATAAAGTGGAATAAGGCCCTATTCCTCACCTTGCATTTGAGGCTTCACAATGTATTCCCCACATGACAGCAGTGGTACTGGCGGAGGTGTTGGGGCTAGGCTGGCAAGTTTGACATTAGTCTTTTTAATAATGGCAAGACACTAGAGAGCGCACCTGACCTTGACATGGCTAATGCAAACGGTGGTAAATGTAGGGGAAATGGTAATACCACAATGTGCTCTATTGAGGGTTCAGAATCAGCAACCTCGATGAGCCTCATACTCCTCACACTCAAATTTTTTGACTCACTCATTACTTTGTTTTCTTCGCTTCCCTTCTTCGCTTATTACTTAGGCTGAGTCCATGGTAACTGCAGCCATGCGGCTTTAGTTCGCGCGTGTCCGGGGGCGTGTCGGGGGGCGGGCCAGTGACGTCACGGAGCTGGTTCGCCCTCATTGGACGAACCGCTCACGTAACCAGTCCTGGGCTCACGTAACCAGCTCCCATGAGCACTCAAACTAGAAATTTGTTAAGACCTAAGCCTCCGCACGCCTGCGGACGCGTGCGCGAGCCCCTGCTAAAGCCGCTCTCATTGCAGCTGCAGGGGCTCACTGACAAGTGTCAGCGTGCCTCAGCTCGGATCAGCGCCTAAGCGCTGACCCTGGACTCAGCCTTACCCTTACTCTTTCTCATTATTACTTCTGTTCTTGCTCTACATTTTAAAACAAAATAGAACTATAGTATAAAACTAAACCCAAATGCATGTAAAATGAGAGGGAAATTGGGAAGTACTAAACTAAGAAATATTATAACGTTAAGCAAAAAGAAAAGCATTGTCTTTGCATGCTGTACTTTGTCTTATTTATAACTGTAGCCCTCAGACACCCCCCCCCCCCCCCGCCCCCCCTCCGACCCCTAGCGTGTACTAAGGTCTGGCTACATGTGTCTAGGCGGTGCATACCTGCTGGCAACAGGAGGGCCTCAGTCTCCCGCGATGGTGTGGGGGAGGACAGGACCAGGTTTCTGGGGTGTATGCCTTCATCCGTTCTCAGTGGTGCAACGCCTCCATCTCTGTGAAGCCCCAGGGATATGGGGTGGAACACTTACAGAGAACTCCCACACAGGGATTGAGAGATTCCAGTCTCAGTCAGTCTCTTGGTTAAAAGCAGCAGCTCTCTTTATTGTATACAGCACACAGCAGCACAGTGGTCACTCAGGTACGGTGTCTTCTCTCCCTCCAGACTGCGCACCCTCAGGATGGGCTCTGGATCTTTGTGTCCCTGCCACCACCCCAAGCCGCGGGTGCTCAGGGTGGGGCTAGCTCTTCCCTCACCCCCTAGGCAGGGTGAGAGGCACTGGTCCACCTATAGCTCTATCAGTTCTACTCAGGGCCTGCCTGATCTCCTCCAACTGTGCACTTCAGGCACCTATGACTAATCACTCCAACACTCCGGAAATGAACTCTCTAAATAGGCTGTGCACTGCCCTTTATTACTTTGGCAGGTCCCTCCCCTATGTCTCTTGCCTTAGACACAGAGTCAGGTGGCCTACCTCCACCACTCAGAGCAGCGCTTGAAGTGGGGGAAACCCATGATAACTACTGGCAACTTGCCCTTAGCAGGACTTACACCAGTAGGAGGATAGACATATAGCCCTGTTTCTTACCAGGGCTACACTCTCCCTCAGTGGAATCCAATGGTCCCAACTTGGACCTAATTTTGGCAGCACCATCCTGCAGGTGAACAATCTGGAAAACAAACACAATTTATTTTTGCCCATACATCAGACCATCCCACCCGGATGGCGAATTAATAAAGGGGTACCCCCCAACATGGAGAACCCAACTAATAGTAATGGCACGGGTCAGGCTTCCTAACTTCCCGCCCATTGTGATCACTAATTTTTACATAATAGGGATGTACTGACCCATACTCCGGCCGATACACCACGCTATGCATGTAGATACTCCTCCCAACACTCCATGCCCGCATAACATCACAGACTTTGTCCTCGTTATGATAGACCACCCTACTGAACGAAGGTATTCCATAACAGCCTCCTGGAGCCAGGTATCTCTCTGCTCCTCAATTTCTAACATAATAGGCTCAGGTACATAGGGGAACTCATAACCATGGGACTGCCTATACCTGGTCACTATGGCTCTGTCTGCTCTGCTGAGCTTGGTCAGCTTTCGGTCACCTGCCCTGCTTGGCAGCACCCAAACCTCAGCCTCCTCTGGGGCAACATCATCATACAGTACAGCGGGCCCCTTGGGAATGATTAACTTTTGCTCAATGTCACTATACCGCTTATCCAGTTCGTCAGCAACCTCATGGGGAGAAAAGGTGCCTACAGTCCACCAATGGTCAACTATACTGTTTTTAAAGAGTAAGAACTGGGTACGGTCCATACATGCATGGTACCCTGTAAACAGCGGTGCCCACCACTTATCTTGGTGCTCATACTCTGATACCACCATCATATTTGTATCTGACTCTGCCTGTGAAGACACACCTGACGTCGCCACCTCAGTAGAGTACGAGCCTTTGCGTCTACCTTTTGTCTCATCGGCGTAAATCGTGGGGTTCATTCTATGCACTACCAAACTCACGAACCCGCTTCGGCAGTAGTATGGGACCCTCGGGCCCTACCTCTAGGTACAGGAGAAAATGCAACAGGGTTAGACACACGAACAACATTAGCATACGGTATCTCCCCATCAGACCCTTCATCACTGAGTTCCCAATCCCTCCAATCTTTAGAATATTTGGGGTTCTTGCTCCACATATCCCCTCTAGGACCCGGTGACATGACTCCTGTTTCTAGCATCTCAGCAGCGCCTCCAACTGTAGCCCTCAGCCCCCCCCCCCCCGGTCGCAGATCGGACCCCCTAGGGTGTACTAAGGTCTGGCTACATGTGTCTAGGTGGTGCATACCTGCTGGCAACAGGAGGACCTGAGTCTCCCGCGATGGTGTGGGGAGGACAGGACCAGTTTTCTGGGGTGTATACCTTTATCCGTTCTCGGTGGTGCAACGCCTCCATCTCTGTGAAGCCCCAGGGATATGGGGTGGAACCCTTACAGAGAACTCCCACACAGGGATTGAGAGATTCCAGTCTCTTGGTTAAAAGCAGCAGCTCTCTGTATTGTACACAGCACACAGCACACAGCACACAGCAGCACAGTGGTTACTCAGGTACGGGGTCTTCTCTCCCTCCAGACTGCGCACCCTCAGGATGGGCTCTGGATCTCTGTGTCCCTGCCACCACCCCAAGCCACGGGCGCTCAGGGTGGGGTTAGCTCTTCCCTCACCCCCTAGGCAGGGTGAGAGGCACTGGTCCACCTATAGTGCTATCAGTTCTACTCAGGGCCTGCCTGATCTCCTATAACTGTGCACTTCAGGCACCTATGACTAATCACTCCAACACTCAAGAACTGAACTCTCTAAATAGGCTGTGCACTGCCCTTTATGACTTTGGCAGGCCCCTCCCCTATGTCTCTTGCCTTAGACACAGACTCAGGTGGCCTACCTCCAACCTCACAGAGCAGTGCTTGAAGTGGGGGAAACCCATGATAACTACTGGCAGCCTGCCCTTAGAAGGACTTACACCAGTAGGAGGATAGACATATAGCCCTATTTCTCACCAGGGCTACATAACATTACAGGTATCTCTAAATTCCTTCCACTGCCTGACCTATCTGTAATACCTCTCCCCCCAGCCAACAGAAGAGTGCTACACCAAAGTGTCTAATGTCTGTTCAGGTGCTGCCCATGGTCTTTTTTCCCTTTTTCTCAGGGTGCTGGTATGGTAAGCAAATAACAGAAGGGCGCCAGGAACTTTTCTATAACTTTATTCACATGAACCATTAACAACTTCTTCCTTGGGGTGCTCAGGAAGCATCCCCCAAAGAGGAGGGGGGAAGGGGGGTGGGAGGGGGGAAGGGGGTGGGAAGGGGGGTGGGGGGTGGGAAAGGGGTGGTGGGGGGAGGAAAAGGGGAGGAGGGAAAGGGGCGGAGGGGGGAGGGAGGAGGGGGGAGGGAGGAGGGAGGAGGGAGGAGGGGGAGGGAGGAGGGGGGGGGAGGGGAGCGTAAAAGCACAATAAATAACTAGTCCTACTAGTCTACAGCACCTTCTAGAAGGTGTGTGTGGCTATGATCTGCATAGTCATTATACCCCGTGTGATGGATATTGGCAACACACTATAGCTATACCTACAGTTAAACCTCTAGGGCCTTTAAGTAATGTGCTATACCTACAGTTAAACCTATAGGGCCCTTAAGTAATGTAGTATTCTCACAGGGTTGCTACATACCAACCAAGAAACCCAGAGACCAATAAACTACATCACACAGCACTGTACATACTGATTAATAACAAAACTAAAATAATTGCTTTGATTTGGTGAATATGTAAAAATTCAGTTTGAAGCTAAACTTGACATTTGCACATCTCTATATTTAAAGAACTAATGTTAGTAATAGTTGGTGGCAGGAGAAAGTTTAGTCTTTAACACTCTGCTGGCCTGATTTCCCAGCTCCAACCCTACTCCTTCTCTGGCACTTTCCCTAGCCTCTTCCTTGTCAACACTAATCTTAGTAAATAATAAGGCCACATATACATTTCTATGCAATTTTGGTTGTCTATAACCTGCCAAGCACACAGAAATAAGTTTTAAACTTATGTTCCTTTACAAAAAAAATGAAGTAATGGTTCAAACCAGTTCCATTTAAAATACTTACAAACCCAGAATAATAATTTTTGTCATTTGTTTATGTGGCCAGATCTCCCTCTGGGATCCCCTTTTCCCCTACCTTCCCTGCGGGAGGGGGACAACAGCCTAGCGGAGTATGCGGGTGCCATCGGAATGGCAGATGGACCTGCCGTGAGTGCAGGGAGCACGGCGGTGGGGGGTTGCGCCCAATTGATGGGGCGACTGGGTCACCGGAGTCCTGCGGCGGAGGAAGGGACCGGCGCTGCCATCTTGTATATAGCTGCGCAGGTGCGACCCAGATCCTGCGCATGCACAGCACGAATAGTTGCAGCGGCCATTACACAGTGCCCCACAGAAGAGAGATAGGGACTAAAGTCCCAGCAGCCCTCGGGGCTGCAGCAGCACATGAGCAGGCTTAACCAATAGGGCTACAGTATTCTCCCTGACAGAGATAGATATAATTGATGCGCTTGGACCATGTTAGTCAGTTGGAGCTGGGACAAGCAGAGCGTAGGGTGTGTGTGCAGGGTGTCTGTGACCCTTAGGCCCCACTTAGGACTTGATTCCCTTAAGCTTGTGGCTGCTGCAGGGACCATCCCAGTAGATAGGGACACTGCCCTGTAGTACAAGCGTGATGGACACAGCCAGGATGCGGCAGCGAACTGGCAATCAGGTGGTCTGGGACCAGATCACCCCACAGATACGATACTCTCTTCATGTGGGACCCTCCAGCTGGACACCACCCCACGCGGAGGTGGACTCATCGCTGATGACGATGGGGTGGGACTGGATGGCTCTATTATATTCAGTCGGCGCTACCTGGTGCTGAGTACCCAGCAGGTATCACAACTACACCTACAAGTTCACCAACTTAGACACAGGTTGTGGGCAGTGCTGTCGCACACATTGGATGGGTTGACTCTTGTAGACACCAGGGTGGTTGGGTGCCATGGGGCACCTCAGTACTTTGGGGGGATGTCCCATCCATGTGTGGACACTGTGTTGGAGGGCACTGTGGGGTTACGACTGTGTGTGGCCTATTTGGTGTGGGTGTTCTATGGTTATTACTTTTTCATATGCATGCAGTAATCTGTTATCTTTATCAGTGTGTATTATTGCATTGGGTCCTGTGACTGATTGAGGCTAAGTAATACCACACCCTTCAGGGAGCGTTCCTGTCGCATCGCTCCTAGAGATGTGGAGGACATGAGAGACGTCTTACAAGAGATGGAGATGGCGGGCATTGTAACCGAATCCCGTAGCCCCTACACGTCACTGACCATGGTGGTATGGAAGAAGAATGGGTCGTTCCGATTGTGTGTCGACTATCGGACCCTGAACAAACGCATCGTGCCTGACAAGTACACTCTTCTGAGGATTAAAGAGATTCTCAACGTGCTGTCGGGAAGCCAGTGGTTCAGGTTACTGTGAAAAAATATATAGACATTCACTGCTCTAAAGACACCTTAGATCCCAGATAAAAGGAGAGGGATTACAAGTATGTATAGCAATATATAAAATATTGGATGGCGTGTTATCAGCAGCCTTCACGTGCAGGAGTATGTAGTGTCAGGAGACAGCGGATGATTGTGTGACGATGTGTATGGACTTCAGTGGAAACGAATAGAGCTGGCTTGCTCTGTAACAACTGCTGTCAGGGATAACCACACAAGGGGTAAATAGTAATAAATTACCTCTGTGGTCCTGCTCGATAGTGCAATCTTCTTGTTGTTCCGGTCCAAAGAATAACGCGCCTTATCCGGAGTGTCACACGCTTTTCCCCCCAAGCTGTACACCGATGATAGAGCAGATTCCAGTCCTACCCTACTGCGGGTCTGTCCAATCAGAAGGCAGAGTCAAGAACGCTGTGAAAGATTGGTGGACAACTCGAACACGCCCAAGCACTCACAACTCACCGGGTTTGGAACAAAAATAAAAGAAAATTTATTAAACTACATAATTAAAAATGACATACTGGGAACATACTGGGGACAAAACAAACAAAATTCTCCTCCTTTAGTGTACTGGACCTGAGATCTGTGTACTTCCAGGTACCGATGAGTGCAGAAGACCAAGAGAAGATGGCCTTCGTATGTCCTCTTGACTTCAACCAATTCACCCGCATGCCCCAAGGCATTTGTGGTGCCCCAGCAACCTTCCAGCGTTTGATTGAGAAGACCATCGGCGACATGAACTCACGGGAATGCTTAGTCTACCTGGACGATATCATTGTCTTTGGTAAGACTCTGGAGGAGCACAGGCGCGATCCTGTTCATGCGCAGCACTAATAGTTGCAGGGGCCATTACACAGTGCCCCACGGAAGAGAGATAGGGACTACAAGTCCCCGCAGCCCTTGGGGCTGCTGCAGCACATGATCAGGCTTAGCCAATAGGGCTAAAGTATTCTCCCTACAGAGAGATACAATTTGCTTGGACCATGTTAGTCAGTCGGAGCTGGGACAAGGCGATGGTAGAGTGTGTGTGCAGGGTGTCTGTGACCCCTGCACTAGGCCAGAGACCCCCTTAGACCGCAGCTAGGCCCCGTTTCCCCTAAGCTTGTTCACTGCTGCAGGGACCATCCCAGTAGATACTGTATGGACACTGCCCTGTAGTACAAGCGTGAAGGACACAGTCAGGATGCGGCGGCGAACTGGCAATCCGGTGGTCTGGGGCAGATCACCCCACAGATAAGAGACTCTCTTCATAGTGGGACCCTCCAGCTGGACACAACCCCATGCGGAGGCAGATTCATCGCTGACGATGACGACGTTAGACTGTACGGCCCCTTTATCTTCAGTTGGTGCTACCGGGTGCTGGAGTATCTGGCCGGTATCACACCTATAAGTGCACCAACTTTAACACGGGTTGCATGCAGCGCTGTCGCACACATTGGGTGAGTTGACTCTTGTGGACACCAGGGTACATCAGTACTTTGGGGGGATATCCCATCCGAGTGTAGACACTGTGTTGGAGGGCACTGTGGGGTTATGACTGTGCGTGGCCTATTTGGTGTGGGTGTTATATGGTTATTACTACTGTATTTCATATGCATGCAGTAAACCCATATCTTTATCAGTGTGTGTGTATAATTGCATTGGGTCCTGTGATGGGGTTATCCAACATAGTAGGATCCTACACAGGTGGAGGCGCTGTCACCAGATGGATCAGGTACATCCCACAGTCCCAGCAGCGGAGGTTCAAGCCTCCTGTGAGCCAGAGGTAACGCACCACACACCGTAGCCACCATATCTCCAATCGGGTGGGGGAGACTACGGTACATTTATATACTTTTAGTATACATTTAAAATGTGGGAAGTGAGTGGCAAAATTAATCTGCTACCTACAGCACATAGTTAATAATAGCTTTGCCTGCAGTTTTAAATCTTTACTGACTTGGATCATTAACTCTGTACTGTATATATGCACGCATTGTATATTAATAGTTCAGTAATTTGAAACAATAAATCTATGTTGTGCAGATTTATGTCAAGAAAAATGACAACTGCTATTAGTGAAGAAAAATTCAACAACTAAACATGTAAAGGCAAGAAATAATTTAGTCACGTTAATAACTTCATACACTTTGCAAG
The DNA here is from genome assembly GCA_036426205.1 of Ascaphus truei. Taxonomy (NCBI): domain Eukaryota; kingdom Metazoa; phylum Chordata; class Amphibia; order Anura; family Ascaphidae; genus Ascaphus; species Ascaphus truei. The sequence continues at coordinate 214,617,067 of CM071568.1, read as the reverse complement.
CATGTATAGTAAAACCTTTGCATTTGGAATAACTACAAATATGTAACTAAAAATGTTAGTTATTTAATAAATGTAGGCTGGCTCTGAATTTCTACCATATTCAGAATCAGACACATTAAAATAACTTGGTTATTACAATAACATGAGGAAATCTTGTACCTTCCTGTTTTGAACAAGAGTAAGATTTGGAAAAAATCACACAGTGAATGTAAACATATGACTATAAGCACAAATGTTATCTCCTGCAATAGCATTTTGTTTAGACATGAAGAAAATGGCATTGTATCAACTATAAACCCGGGGCGGTTGCACAGTTTCCCAGCTGCAAAGCTGGCGTAAAAACAGATGTTTCAGAGCAAAGTAACACAAATTAAAGCAATTGGATTATTTAATTTGACCATTATTCAGATTTTCTGCATCAGTTTTGCCCCAGATTTATTACCAGGAAGACTTGGATAAATTGACCTCCTTATCTCTCAGTTACCACACAGGACAGAGCCTCACATTCAGCTGCTCGTTCCAGGCTATCTACTCACTTCACACAAGACATGTAATCAAACATACATTTTATACAGCATCATACTGTGGGCCTCCTGCAGTAAGCAGCAACAAGCCACTTATAGCCAGCTTCTCGCCAAAAAAGCCTACAGCCATTCTGTAAGCCTCGATAAGCTGGCGATAAGAGCAAAAATCGCCGTATTTTTATTTGGCGGGAAAAAAAATCGGCAGTTGCGCGGCGATAAGCCTTTTTTTCGGCACTGATCGGCAGTTTTTGAAACAAGCTCAATTCTATAAGCCCCGATCAGCTTATCACGGCTGATCGCCACTTTACTGAAAGTCTTGATTCAGTTCATCTAAGATACTTAAAATTCATATACATACATACATACAAACACTGCATTTGCATGGGGTGGAAAATACTTGTAGCAGGGTATTCCTCCTTGCCACTGTGCGCATTTACACAGCTCCTTAGGCTGGCTCTGAAGAGGCAGGGATGGACTAAAAGAAACTCTGTCCTTGAACTCTGACACTGGGCAGGGAATGAAACATTGTGTCTGTGACATGTGGAGTCAGTGTTGGAGGGGTATGCTCAGTGCACACATTGTCCTGGGAGCCAGCTGGGCTGCCTGGGACTAGGACAGAGTTTCCACAAATGCCCAAGCTAGGCCCCAATCCCTTTAGTGAAGTATTGTAGGGAAGGCCATAGTTAGGGACCCTTTCACACAAGTGAAAGTCCGGTGAATAAGCAGAGCGGGACAGACTCCAGTGAGGAACTCTTCAATCTTCACAGACCAAGTGTGTGGCTGCCGGTGGTGAGGAGAGAGGGGAGTTGTGTCAGAGGCCTTGCATCGTGGGTCGCTGTGTCTGCCTCCATCCATGGAGTGAGGTTTACATTGCGTGAGCTGCATAAAGTAAGCTACCCAACGTTCACCAACAACACAAAGTGGGGTAGAGCTACCATCCACACACTATTGTGCTGCGTAGATGACAAGGGTTATCCCAGGGTGCTTGGGGAAAGGGGATTGACATTGCAAGTGTTCATTATTCTTGTGTTGTGTATAGTTGTTACTATATGTGTTTATGCCCTGTTGGTAAAGTTCATTATGGTTTACACTTTTGTGTGCGTGATTATTCACCCGAGTATATTTTCCTGTGAGGGGTCATCTCGTCCGTGGTGGGATCCTCACAGGTGGAGGCGCTGCACATTGCACCCTTAGCTCCCTATGTGCTGAGGTTGAGGCCTTCTGTAAGCCTACAGGTTAGCACCATAACATCCTTTTACCTATAATATCCCTTTAGGGGGGGGGGGATAGGGGTGTTGCATACTATATATAGGGAATCCGTTTTTCCAAATCATTGAAAAATTAATTTTTGAACTAATTAAATGGACAATCACCAGCAATATGAGGCCATTAAAAAAGAACCACACATCACACATGCATCCTAGATGCTATATGTAGTAACATGGGAAATGCGTTGGATGTGGCGGTGGAGGGGGGTTCTGTTGCACATAGAAGGACACTAGATGGGAAAGAAGATGCAAAGTGGCAGTGCAATAAATGGCTAAAGCAGCAATCCTAAACACTTCCCAGTGTTGGATCATCCCAGCAGCATTTGGTGCTTACAATGATGGTATCAACTTTAAGATTCTCCATCCTTTTGATGAGCGATATGAGATTTTTGTGAGTGCATTTATATTTGTTAAAATCCTTCAATTGATAAAATACTACACTATATGGTCCTTCTATGCCAGCACTTCAGTATGTTATAGTCTGGTGTAAGTTTTGTGTTTGTGATGCCTTCTTGAGACAGTATCTATCATTTGATTAGACACTTGGAAGAAACAAAAAGTCTTAATGATCAACAGAAAGGTAATTCAAGTCATCTTTTAGTCTGTATTCCTGTAGTTGTGAATGAAGCATGAGCAGCAATTTTGAGAACCCCAACAAAAGTACAGTATAGAACATCTTTTACAGTAACTGAGTCTTACCTACAATACATTACTAAAAATATGTTCCGATTTAGACTGTAGCTGTTTCCATACAAAATTCAGTTACTGTATGTAAGCCTTTGTTATCAGATAAATAATAAAAAAAGGATTAATTTTTTACCTATGCATACTGTGCTTTTATTTTAAACTTGTATTTGTATTCATTTTTTTAATTGTGAGGGTAAATAAAAAATAAAAGGGAAGGGAAAGGGGGGTACATAATGAAGAAGTCGGATTGGTTGGTCAAGCCCGGGCCTTTTGCTCTCCCCCTCACGTGCGCCGCTACCGGAGAGGGGAAGCGTGGCGCGGGACTCCCCCTCACGTGCGCCACTACCGGAGAGGGGAAGCGCGGCGCGGGACTCCCCCTCACGTGCGCCGCTACCGGAGAGGGGAAGCGCGGCGCGGGACTCCCCCTCACGTGCGTCAGCTCCCGGACGGAGGGGAAGCGCGGCGCGGGTCTCCTGCCACTCTTGCCCCCCCCCAGCTTCCCGAACTCACCTCCTGCCCCAGCCAGATGCCACGGGGTCAAGGTAAGTCACCCACCGTCTCCCACCCACGCACTGTCACCCAGTCACCCACCCAGTCACCCACACACCCACCCAGTCACTTTCACCCAGTCACCCACCCAGTCACCCACCCACTCACTCAGTCACCCACTCAGTCACCCACCCACTCAGTCACCCACCCACTCAGTCACCCACCCAGTCACTCACCCAGTCACCCACCCACTCACTCAGTCACCCACCCACTCAGTAACCCACCCACCCACTTAGTCACCCAAAAACTCACTCAATCACCCACCCACTCACTCAGTCAAGTCACCCACACACTCACTCAGTCAAGTCACCCACCCACTCACTCAGTCAAGTCACCCACCCACTCACTCAAGTCACCCACCCACTCACTCAAGTCCCAGTTTCCCACTCACCCACCCATTCCGTTTCCCACTCACCCACCCATTCAGTTTCCCACTCATCCACCCATTCAGTTTCCCACTCATCCACCCATTCAGTTTCCAACTTCATCCACCCCATTCAGTTTCCACTCATCCCCTCCACCCATTCAGTTTCCCAATCATCCAACCCAAGTCTCACTCACCCACCCATTCAGTCTCCCATCAACCCACCCATCATCCCCACTCACCCACCCATTCAGTTCCCACTACCCACCCATTCAGTCCCACTCACCACCCATTCAGTCCCACTCACCCACCCATTCAGTCTCCCACTCACCCACCCATTCAGTCTATCCACTCACCCACCCCATTCCGTCTAACCACTCACCCACCCATTCAGTCTCACATACCCACCCATCAGTCTCACACTCACCCACCCATCAGTTCTAACAAATCACCCACCCATTCAGTCTCACACTCACACACCATTCGTTCACACTCACCACCATTCAGTCTCACACCTCACCCACCCAGTCTCACAATCACCCACCCATTCAGTCTCACACTCACCCACCCAGTCTCACCCAAAACCACCCCCAGTCAGACCCCACCCACCACTCACCGTCCCCACCACACACTCACCGAACCCACCTACCCACCCAAGCCCAAAGTCACCCACCAACCCAAAGTCACCCACCCACCGACCCAAAGTCAAACCGACCCAAAGTCACCCACCCAGTCACCGACCCAAAGTCACCCACTCAGTCACCAACCCACCCACCCACTCAGTCAAGTGTCACCCACCCACCCACACAGTCACCCACACACTCAGTCAACTCAGTCACCCACCTAGCTGTCAAGGGGGGGGGGAAGCCTAACCCTGTCGTACGCCCCCCCCAAAATTACATCCCGGGCAACGCCGGGTCTCTCATCTAGTACATTATATACAAGACATTGCATGCAGGGACAGCGGGGCTGAGGTGGGGATGTGAATACACCGACCTTAGACCACGAAGCCGGTTCTGGATTGCGCAGTTCGTAAACATTCGTTGCAGGATCAGGGTTGGAGAATGTAGAGTATTCCTTAGACAAGCCAGGGTAAGGGTAGGAGACGTCAGGGTAATCGATATCCAGGTAGAAGTTCGGCAACAAGGAATCAGGTACGCAGCGCTTCAGCGTAGCAGCCGCACTGCGGGAGTGGCCTCTGCACGAGGAGTAGGAGCGGTGATAATGAAGGCCTCTGCAAGGCAGAAATGCAGCAGGCCTCAGGAAACAGGAAGCAGAAGGTTAGCGCTGGGGATCTAGCGCTTCAGCAAAGGAATGGAAGCAGGCACACAGTCTTTCTAAAGGTGCAGTTTATTGTGCCACCAAAGGTCCAATGTTTCGGCAATAGATTGCCTTTATCAAGGAGAGGGCTACAGAACATAGTAAACATACCACTATTTATACACAAATGGGTACTCACCCCTCCACGATCACTGCTGCCTTGCTCCTGCACAGGAATCAGGACACGGCCTCTGCAATGGAGATATACAGCAGACCCCAGGAATCAGACCTTTGCAAGGAGAGAAGGCAGCAGGCCTCAGGGAACAGGCAAGGCTGGCACTGGTGATCCAGCGCTTCAGCATAGGTACCAGGAAGCAGACCTCTGCCAGGGGGGAAAGCGGTAGGTCTCAGGAACAGGATAAGGTAGACACTGGGAATCCAGAGCTTGAGCACAGGTACCAGAAAGCAGACCTCTGCCTGGTGTGAATGCAGGAGGTCTCGGGAACAGGGTAGAGTAGCACTGGGGATCCAGCGCTTTAGCACAGGAAGCAGACCTCTGCAGCAGGTCTAAGGAACACAGCTAGAGTAGCACTGGGGATACAGCGCTTCAGCACAGGAAGCAGACCTCTGCAGCAGGTCTCAGGAACATGGCAAGAGTAGCACTGGGGATCCAGTGCTTCAGCACAGGAAGCAGACCTCTGCAGCAGGTCCAAGGAACAAGGCCAATGCAGAAGTGTGTGGCAAACACTGTTACATCCAAATGAACTTAATTATGCTCGGCAAAGAGGCAGGTATAAGAAGGGCAGGTAGCCAATCCCAAGACAGGGTTGTGTGGGAATTATTCCAATGCCAGAGCAGAGAGACAGAGCTGCAGTGATTGCAAACACAGGTGAAAGTACTAGCAATTCCAAGGGGAGGTTTGTTTGAAAGCTCACCAGCTCTACAAGAGTGAGCTTCCGCCAAACCCAGAAACAGATTTCTCACCGTTGGTCAATCACACAGTTAAGAGGGGAAAAAATAAAACACCTTTTGATATTCAAACATACCAAAAGATCAATAATAAAGGCCGGGTGCAGTAATTCTTTTAAAACAGGACTTTCAGTTCAGAAACATACAGTACCTGTGAAGAGAATGGAATTAGATCCATGTCATATCAGCTGAAGTTATAGGTCTTGCATGAAGAAAAGTAAATAAGCCACTTATTGTGGCCTTTTTGCCAAAAAGGCCTACTTCTATTCTGTAAGCCTTGATAAGTGGCATAGATAAAAGCCTTGTTTGGCATTTTTTTTTTCTCAAAAAATAAATCGCTAGGCGAGATGCTATAAGCCATTTATCGTCAGGTTCTCACATTCATGCAATTCTAGTTGCTTCGGGTAGGTTATTGGGGATAATCAAGGCTCTAGAATGGCGATTTTCTCTAAAAATCCTCTGATATCTGCGGCGAGAGTGGACTTAGAATTTTTTTTTCCTGCATCAGATTCATGCAGGGAGTCTGGAGCTGATACTCATTACGCATCATTGCATCATTGCGGCGGGCACTCCAGAGGGAGGCATCTCATCCAGCGGAGGATATCGTTGGATTGGCGGATCCCCTACTTCTCTTCGTTAGCGTGCCCAGGTGTGGACATATGCGGCAGGTACCGTTCACCAAACGTGTACCAACATCTGTACAGTAAGGCGCTGATCACGCCTAGAGGGTTGGGCATCTTTTGGGGACACTTATTGGGTGAAGTGACCAAGGGACTCCTCTGGTACTGTGGATACGGTGTGAATGTACACAGTGGTGGGACAACGCCCTGCATGGCAAGGTATAGCTGTAACCATTAGTATTGCTATTTCATTTATGTGGTTTATGTTATTGCTCACAGTAAAGGTTATTATTGTTATTATTATAATCTGTGGACTATTAATAATAGTTCCTGCTCAGGGTTATCCCATCCAATTGGGATCCCATGCAGGTGGAGGTGCTGCCACTTAGTATATTCGTTACCCCAGGCTCCCAGTAGCTGAGGCTCAGATTCCTGTGAGCTAACAGGTAACGCCAGCACTAGTAGACACTCCACACTAGAGGGGAAAAGGGCTACACATAATTGGAATTCTTTTGCTTTTTTTGTGATAGATTCATGTAAGTGATGTGTAGTTGAGGCTTTTTATTGTTGTGGTGTTTAGGTGCTGATATTTTTCTTTGATTATTGTGTATTTTTGGACTTAATTATTTTTATTAGGTTGACCATTGAGTGATATAGGGGCCTGATAGTGTATTTATTTTATCGTCCGATCTATTTTTTGTATCAGTGCTATCGTGCTTTAAATTCTGTAGTGTGATAGCTAATAGAAAAAACTGCAGCCTGTAATAGCTGCATGGAGACACTGGGTCTCCATGCATGCTCTTACAGGCGATCGTGCAGTAAAAATATTGATTTTACAGTAATAATAGTGTACATGAGCAGGGGGTCTCCTGAGCTGAACCAAATTGGTTTCAGCCTTGGTGAACCTCTGCTTCCAGAGATACAGGCCCCAGTATTGAGTGCCAGAATCCCCTGTGCTTTTAAAACCCCTGAGGAGAGATTTGGACTTTTGCCTTTACCTGATGCCCGTTGCTGTTTTGGATCGTTGATTTGTTTGAGAGCTTGCTGGGACCATGGGAATCAGAGGGTGAAAACATCTAAAGGTAAGAAAAAAACATTGAATGTATGTTATTTTTCTTTTACAGGTTTTTTCGTTGTGTAGCCCCCTGTAAACAGCACAGGCTATACCTATCTTCCTCCTACTGTGGTAAGTCCTGTTAAGGGCAGGCACCAGTAGTCATCATGGGTTTTCCCCCTTCAAAGCCCTGCCCTGAATGGTAGATGCAGGCCCTTGACTCTGCTGCAGGCGTGAGACAGAGGGGAGGCTCTGCTGACATCATGAGGGGTGGGGCTGACTCTATTTAGGAGCCAGCTCCTCTGAGTGATTGTCTGTTCTGTCCGAGGAGTTGGAGGAGACAGTGCGGTCTCACCTGTGCAGTCATACAGGAGCCGAGAGAGAAGCAGAGACTCAACCCCGTTGAGTAGAGCGGATAGCACTATAGACCCGGTGGACCAATGCCCCTCACCCCGTGCCGTAACCTCTGCGGTGGGCCGTGGGGTATTGCCGCCCCAGCCCAGACCATACTGTTGGAGGAGAGACTTGGAGGGAAGGAGAGGAGGAGAGATCTGTAACGGGACGAGAGTGGAGTGATAGCCGGACATTCCTGTTGTTGTTGTGGCTGCTGGTCGCCACTACATTTGGGGTCGCTGATCTGACCAATAAAGAGACTCTACTTTTATACCAATGACTGTGTGTACTTCTGGGAGCATTCAACCCTGGACCAGGGAGGTTCTTCTATACAGGTCCTATCCCATATTCCTGGGAGTATAGAAGATGGAGGCGCTGCACCATTAAAAGCATGGAGGCTACCACCCCAGAAGCCTGGTCCTGTCTCCCCAATATCATCGCGGGAAGCTCAGGCCCTCCTGTTCCACGCAGGTATGCACCACCACTATGCATGTAATCTGCCCTCACGCACCCTAGACACTACAGATGAGTCTGGGGGGGGGGGGGAAGCAGGGTTACAGTTGTATTTTCTTTTTAATTTTTTCATTGACAATGATTGCCAATTTATTTATGTATGCCCCTTCTATACATTCGTTGTATTCCAGGGGGAGCATGGAGGGAAATAGAACAAAAAAGACAAAAACAATCTAAGTGTAGACAGTTATTTCCAGTGTCAAAATTGATATCTTGTCTTGGCTCGTATGTTGTGCCTACTTACATGTAAGGTTGTATACAAGCGATTTAGACACACAATGGTCTCTGCTGGATGTTTGTTCTCCACTCTATGAAGCAGTCTCCAGTAATCAGCTATCAACCACGTGTATGTGAAGAAAAATGATACCATAGTGCAGACCAATATAATGTTTAAAACTAAACTTTATGATTTTTTAAAATTGAACACTTACAATAAAATTGAATATAATAAGCTTGTTCACATATTAGTGAGGAGAGAAGAGTGTGTTAGCTTCCGGCTCACCCGCCTCTTCTGATGGAACTTGATGTAATCAGCCTCTCTCTGTGACTTGATGTCTCTGGCGGTGGACTTGTGTACCCAGGCTGTGTCCTCCCGTGGGTTTGTTAGATAGACTCCCTTCTGCTGGTTGCAGCTTGGAGCTGCCTCTACGGGTGGGCGATCCCGCCTCTCTCACTGCCGATACGTCCCTTCCCGCTTTGTTCCGTCACGTCACTTCCGGGCGCGCTGCTGGAATTTCTGAATGGCTATCACGCCTCTCCCTCTCTCCTGACAGGAGGACGGCTCCCACTCTACGCGTTTCGCCAGAAAAGGGTGTGTGGCTTCCTCTCAGGAGTGTACCGCCCCTTACACTCGGTGTCTTATATATCCTCCCCAATTGTGTGATTTATTGTAAACATATATGTGAATCACTTGAAAACATATGGTCTGCATCATCGGTTTTCACTTCTGCCTAACTAATATGGTGGAGACTCTATTCTGAGAAATAAATTCTCTGACTGGTTCTTATAATTTAAACCTCTTAGTTTCTCTGGGGTAGATAAGGATGTATGATACTGGTAACTATTCATAATAAAAGGTGATCGCTACATAGAAGGAGATCAAATGGATTTAGTTTATGTCCTTCAATGGGACTAATTAGGTGGAGAATTATGTTTATTCCATAAGTCAAGTTAGATGAAAACCAACTTGATCATATTATTATTGGAGGGATAAATTTGCCACAAAAAATGTGATTGGATTGTAAAGAGCAATAGGGATCAGGGAATAAGATGGGAAAAGGGAATAATTCATAAATTGAATCCCAAGGGCCTTACGGGGCACAAATGTATTAAAAATAAAATGAATAGGAATAATTATGTAAAAAATGTTAAAAATATATATAAAAAATATATTATAAAAAAAATTCCTTTATGAAAAATTATTTTATAAAAAAATTTGGGAGCTCCGTCATATATAAATACATACACTAGCATTTCATGTTATACATAGGTTTCTGAGAGTGGTTGGTGGTATTATCATAGTAACAAATTCGCATAAATTGATGGGAATACATGACCCTTTTATATAATGTTAATATTCACAGTGCGAATTAATACCTTATATTATACAACACTTGATTTAATAAACATATACAAAGTCTTTATATAGATACAGAAAAAAACTTTTGTGTATACCTGGAGGGACTAGGCTGAGTGACAACGATGACATAAACATTTCTATTTGAATAACAGTAATCATTGCGTGCTGTGGAGAGTAAAAAGAAGGAAAGACAAACAGAGGATGGAGAAAGCAAATAAGATCATTTAGTTCTAACTTTTGATTGAGCCACATTTGTTACAAAAATGGTGCCAACTCTACGCTCCATGTTAGGCCCCTGGGGAGAGGGTCCGCAATCTTGTGAATCCAAAAAGTCTCCTCTTAACGAGTTCCCGACTGCGATCTCCCCCCCGCCAGTGGCCCGCAACATGTTCTAGATGGGCATGTATTTCAGACCTGCGCGGTGTCCCCCCTGGTGCTTTTCCATGAAGTGTTTTTTGGAAAGAACTGTGTGTTAAAGAGATCTTTTATGCTAACTCAGAATGTTCTATGATTCTAGTTCTTATTGTCTCTCAGTCTTCCCCACATACTGCATTTTCATGGGCACTGCCAGGAGGTACACCCACATGGTCTGACCTACAGGTCAAACTAGATTGTATTGTAAATTTCTCCCCTGTAATGTTTGAAATGAATTCCAGTTTTGTCATTTGATTTTAAACTGGCATGCTCTGCATGTCTTGCATGCATGAAATCCTTATTAGATTGTAACCAGTTTGGAGGTTTAGATTTTTGTTTAAGGTACACGTTGCAAGTGTATTTTCAGATTCCGCGCCTTCCTAAAAACAATATTGGGGTGCTCTGGTAGTTCTTTCCCAAAACTGGGTCTTTCTTAATAGTGGCCCAGTGTTGTTTCATGATTTTCCTAATTTCCCTAGCTTCCCCACTATATGTTGTGAGGATGCGAAATCTAACTTATTTGTTGTGTCTGTGGCTTGGGCCCTTGATTTCAGTAACTCTTCGTGTTAGCCTCTTATCTAATTTCCTAACGCGAATTTCCACGACCACCCCCGAACTCACTCTATATACAACTTTCACACCGCCGCCGCCCTCTCTACTACACCCACCGCCTTTCTGGTCCATCGAATCCCCTCTATCGCGCATCATACACTATTGATCTTCCTGTAGGAGCGCCCGCGTGCTGTCCTTCAATGTCGGCGTCTACCCTCCGCGACTGTTTTAGCCGTTCTCTTCTATGTGTAGGGGTAAAAGAGGTTAGGTCTTCTTTATCAGGGATCAGTACAAACTTTTATGCGTGCACTTATGTAACCAGCTCCGTCTCCCCCCGCGACTGTAGTCCAAACCAGTCTAATGCGTCCGCACGGTCTGGACAACTTCCGGTCACTCCCGAAAGCGAACTTCAGTCGCTCGATCACGTGACAGGACGGTCTATTTAAAACTCAGCGAGGTGTCCCGGGGGGGCAGTCACCTACTTCCACGCAGTTCGCACTTGCTAATTCTGGTCGGCTCCATATTCTTACCACTTATCTTGCGACGTCCGTCATATCTCACCCCGGAGAGGCGCCATAAGACGACTATCACAACGACGGTCCGGGTTCTCTCCTTCACCCTCTTCACACTTATTCACCCTACCCCTCCTTCCTAAACCCCCACTTTATCCCTTCTTCCACTCACCCCTCCGCCGACCTCGCCCTACACTACTCATCACTCTAATCTCCCTCCCGCCTAACTTCCGCAGGAGGAGGCAGTAGGCGCGTCCGAGATGGGTAATGTGGCTCCCAAAAATACGCTCAGCGGCGAGGGGGGGGGGGGGGAGACCTTTTGGGGAGTCATGCGGGGAAAACTGACTCTGGATGGAAGCCCGTCCATCCACCGTGGGAGGGGACCGCTGTCCCAAGATGGTATTGGTTTTTACTGTTCCTAAGAAAGGGTTTAGCTCCTTAATTAGAGAAATCGTTTTTCTATATAAGTTTCTAAGTCTCAATAGTTAATTGTGTTTTGTCACTCGTACGCCTCGTCCTGAATTTGAGATTCGCTCTTCTGTTTCTCTATGGCCTATTGGAATTCTTTCAACTTATCTGTTTCTTCTTCTCCTCTCCGTCCCTTTCAGATATATACACATCATGGCGTCCGCCCTTTGACTCACTCGCCCTGCTCGACTCTCGATGTGCTCCGACACGCCAAGAGGACCCAGGCCCAGGCCTTCCCCATACTCCGGGGGGCCTTCTCGAGGTCGCGTTTAGGTCTTACTCAGCATGCGCTATTTCTCCTCCAACGCGTACTGCCTCGTGTGAGCCTCGGAGCATGGGATCCTAGTCTTCTATCGCTCTACGGTTGGCAGAGGATCCTGCGCTCTACTCTTGCGCGCGCGGCGGCGGGCCTGCGCCACTCCCCCGTCGCTCATCCAGAATCGCACGCCCGGCAGCCGTTAGCAAGAAATGGGCCCGACGCCTCATCCGTCGGGACCCGTGTGGCTTGCGCTAAACCGCAAGATCAACAGAATGCCTCAATATGAAATGTGCCTGTGTTTCCTCTTGCCAGGTCTGTGTCTTTCATGAAAATCTTTTGTATGGCCGGCAGCCTTTTTGTGTGGGTGGTCAATTGATGTATGAACGATACGACATCGCAAGTAGCCATTAAAATTGTCCTTTCCCAATTTCACTTTCTTAATGTATTATAGTACGTCTGTGGGGTCTTTTAAATTGCCTCGTTGCGGAGGGTGACATATTTCTTTTCTGCAGGAATATGTCTATGGTAACAGTGACAAATGGGCTTTAATGGTCATCCCCGAGACTATAGGTCTGTCCTGGGGGATTGACCTTCATTCTTGTGATTTTGGTAGTTTGGTAAAAAACCGGGACTGTTTTGATTTGTCCCTGTACAGAAATTCTATACTCCCCCCTCATCTAGTACGTCCATAGTCTTACCACCCCTCCTTAAAACATTTCAACTCTTCGGTGAATCAGTTATGTGTGATTTTTGTCTAGTTTACCATATGTTTCCTCATCTCCGCAATAACTTAAGATTTCTTTGATTATACGGTGTCTTCTGTCCTGTAGGACAGTACCGCGTCTCCCCCCTATCAGCCTGTTTTAGGACCAATTCCAATTGCTATGCACGTACTAGTGTCTTGGCGGGGAGCTGTGTCTTTCTTGTTTTATGTAGATTATTCTTTCATTTGTGTTTACATTCTACCCAGTTCTTCAAAATCTGTATTTATAAATCATCTGAAAAGGTTTCCAGATGATTACCCTTGGCAAATTGAGGTAGACGGAGGATTTAGTTTTAGACCCGTTATGAATCAATGTTATCTCTTGTGGTGTTCTCGGGCACAATGTGGAGGTTATCATTGGTCCCAATCTAGGGCTTGATCTTTAGCCATAAGAACCTTTAAGAGTTAGCTTGCGAAGGAATCTATTGTGCATCATAAAAAGATAACAAAAAAAACTTCTATGACTCCTTCACTGGACTCGAAATGAAGTCCCTTCGAATTACACTCTTCGGTGTGTCTGTAATATTACTTTACTTAATTAATACATATCTTGACTTCTGCTTGAGAGGCTCCGCTATCTTGGCACTTCGCTCTTTTCTTTCTTTTCGTCCTTTGGGGGGGTGGGGGTTACCCCCCCCCCCTCTTTCCTCTGACTGGTCGGCCTTCCTTTTTATTCCCCCTTTTGCTTTGAGTTTTCTGGTTGATAATTGGGCTTTGTCCTCTAAATTCGAAGACGTTTCCTTTCGCTAAAAAAAGATATCAATTCATGTTTACCTGGTATTGTGTTGACTCCTCTATCATCTAATTACTATCTTTTTCTCATTGCTCCTTCTGGAAGACATGTGTGTTTTTTGTCTGTCCTTTTGGTCTCTTTGCGCTCTTTTATTTCTTTATTAATGGGTGTAAAATGGCCCGCTTCTCTCATAGAACGAAACTGTTTGAGGGCTTGGTGTCCACTGAACGTGATTCACCCTTCCCCCTATCAGTAATCCTGTTTCTTGATCTCTCCCTCTTTAGGTGCTGTCTTATCTCTATTGGTGTCCCAGCTCTTGTAATTGTTGCCCCTATAATGTTGGCTATTCTTGCCTTTATAGTTCCCTCTTCCCTGATCCGATTCTCTTCTAATTCTTCTTTTTTTCCAAGTCCTCTGTTCCCCCTTTAAGTAATCTTCCTCATCCCTTTTGAATTTGCCTAGCTTGGCTGTCTCCACTTCTTTTTCTAATGTATCAAAAACTCACTATCTTCTAGATCAAAAGAGGGACTAATTGAAATCCTTAATCCCCTCGGTATACGGTTACATCTTTTTTTTCACCTTCACTCAACACGTATCTTGGTTTCTGGTGATTGGGCTGCTTACTATCAGTTTAAATGGCGACAAGAGGTAGCAATGTGTTTTCTAAGAGACTATCTAGAACTGTTAAATTTAACAATACTACGGAAGAAGTAATAGAGGTTGACAATGACATGGGAAATACAGTGGAAATTGAATTTGCCAAACTTGAAAAACTTTTTGTAAGGGACACTAGAAAGTGGCTTGATGTCACGTTTCTAGAAGAATATAAAAGATGTAACCGTATACCGAGGGGATTAAGGATTTCAATTAGTCCCGCTTTTGATCTAGAAGATAGTGAGTTTTTATTAAGATGGAATGATGTTTTGGACAAATGTTCCTTTACACTAATAGATTTAATCATTGAACAACAAAACAACCATCTTAAGAAATTAGATGAGGATATACTGGAAATCCAGGAAAGACTAATTCCCCTAGAGGATACACATGAGTTCAAAGAAAAAGATAAGGCCTTACAAAAGAAAATTGATACATTAGAAAAAGAAGTGGAGACAGCCAAGCTAGGCAAATTCAAAAGGGATGAGGAAGATTACTTAAAGGGGGAACAGAGGACTTGGAAAAAAAGAAGAATTAGAAGAGAATGGGATCAGGGAAGAGGGAACTATAAAGGCAAGAATAGGGATCAGGGAAGAGGGAACTATAAAGGCAAGAATAGCCAACATTATAGGGGCAACAATTACAAGAGCTGGGGACCTAATAGAGAGCAATCGGGAACTCGTTAAGAGGGAGACTTTTTGGATTCACAGATTGTGGACCCTCTCCCCCAGGGGCCTGAACATGGAGATAGAATTGGCACCATTTTTGTAACTAAATGTGGTCTACAATCAAAAGTTGATACTAACTGATCTTTTTGCTTCCTCCGTCCCCTGTTGTCTCTTCCTTCTTTTTATCTCCCACAGCATACAATGATTATCTGTTATTCAAATAGAAAATGTTTATGTCACTGCTGTCACTCCAGCCTAGTCCCTCCAGGTATACACATAAGGAAAAAAATTTCTGGCGTCTTGGGAGGAGGATAACATCTGGCCGAATGGAGAGCTTGGGGAGGGCCTGGTCCTCTGGCGTCGTTTCATCGATGATGTGTATCTAATCTGGGGGGACGGAGAAAGTAAGTTGAAAGAATTCCTAATAGGCATAGAGAACGAAGAGTTAAATCTAAAATTTACGAGTGAGTACAGTGACAAAACAATTAACTATTTAGACTTAGAAATCTATATAGAAAACGATCTAATTAAGACAAAAACATTTTTTAAGGAAACAGATAAAAACAATTACATCTTGCGAACTAGCTGTCACCTCCCAAGGTGGATGGACGGGGTTCCATCCAGTCAGTTCACTAGAATAAAAAGGAACTGCAGTGAGAGAGAAACATTTCTACAGCAATCATTAAAATTGAAGGAGAGATTTATAGAAAAGAAATATAAAGAGGAGAAGCTAGATGAGGCCTTACAGAAAATAGACCAACTAGAGAGGGAAGATCTTCTGAAATCTAAGGGGAAGGGCAAAAGAACAACAAATAAGTTAGATTTCGCATTCCTCACAACATATAGTGGGGAAGCTAGGGAAATTAGGAAAATCATAAACAAACACTGGGCCATATTAAGAAATGACCCAGTTTTGGGAAAAGAACTACCAGAGTACCCCAATATTGTTTTTAGGAAGGCGCGGAATCTGAAAAATACACTTGCCCCAAGTGTCCTTAAACAAAAATCTAAACCTCAAAACTGGTTACAATCTAATAAAGGCTTTCATGCATGCAAGACATGCAGAGCATGTCAGTTTAAATCAAATGACAAACTGGAATTTACATCAAACATTACAGGGGAGAAATTTACAATACAATCTAGTTTGACTTGTAGGTCAGACCATGTGGTGTACCTCCTGGAGTGCCCATGTAAACTGCAGTATGTGGGGAAGACTGAGAGACAAATACGAACTAGAATCATAGAACATCTGAGTAGCATTAAAAGATCTCTTTTAACACACAGTCTTTCCAAACACTTCATAGAAAAGCACCAGGGGGACACCGCAGGTCTGAAATACATGCCCATAGAACATGTTGCGGGCCACTGGCGGGGGGGAGATCGCAATCGGGAACTCGTTAAGAGGGAGACTTTTTGGATTCACAATTGTCGACCCTCTCCCCCAGGGGCCTGAACATGGTAGAGTTGGCACCTTTTTGTAACTAAATGTGGGTCTACAATCAAAAGTTGATACTAACTGATCTTTTGGCTTTTCTCCCCTCTGTTGTCTCTTTCCTTCTTTTTTAATCTCCCAGCACGCAATGATTATCTGTTATTCATAGAAAATGTTTATGTCACTGTTGTCACTCCAGCCTAGTCCCTCCAGTAACACATAAAGTTTTTTCTGTATCTATATAAAGACTTTGTATATGTTTATTAAATCAAGTGTGTGTATAATAAAGTAATTAATTTAATCTCGCACTGTATGATATTAACATTATATAAAGGGTCATGTTATTTCCCATCAATTATGCCGAATTTGTATATGAATATAACCACCAACCACTCTCAAAACCTATGTTAACATGAAATGCTGTGTATGTATGTTATTATATATGACGGAGCTCCCAAATTTTTTTTTATAAAATAATTTTTCATAAGGATTTTTTATATATATTTTTTTTATATATTTTTTTTACATTTTTTTACATAATTTTATTCCTATTCATTTTTATTTTTTAATACATTTGTGTGCTCCCGTAAGGCCCTTGGTCAATTTTATGAATTATTCCTTTTTCCCATTTATTTCCCTCTGACTCCCTATTGCTCTTACAATCCAATCACATTTTTTGTGGCAAATTTATATCCCTGCAATAATAATATGATCAAGTTGGTTTTTCATCTAACTTGACTTATGGAATAACATATTCTCCACCTAATTATCCCATTGAAGGACATAACTAAATCCATTTGATCTCCTTCTATGTAGAGATCATCCTTTTATTATGAATAGTAACCAGTATCATACATCCTTATCTACCACAGAGAAACTAAGAGGTTAAGTTATAGAAACCATCAGAGAATTTTATTTCTCAGAATCAGTGCTCCACCATATATAGTTAGTCAGAAGTGACAACCGATCAGACCATATGTTTTTCAAGTGATTCACATATATGTTTACACAAATCACCAATTGGGGAGGATTATAGACACCCGAGTGTAAGGGGCGTACACTCCTGATGAAAGCAACCCAACCCTTTTCTGGCGAAACGCGTAGAGTGGGAGCCGTCCTGGCAGAGAGGAAGAGAGGCGTGATCGCCATTCAGAAATTCCAGCACCGCGCCCGGAAGTGACGTGACGGAACAAAAGCGGAAGTGACGTATCGGCAGTGAGAGAGGCGGATCGCCCACCCGAGAGGCAGCTCCAAGCCAGCACAACAGCAGAGGGAGTCTAACAAACCCACGGGAGGACACAGCCTGGGTACACAGTCCACCGCCAGAGACATCAAGTCAAGAAGAGGCTGATTACATCAAGTTCCATCAGAAGAGGCGGGTGAGCCGAAGCTAACACACTCTCTCTCCTCACTAATATGTGAACAATCTTATTATATTCAATTTTTATTGTAAGTGTTCAATTTTAAATATCATAAAGTTTTAGTTTTAACATTATATTGGTCTGCACTATGGTATATTTTTCTTCACATACACGTGGTTGCTGAGCTGATTACTGGAGACTGCTTCATAGAGTGGAGAACCACATCCCCTAGCGAGACCATTGTGTGTCTAAATGCTTGTATACACACTTACATCTTGTAAGTAGGCACAACATACGAGCCAAGAACAAGATATCTAATTTTGCACCTTTGAATAACTGTCTACACTTAGATTGTTTTTGTCTTTTTTTAGTTTCTCTTTCCCTCCATGCTCCCCCTGGAATACAACGAAAGTGACGATTTGCGGGACTACCGAAACCAGTCCCTACCAGCTGGGTTTGAGCAGGGGGTTTGAATATTTTAAATATTTACACCTGCACGTTATTTTGAGCACGTCTTTATTGTTATACAAATAATTGATTTTGTTTAAAATATTCACTATATAGTTTGTAGTGAAACACTTATAGAGCTAGCGCCGTTTTTTCACCTTCACTCAACACATGCCCCTTCTATACATACATACAGTGACAAGCAATGCGTTTCTTTGGGAAATGCATGCTTTTATTTATTTTAAATGTATTTTGGTTCTTTGCTTTTAAATATTTATGCTATATATTTTATGTTTTGATTTTGAAATATGGCTTGATTTTGTTACGCCGGTGCTGCCCACAGACCAGACTCGTCCCTTATACTGAGGTGAGGACATATATGTGCACGCACCCGCAGCAGAAGGAGCGTGTCCGGAGTGTGGTGTTTTGGCATTGCCAGGCCAGGTGGTAATAGCTGAAGCAATACTTTCCGGTACCGGTAAAAGAAGAGACGCAGTCGTTGCGGTTAGCCAAGGTCTGGGAGGAAAGATCCGGAGGGTCGGGGTCCAAGCTGAGGTTGAGGGGCGTGAGATGCAGCAAGGTCAAGTGGGAGCCGGGGGCCAGAGTCAGAGAGTGAAGTCCGCCAAGCCGGGTCGTAACCTGAACAAACGAAGACAAAAGAGAAAGCCAGAATAGACACCCACAAGCAGAGACTATGTCGAGCAATGTGAAAGAGGTAAGGCAGGTACTATATATTGTGGCTGACCAAAAGGGGATGGAGGCAGTCCTGGAGGAACACGAGGAGCTGTTGTGGATTGGTTCCTATGATAGGCAGCCAGGTGGGGAGCTTTAGGGTTAAGTAGTAGCCTGTGTGAAAGTTGGGGGCGTGGTTTCACTGCTAGTGCAGTGAATAAATTATCTTTTCACGGCGCGTGCTCTATAATGTCGGAGAGCGCGCGCCCGGGGCCAGAGGGAACCGCCAGAGTATCGAGTGTAGCAGGAGCCGATTGGGACAGACGAGGGAGCCGTCTCACGGCAGCGGGGGCATTCCAAGGTAAGGAGGGGTCGCGCTGTGAGTGCCGCGAGCCCCGAATCCTTACAGTTTTGTTGTGTATTCAATTGTTTATTTCTTTTTTTTTTTTTTTTAATTGTGGTTTATTTTTGATCTTGATTTTTAATAATGGTGTTTATTTGGAGTTTTCCTTTATTTATTGGTGGTTTGTGGGGGTGTTTTAATTTGTAATTCAGGTGTTTATTTGGTAGTTTCTTTATTGATTGGTGGTAATTTTGTTGTATTTACTTGTTTATTGTTATTTATTTGGTGATTGTTTTTATTGAATTGCATATTGTTGGTGGTTGTTTATTTTTTAGGTCGACCACTGATTATATGAGCATGATGTATCACTTGCCAATCAATTGGTTTATTGGCATTTCTAATGTGTTGATTTTTCTATGTAATGTATTTGATTTTGGGCCTGTTTTTATTTTCTTCTCCATTTATTGCTATAGTGGCAAAGTAACCCCTTCATTACCATAGCGGTTCCCACCACTATGGCAGGGAAGGGGTTAACTCCTCCCACAACCTTCCAGGCAGGCCTAAGCACCCACTATGGGACTATTACCCCTTCATCCACCCCCTCTGCCCCAAGAAACAGGCTATGAGGTTTAACCCCTTCATTGCCCTTTGCAGCTGGTGCTAAGGTAATGAACCTTTTTTACTATAAATTGTAATACTTGTGTAGATGAGCAGGGGGTCTCAGGAGCAGAACTGCATTGATTTGAGGTCCGGGAACCCCCTGCTTCCCGAGATACAGGCCCTGTTATGGGGTGCCGGTATCTCCAATGTATTTAAATTTTTCGCGTCACTTGACCGTGGGAATAAAATGCATAGGAGGTACCCGCACTCCATAATGGGGCCTGTATCTCAGGAAGCAGTGAAATCAAAGCGGTTTCGCTCCGGAGACCCCCTGCTCATCTATACTAGTATTCAAATTTATATTAATAAACTATGATCACTGGCCAGATATGTGCAGTGAGAGGCGGCTCTCTGTGCAGCTCTCTTTGCCGTCCAAAACAAATCGCCTGGTGAGGCCTTTTGAGAGAGGCCATCATCACGTCGCCGGCTTCTCGACCATTTTGGGAATTTTGCTGTCACAGGTAATCGAGGCTTTCTGAATACCGTGATAGCACCGCTCAAAAAACAGGCGGCGAAACTGGCCCGGCAATTTTTTTTAATGAAGGCTACTAGCTTAGGCCCCCATGTATTTCTCTGTATCTTGTTGTGTTTCTTTGATGTTGGCCTACTCAGTCTAAGCTTGAGCCTTCCGTTGTGGGTTTTTGGTGCTGCAAGTGTAGCTGTGTTGTCTACTCCCCCAAGTGGCGAAGGTCTCCCAGTATTCCTGCAAAAGTCAAAACATGGTTGACATGTTCTTATAAACTTAAAGTGTTTGTCAATCAGCAGACTGGTGAGACTGGTGAGGTTTTCCATTTGGCATGAAAACCAGACGTTCTCTCTTATTTGTGCTAAGGTTGAGATTGTTTGATTTATCCAGTAGGTCGCTATTCTACATCCTGTGGCTGTAACTACAGGTGCAACTGCCGGTTTTCGACAGCTTGTCATGCGCGTTTTGCACGCAACCTCTAGCAAGCCACAAGATTCCAGTGGCCAGATTGTGTAAATCCTCGGGTTCCACCCATCTGTAAGAGACGCGCAGTAAGAGAAACTGAATCAGTCACTCTACCTGCTTGCCTCTAACAAGCGATTGGCGGGCTTTTATTTTATTTTAATAATACAGTATGGTAGCAGGGGGTCTCTGAAACTGAACCGCATTGATTTCACGTCTGAAGAACCCCTGCTTCTCGAGTTAAAGGCCCCGTTATGGGGTGCCGGTATCCTGGCGGCCATGTTTAAATTCAATCATGTCACGCCCACGTGATCAAGGGATTTAAACAAACCAGAGGGATACCGGCACTCCATAATGGGGCCTGTAACTCGGGAAGCAGGGGGTCCACTGAAATCAATGCGATTCAGCTCCGGAGACCCCCTGCTACAATATTGTATTATTATAATAAAATAAAAGCAGCTTCATTGCCTTAGTGGCTAACTGCTAACTGCAAAGGAAGTGTGCCGGCTGGCGGTACCTGATCCGGAAGATGGGGAGGCCAGTGGAGAGTGCTGCCGGAACGCCCGAAGTAAAGTAAGTGCTGCCATTGTCATAAAGGAGCCATCTGACCCCCGCACAACACCCCTCCCTCTCAGGGAGCTGTTAGGCAGCGCACACATACCTCTCAGTCCCCCAAAGCCCCCCACCAACCCAGTCAATTTATTCCATTTTTTAAAGTGGGGCGGGGTGATGGGCTAGGCTAGGTGGCAAGAGGCGGGCCTAGGTGGTGAGTAGATTTTTTGGTTCGGCGTGTAGATTTTTGGGTGATTTATCGACCGAGTGGATTTAGGCCGCTGGCGAGCCGTGCTGCGGCTCTATAAATTCCCCCTGCAATTTTCCCTGCTTGCACTATGTGAGCCCATTATTTGTCTCCTTCTGTACCTGCAATGGCCGTGCGGCGTCAGACGCCGTGTTGCCATGCCAACATGATGCTTGTGACGTCATGATGTCACGCAGCGTCAAGGAGCTGAGGAGCACGAGCCACCATTGGAGCCTGGCCCCAGCATGTCCCATCTGCCGCCCCGCGTGTCCCATCTCCGCCCTGGCCTGCCGCATTTTTCCATCTCCTGCCCACATCTCCCATCCCATCTCCCCGCCCACATCTCCCACCCGCATCTCCCACCCGGCTGGCCGCATTTCCGCCCGCATTTCCCATATCCCGCCCGCATCTCCCCACCCGGCTGGCCACACTCTTCTGTCCCGCATTTCCCATCTCCACCACGACCTCCAGCACCGCCTGCATCTTCCCCTACTCCCCACCTCACACCCCCGGCTGCCTGGCCTCCCCGCCCGCCGACTACCGCACTGGCTGCCCACCAACCAACAGCACCTCCCGCCTGGCTTGAATAAACTGCTTCACAGGTGGGCCCTCCTTTCAATGATACCCTGTCTTGTGAGTATGTCTGTCTGTGTATGTATGTCTTCTGTGAGTGTGTCTGCTGTGAGTGTGGTGGGTGTGTGTGTGTGTGTGTGTGTGTGTGTGTGTGTGTGGTGGTGTGTGTGTGGTGTGTGTGTGGTGTTTGGGTGTGTGGTGTGTGTTGTGTGTGTGTGTGTGTGTGTGTGTGTGGTGGTGTTGTGTTGTCTCTTGTGTGTGTGTCTCTCTGTGTGTGTGTGTCTGTGTGTGTGTGTCACTGTGTGTGAGTGTGTCTCTGTGTCTCTGTGTGTCTCTGTGTGCCTGTGTGTCTAGTGTGTCTCTGTGTGTGTCTGTGTGTGTCTGTGTGTGTTCTGTGTGAGTGTGAGTGAGTGTGTCCTGTCTGTGAGTGTGTCTGTCGTCGAGTGTTTTTGTCTGTGAGTGTGTCTGGTCTCCTGTCTCAGTCGCCCTCGCTCCTGTCTCCCTTCTCCCTCTCTCCCTCTCTCCCTTTCTCCCTGTCTCCCTGTCTCCCTGTCTCCCTCTCTCCCTGTCTCCCTCTCTCTCTGTCTCCCTCTCTCTGTCTCTCTTGTCTACCTCTCCCTCTGTCCTGTGTGTCTCTCTCTCTGTCTGTCTCTTTTGGCTCCTGTGGTGTCTCTATCTCTGGTTCTCTCTACTACCCACCCTGTCTCGGCCCTCACCCACTCTCGCTCTCTCACACCACCCACTCTCGCTCTCCCACCCACTCTCGCTCTCCTCACCCAATCTCGCTCTCTTCACCCCCTCTCGCCTCTCTCACCCCCCTCTCTCTCCTCTCACCCCCTCTCGTCTTTCACCATTCCATCTCTCTCCTCACCCCTCTCTCTCTCTCCCACCCTCTCTCTCTCTCCCTCTCTCTCTCTCTCTCTCTCACCGCTCCGTCTTTCTCTCTCTCTCTGCCTCTCTCTCGTCCTCTCTCTCCGTCTCTCTCGTCTACTCCTCTCTCTCTCGCCTCCATCGCTCTCTCTCTCATCTCGCTCTCCTCTCCTCTCTCTCCTCTCACTCCGCTCTCGTCTCTCTCGTCTCACTGCTCTCTCTCTCCGCGTCTCTCTCTCAGGTCTCTCTCTCTCTCGTCCGCTCTCTACTCTGGCTCTCCTCTCTCGCTCTCTCTCTCTACTCCGCACGTTCTCTCTCTCTCATCCTCGTTCTCATCGCTCCCCCATCTCTCCTCGACCCGCTATCACTAATCAGCATCATCTGCTCACAGGTATCTCTCTCGCCACCTCGCAGTGCAACCAATTCTAGATCTCTCCTTCCCTTTCTCCTCCTCATCCGTCCGACCCGCTCTCTCTCTCACATCGCCCCACTCTACTCTTACACCAGGATCTGGATCTCTTATTTACCCTATATAAAAACTGCCTATCCTACACCGAAATCACCAATATGCTATTCCGATTACCCTCGAGCTTCACACGGAAGAATCGAATCCCCTCCTAACCTCAGAACGACAAGGTAAGAACCCCTCCCCCAATGTAAACATGCTGGAATGAGGGTACCTGGACATTGAGGGACTGCGGATCAGGTAAGATCACAAGACGGATTGCTGCTTTAGATATTGTGACGGGGGCATCCAGGCAATATTTTATGGTTCAGGAAACTAGTCATTCACTCTTGTTTTTTTTTCTAAATCCGACATTTACACATACACACACGTCACTGGCGACACACTTTATTCGAGCTCGGCTAGTCCCCACGAATTTCGGGTATACCCGGGTGTATTGAGGTTTGTGAGACTTTTCTGCTTCTGCCGAGTGCATTGATGGTATTTTCCAAGCAGGGTTGAAGCATTTATTCCCGCTGGCTGCAAAACTGCACAGTATATAATATATTATGCATTACAATTCATGAATTTATGCCTCTGTAGACACTGCGAACCATGCACCTATTAAATCCTAATCATTATCATTTAACAGATCAGCCGCCCGTCAGCAGGCATGAACCCGGCTGGGAAGGCAAACACAACGGGGCTTTTCAGAGTGAGGAGCGGGCGCATTCCTAGGTTCTGCCAGGTACATACTGGGTATTTGCTCGAATAAAGTGTGTCGGTGCAGTAACAAGGACTAATTGTAGTATAATGTAATACAATAAATAAACTAATGTCAAAAACGAATGTTGTTCTTACTAGGAATTTATTCATTTTTTTTTTAAAGCGGACAGGGGCGGGATTTAGGGGCGGGCTAGGGGCGGGGCTAGTCGAGTAGATGTTTTGTTCGGGAGTAGGATTTTTGGGTGATTTGTCGAACATTCTGTATATGTATTATATATATATATAGATAATTATATAATATATATCTATATATTATATATGATATATATCTCTATTTATCATATATATTATTATTTGACTTATCTTACTATTATGTAACGAGCAGATGCACAACAAATCAGATGAAGACGGTGCTTATCCCATATGAATGATATATCAATAGCTCCTTACCAGGCGACCAGAGATCCAGGGAACCAAAGTAGGCACAGCAAGGAAGAGACAGCACATTATTAGCACAAAGAATGTGTATTAGTAACGCCGGCACAAAACACCAACTTTTCGTCCTAAAAAAGGACTTTTATCAAGGGAGTGCTAGACATTTATATATATATATATATATTTTTTTTTTTTTTTTTTTACATAGTGCCAGCAGTTAGGTATCCTGCTTTTTTGCACACTGTTATCTTTATCCAGTAGGATACTGAATTTCGACTATATAAGTTGTCCCTACAGTGTCCTACAGTATATTCCCTCTCCTTTGGTGTCACAATAAGGCTGAAAATTAAAATATTTTGAGGAGAGTTAGATTCTATTAAATTTACTCCTGAAGAGGCCTTTGCCCGTAAGACCAACTGACATAAAAGATTTGACAAGACTCAAACGAAAGAATTGTGTTTTTTTTTCACACGTTAATACCTTTACGAAAATTAAAATCCGAGGGATTCAGTAATACGAAATCATCCACATTAGGGAATGACAACACAGATTTTTGTGAGTATTGGTTGAAAAATTCTGAACAGAGCCTCTTATGTCACGAAGAGGTAGGTAATCGTTTAAGTAAGTGAGACATGAATTCTCAAAACGAAATGTAATTGAGCAAACATCTCAAAATGAGATCACTGTTCAATCATTAGAGGATCTTAGACACGCCTGCAGAAATTCAAGGAAGATCTTTGCCACTTTAAAAAAACAACTTTAAAAGTAGTGAATTACTATAGTATATAGACAATTCTGTTTATATCATGAACTAAAGGGAAAGGCATAATCTACTTGTTCAAGGGCACATTTATAAGACCAGTACGCAGCAACGAAGCGATTCAGATGCCCGTTCATTGGCTAAGGGCACACCCAGTGGACCGCAGGCTCTTTTTTAAGGAAGAAAAAAACCAGCGACAGTAAGTGAAACGGGACGAAGACAAGAGGGTCAAAAGTAAAATCACGTACTTCCTCTGTTCTCTAACGCTCACAACCAGTGATTAGTATGAATATCTTGGTGATACATTTGTCTAACTACAATTATAACGGAAAAGAATTATCTGTGCTATCCAAAGGACCAATCCTTTGATCCAACTACCAGGTCTACACCCTTTTGATTTAGTGAATTATTAAAACTTGAACACAATGTTAATATGAAATATATTTAATAATTACAAACTACTCTACTGGGACGGCTATGGGTAGCAATGTGGGCTCATGCACACCTCATATTGCAGACTTTGAGAAACGTTATCTTATGAAACAACTATTGTGCGGAATCCGCTCCTGGGTTTGGCTGGAACCCATCCTTCAGGAGCTTGGCGGTTCCAGACAACTTTTCCCTGCTTCTGCAATCACCTGCCCTCTTGCTGCCTCCTGTGCATCTCTGCCTGATTGGGCCTCCCCTTGCTATTTAGATCTACTGCCTCACTACGTCCCCCCTCAGGAAGTGGCTTGGACATAGACTTTGCAATACCAGTTGCAAGTAACTGTGTTGTCACAGACTCTCTGTTTGGCCTGCTAGGCCTCCTGTGCCTTTGGCTCCTGCTCCTATCTTCCCCAGCTTCCCAAGGCCTTCTTGCATAGTAGCCCCAGCGCTGCTTTCCTTGTTCCTGGCAGACTTCGTCTTTGCCGTGCTGAAGCTGGTTCCCCCAGTGTTTCCTTGGTCGTTCTGCACTACCTTCGTTCCGTGTGGCATTTTGTGGTGCCTTACCCTTCTCGTGTTCCTGTTCCCTCCTTCCGATAACCTGGCGCATGGCAGCGGACTTCACTGAACTTTCTCCCTGGCTTTTCCCGGCTGAAGCGTTGGATTCCACAGCACTGTGGCTCCGGTTCCTCTTCCCCCTCCTGCTCCAAGTGGTTTAGTTAGTTCCTTGCTTGAAGTCCTTGTACTGAGCTTTCTTGTTTCCTGTGTCTCCTGTCTCCCTTTTTCCCTGTTCGTGTGCAGCACTTTGCTGAAGCCCGTCTCCGTTGAAGTGCTTTCACTCAAGGTTCTTCTTGCCTTCTACGCTTAAGTAGCTTCACCCACCCAAGATTAATGATGACGACCTTGCCTGGCTTCGTACCCCTCGACCATCCCTCCTGCATCTCCCTTGGCCCTGCCCTTGATCCCCTGCCTGGATGACGTAAACCCTGCTTTCGCCAATCCTGACCTGCATGTTTGACTATGGACGGCGCACCCTGAACCCCTGAACCAGCTCCGGTCGAGGCCTAAGGTCGGTGTTTTCATCATCCCCACCTCAGTCCCGCGGCCCGGTCCCGGTTTGTGGGCGAGCACGATCCGTGACACTATTAAAAAGATTACATTTTACTGTGCGGTACATGACATATCTATCTGTAATGTGAGCGGTATCGTCTAACGTGAACTTAAAACAAAGGATTTTTTAACTATTTAGATGGCTCTCTACCTCACAACAGTGCACGTACAAACAACTGGGAGGAAAAACAAACCATTTATTTTTAGATTGTACTTTTAACATACAAAAATCATATAGACATATCACGCTACTTATATTGTAAACCACTGGTAGAATGCCACAAAGCTGTCAATCCAAACAACGGAAAGAAATGTTGCACCATAATCCCGCAGAAACTTAGGGCAATCGAAAGATGTTTAACAAAGACCTGCTAACATTATAAAGATAACCTTGGCAGGTATTAAAACAGACTATTTATATACTTGACTGAGGGTATAAAAAAACCTACTGGTAGAAGACGAACTCTACTAAGCACTCCGTCACTACTAATAGAATACAAGGACACAGAAAATTAGACCAATAATGTATATTAATCAAGTACACAACCACTACAAGCAAATTTGTAACAAATGTATCCGATTCACTGGAACATCCAACAGTCCATGATACATTTTATACAGCCTGCATGAATTTACCCAGATTTCCTATAGGAGAGTAGAAAATTAGAAAGACATAACTTATCAACAACGATAGAAAGGAAGTATAAATTCCTTAATAGTTACTCCAAAATAAGGATGCTTTAATGTCCCATCTGGTGGTTGTGAAATAGCATAACATAGGGACTAAGTTCCACACCCAAGAGGGGAAATCTAAAAAAATTAAGAGCAATTAACTTGCATGACCACATGTGTTATTTATAGATCCAAATGTCCCTGTGGGACTATGTTACATAGTGCAACAAATCGTATGCTTAAAAAACAAGGTTCACTGAACCATAAGGTAAAATCACCCATGCAGCAAGAGGAGACGGCTTTAAAAAAAAATAACACATTGTACCCGTTCAAACATCCAGTTGTCAACTCTTAAATCATGGGGATTGAGGCAGGTACATAGAGCAAACGCCATGTACGGAAAATTATGATATCCTTCTACAAAGGGAGGCATACTGGATTCTACATGTATATACAGTCTTCCCTAGGGATTAAATGATAACTTGTCTTTTGGGTTGCTTCCAGAAATTAGACAAATTATCTAATACAGTCCCTACTTTATCTATAGGTATAAATCTGATACTGCTGTTTTGTTGCCCTTAAATCTTTGGCTACAAAGGTCAGTTTTTCTTTTATTAACTTTAACATCAGGAGAATATTTCTACAAGCATGGTACATCAGGACAAGCAGTCAAAGGATAATATCTTACTTTAACTACGAACAACAAATCACCAATGAGATTAAGAGGATCATTCAATTTAAAAAAAAAAGTGTGAAATCACAAATGTTACACTTCACTGGTACATGGTCCAGGGTGGCAGATATGTTAGTTCTCAAAAGTTTTCTTAAACTCTGTTTTCTTCCACTGAATGGTAATTTCACTACTGGCCATATAGATGACATGAATAGGAGAAAACTATAATTAAGTTGGATCTGACATCAACACACAGAGGGAAATATGCAGTAGCGTTACAAGTAAACAGATCACAAATTCAGATATCCAAACGCTGGCAGGAGAGATTTCCAGGCAACAGGATGATATGGAATGAGGTCACACGGATACCCATAACGATTGCATTAATCCCTGAAAGATACTGCTCCTCGAAGACGTCAGAGGCCGGAATGAAATTCCATGGGGAGCAGGGGAAGCACTGAGGCAGCATCATCCCAGACTGAGGACACCGCCTCCAAGCACACAGACGCCATATTGAGAGCCGGGGAAGCACTGAGGAGGCATCATCCAGGACAGAGGAAACGCCCCAACGCAAACCAGATGCAGAGGCAAAGTAGTAGGGGAAGCGCTGATGATTCGTCATTCAGGACAGAGAACTTCCCCAAGTGCGCCAGATGCCACACACAGCTCTAATGGGCTCAGTAGAGGACGTGACCCTATGTCAGAGGACTGACCACACTTGGACTATTTATTTGTATGGACTATAGAAAGGACTCCATTTGAATCACTTGTTATGCCACTTTCACTTGATAAAGGCAAATTAACAGGCCAAAACATTGTTTTTTTCTCTTTGGCACATCAATTTTGATTGATGAAATCTGTATGCTCCTTATTCACTACACTGAGTTTGGATTCCACTCAGATTATTACAAGGCTGGTCCATGGAACCAGAATCACCTTATTCGTATCAGAGATTTTTTCAAATTGTTTTGATGTGCAGCTTTACGCTTTTATGCACAACAACGACACCAAACTCCTAAATGAAATCCTATAGATTTTCTTTTCTCTTTAATACTTTGGTGTCAGATTTCGCCCCCCAGAATTACACTTTGCCTTGATATCTACACTAAAGCTGATTCCTGTGAGATTTCCCCTAAATTGTGGACCTCATCTGAAGCCTCGCCACACACCTCGCGCAACTGAGCATGCATGGACCTCGTTTGTGGTCAGACGGACTATTATTTCTGTCGTTTTGCGAGTTCACAATGCGTTTATATCAGTTGGGCGCTCTTAATATCTTTGCCTATATACTCTGAAAGCTTGAGTACAAATGCAGTGTCTAACAATGGGCTGAGAGAAGATAAATGTAAACAGGTCCTCTTTGTCTAATTGACCTTGTACAGTACTGTACATATCTACTGTTGCGTTCAGACTTTATAAAAAAACACTATATATTTAAGAATCTTGTCATATAACTTTTCTACCTACTGTGTTAGTGCGTGCATGGATTGTTGCTACTCCTTGGCCACACAGACCACTCTTGAGTTATGCTATATAATATATTTCGCCATTGAAGTCGGGACAGATAGAGTGCAACTCTATCTGATCTCTAATGTATATCGTTGACAAAGTACAATTATACAAACAAACCACCAAATCAAGTAATGTGGAGGAACTCTAATAGCAACAACTTAAGCTGATTAATTGCTTTAATTAAACAAAACACCTCCTCATGCTTGGCACGAGGGCTGCAGGCACCAGTGGATGGGTATTTTTTTGATCAGACTTTCCAAACCGTGAAACCGGGCCTTTCCATCTGCCTCTACCCAGTACCACCCCCTGCTCCAACCAACCCGGTGCCTCCCCACTACCATTACTAGTACGGACCAAACCAATTCCAAAATGAGATGAACCTACAGCCCAATTCATGTTCGACTCACACATCTACATAGATACACCCCGTGCATCAAAAATTGGTCACGACACACAATTTTCAAGAAATGTCTAGTTTAAATAATACATGTACACAAGTTTCATACATACTGTACACCATACAGTAAAACTGTAATTCCCAATAAACCCGCATATGCGTTCCTTAGACCACGCATGCGCCTACATTAAAAGACCCGCACATACACGGTCAAAAACAAACACATGCATTCTCAGAAAACAGGGCGTATATGCATTCATAGCGACGCATGTGCACTACTGTACTTTACGGATTTCATATTTCTTGCTTACTAATAGAGTACAGTAATCATTTCATATTCTTTTACAATTAATCTATCAATTGACAGCTAGACGGTGTCGTGGAATTAGAAATTTTTTAAATTTTGAACCTTTTAATACTGTTGTGATTTTTTTTTTTTAGTGCCATTGGAGTGGGGCATGCATAACCTGTAACATAGAACAAAATTAATTCTGCAAGTGAGTATATTGACTAGGTGTATGTTATTTAAATTAATTTGGTTAAATTTTCAATGTCAATGCACAGTGACGGTAATACAAGATTTTCTACCTTTCTATATTTTTATATTTTATTTTAGTGAGCGCATAAAGATATCACTATAAACATAATTATCTTTTATACTACTATGTGGATGTATTCACGAAATAAAAACATTGTTCTGTTTCTGTGATATGACAGTATTTAGTTTTCACATTGATGGGGATTTTGGCCACCCTATCGACTGGATGGGATTATAGAAATAAACAAAGCAGTCCCCCCCCCTCCCCCACTTTGCTTCTACCAACCAGTGGAAAACTCTCCCCCAGCGAAACACCAGTGGAACATGGTCTCTTCTCACTTTATTCTATGCCTTTCTCTCTCATTTAGAAATGACACGCATACCTAAGAGTTCCATAAACCCGCTTCCGGTATAGCCAAGCATAACACAAACCCTTAGTTTTTATTTCTGTTCTCATGCAATTGCAGGATAGTGACTAGTTGTACTATCTTATATATATACTCTTTCATTTTTTTTAACTAATTGGTGGTGGTGACCATCACAGATATACGGATTAAATTATTCGATACATATATTATTTAGGACAAGCTGTTATACTAGGGGGCAAGTTGTGAAGTTAGTTGGAACGTTACTAACTGAAAATGGATATGGACATGCAGGGAAGATGTAAGAGTAATACACTAACCTGCCCGGGATCAGGGCCTTGGATACCAGGGTAGTCAGGAGGTCCGGTTCTTCTGAGGTCGAGACAGCGGCAGGCAGGGGCAGTCAGGTACCCCCATAAGTTCAAAACCCAGGCCGCATCACAGGAACAAGGCATAGCTCAACAGGGAACAGAGTTCATTTGATGAGTAAAGATTGCATGCTATTGAAAGGCCCAGAAGCAGCTGTAGGCAACTGAGGAACCAGAGAGAGCTGACTTCCTGTCCGCAGCCATCCCCCCCTTTTAAAAAAACAAAATTTGGGGGCAATATATGACTTGTTCGTCGGCCATCTTGGTATCCAACAGATCACTTATAGTAGGCTGCTGTAAAACTACACTAGCAGAGTGTCTCACCTTTTGGTGTGATACCTGAAATGGAAAAGGGTATTATAACTGTTTTACCTGTTTTACATAACTGGACAGAATACATTCTAATAAATGTAAAACACATTCCCTTGAGAACTGTGCTTACCACTTTACATCTTGCTCAGTATCGGTGAGTGGGCTGCAATAACATATACTAAGAGAGTGAAACAGAAAATATGGGATGCAGATTGATTGGGCCATGTATTTGTCTATTGCTCCTGTGAGTATATAGATAACCAGATGCACAATCACAAATTTTTTTGACAAAATTTTTGTTTTTTATTTAATTGTACTGTATCTGTATTTTTTTTTGGTGGGATGCTTTTTTTAATGTTGCAAAATTCATTGCCATTGGTGGTAATCCTGAAAACCCATTGTGCATAGTTTTTACCACAGTGTACAATCAATGGGTAGAGGAAGGTGGAGGATTGGGGTAGATTTCCCAGGGTTCTTATGCCTTCCGTTGGTAGCGGGAGGAGGTTTAACCCTTGAAGCCCATATGCAGTTACTAATCGCTAAGGTGATTAAACGGTCCAGGCCAGTAGTTTACATTAATTTTTTTTTCTGTCAGTGGCCACTGAAGACTAGGAGGATGTGGAGGCCAAGATGAAGATGTCCTTTCATCATGACAGGGGTAATGTAGCAATTATATTTAGTAAGATGCTGGCTGGGGTACTGTTTTAAATTTATGGTCCTTTTTTGTAAGGAACCTAAATGGGAAAAATAGGATATTATACTGCTTGTATCCCTGTTAAATTACAGTTCTGCAGGAATGACTCACTGATTGCTGTAAGCATTATTTTCAATTGTTTGACAACACATGAGCAACCCGATCACTAGTCTTTTTTACAGAAACTGCACACCTTTGTCTGCTGTTGGAGAAACCTGAATCTGAGTATCAACAAAAAAAGTTTAGTATAACTATAAACAATTTTTATCTACAGTATAAATTATATTCCTAGTAGACATACCCGCACATTCTACAAAAAACAGTAACCCACAAAATTATATGATTTATACATAAACAGGACATTAAAACAGTTTACGAAAAAGTAATTTTGTATAGTTAAGCACTTTAACCTGACATGTCCATAGGTCAGCCCAAATTTTTGCATCTCATTTGCCTGATGTTTGTCCACACCACTGTGCGATCATGTTCTTCTGCAGATTATCGGAACCCTCTGGCGCACCTCCCTAATTTTTTCCATGGCTGATCTTATCCCCAGCCGCATCATTCTTTCCCTGTGAAAATAAGGAGCAAGGATAAAGATGTAAAAGAGTTGTGCATGTATA
Source organism: Ascaphus truei (assembly GCA_036426205.1). Lineage (NCBI taxonomy): Eukaryota > Metazoa > Chordata > Amphibia > Anura > Ascaphidae > Ascaphus > Ascaphus truei. The sequence goes on along the minus strand of CM071568.1, from coordinate 214,584,123 downwards.
GACATACTGACTTGGTGGTAGTGTGAAGAACAAAGATTATAAAAAGACAAGTGTACTGTATGCAGTACTGTACTTACTCCGGTCTTCTGACAAGGCGGTCCCTTCTTCGAATCTTAATCTTTCATGGGCATTATCAAACCGAACACAATTTAGTGTATATCTGGATGCCGCGCTTCCTCTAGCCAACATTCCGATGTGCATTGTTTCTGTAGCCCTTCTTGTATATGCACAATTATTGCCATGCTTTATTCCTTGGCAATGTTTTTGGTCATTTGCGCTTTTCAGAAGGACTGAACCACTATGAAATGTGTATTTTCCATGTGAATTGCTCTTTGTTATCCTTATGCTGTATTAAAAGGTAAAGCCAAAGGGCCGATATTGCATACTTTTGACAACATACAAATTGTAGTCACAACCCTACATCGATGCTGCCCCCGTGATGTGGCATGATTGTAACATAAAGCCTCACAGAATTGCCTAGCCACACTCACTAACTAAACAAACTCTTATTCTCTTGTGGTTTAAGATACTAGTATCTTGTGATTAACAATAAGATCATCCACAGCATCTATGGATTTTAGAACCTTCTGGGCGGCTGCTGTCCCAGCCAAAATCCTTGAAAGCGAAAGACGGCAGCTGTAAACCCGAGACCCCAAATCAAAAAGCTAAATGGGGAAGAAACCAAGCGCAAGCAACAAAACTCTTAGGTGAATAAACCCGTGGGGGGGAACCGATGTGGCGAAAGAATATAGGCAAAATCATTCCCCACTAGTGTGTTTTGGAAAAAGGGACGAAGGAACAGAAAGGATACAAAGAAACAGAAGAGCAAACGACCCTCCCCCAACGACCGCCCCTCGCCCTTTCACCCCTCCCCCCCCCCCCCACTCCCCCCCCCTTCCCCCCCCCCCCCCCCCCTTCCCCCCCCCCCCTTCTCCCCCCCCCTCCTCTCCTCCCCCCCCCTCCCCCTCCCCTCCCTCTCCCCCCCCCCCTCCCCCTCCTCCCCACCCCCCCCTCCCTTTTTCCCTCCCCGCCCCACCCCAACCCCCCCCCCTCCCCGCCGCCCCCCCCCCCCCTCCGCCCTCCCCTCCCCCCCCTGCGCCCTTTTCTCTCCTCCATTCTTCCCCCTTCTCCCCCCCCTATCCCCCTTCGCATTGCTCCTGCTTTGGATGCCCTCTCACCTTGCCCTAGATACAGCACATCCCAACCTGGCCCCTTATCAACTTTTCCCATGGATCCACACTGCCCAAGCCAGTTTCCATATTTCCCAGCCCAACTTCCAACTTATCCAGCTCTCGACATATCATGTGGTAACTGTCGGGTGGATGTGGAACCCTGTCCCAATGCAGCCATACAGGGACAAGTGGAAACACAGGTCTCGTCTTCTAGCAGCAGGAGAGAGCAACACATCTGAGTGGGCACCCCTCCCGACCCCCTGGAGGCAACCCTCTCCTCCCCTGTTCTCCATGCGATCCCCCTTATCTTACGAACATCACCGATGGGGTGACATTTGTTCTCCAAGCCCCCCTGCGAAGGGAGAAACCTGAAGGAAATGTAAACCCAAGCTGTTAGCTATGCCTGCTTTCATTCAAAAACACACCTGCAGCACCACAGAGACAAAGACCACAGCTGATCCTGGGACTGCAGTGTTACATCCTGTTTTCTGTTAACCAACAAAATCATTCAGATACGGTATGCAAGAAAGTGAGCAGACAGCCGGATTGATTTGCCGTGCTAATTTTTTTAAGCACCTTCAGTTTTGAGCAGTATACTTAATGGTGAACCAAGTAAAACTTTGAGACAGTTTGAGGAAGAGAGGGCAATTCCCACCAATTTTTTTTTGAGGAGAGCCATTATAAACGAACTAAAGAAGCATTTAAAATTACTACGCACCAATTCAAGACCGCAACACAATCTCATTGCATTTTGTGGCATCATAGCGCTCTGCGCTGGAGTTCTCCGGGCGAAGAAGACGATTTATGAACTAATAAATAAAGTTTTTAATGGTAGTAAATACAGTTTTAACAGAAAATATTTTTTTAATTGAGTTACTTTATGGTAGTGTATTGTTTAATTATTTTTTCATTCGTGTTTTTGCAGGTTTGGCGGGCTGATAACCACAAAACCCTGTTTGGTGCACGAAACACCATCCGTTGATCCAGGCCAGTTCCATGTAAACTGTATTCAATGCATCTAACCCGCTTTCTTTTCTTCTCTAAAAAACCATCTCACAATTATTTTACTTTTTAGCATGTAAAAGAGCTCACTAAGATGTTATTTGGTGGTGGAGATTGTCTTATTGTACATTTTAAAATGCAAAATTCAAACTCATCCATGGATATCAATGGCTCAATGATTTGGGCCAATTGTATTGATTTAGGTGGAAAAAATGCGGCCCAATCTCCAATTACCATCAACCCATTAACCACCCCACCCCCCCCCCCCCTTCTGCCAACTCGGAGCTACACAATGTGGCAATCTTTTTTAACTGTCACTTTGTTACAGCATCATTTTAGTTCATTACAAAACACACTACTAACTTGGTTAGAACCTCTCATTCCCTAATGGAATGCTAATTGTATCCTTTATCCCCATTACAAACTTCTTAAGATGAAAATATTTCTGAGCCACGGGCCTTCCTTTGTCCAGAATTCATGCCTGTAAGCAACTTCAGTCTTGTAATGCTCTTGTATGTTTAATTGTCTATTTTTTTTTAAATTAATATGCTAATGGAGGGTTTCCCTCCATATTCACTCCGCTTGAAGGCCAATGAATCATGAAAACATGGAGTATCAACATTCCTTATCTATGTAGGGGCACGCAATGTCCTCCCATTACTAAGTATCGATAATTTTTTTGGGATGTAATGTTTAAAAGTAGTTTGCTAAGATGCATATCTATGTTTATTAATATTGTGGCTGAAGATTACCAATGATTAATCATTTGTTATTTTTAGTTATGCACTAAAATATATTGGTCTAATTAAAAAAAACCCATTTGTAACTTTCTTTTTTTTACAAGATTGATAAAACATCTCCAAAATGCTTTCGCCCAGGTTGAAAAAAAGCTGCCTTGGAAGAGAATACTTGTCCAACTGGCATATTTGCTCCTAAAAAAAAAAAAAAACAAAAAAAAAAAAAAGGATGTGCGACCAGTAAAATGCCTAGCAGCAGGGAACGATATTCAAAATCTGGCTAGATAAACAGATGTTTTGCAAAGATGTTGTTCCCGCTGTCCATTATGGTCAGGTACAGTATTCTAGTCTATTCTATACTCTATCACTGCTTATTTACAGTAGATCCGATGTAAAAACTCAGTGATATTTGCATTGTAGTGCAGTATGTTGTTGTAATCAAGCAGTGCAATAAAGTCCTGCTACAATCTGTAATATTGTGGTTTATGTTAAGATGTTGGTCTGCCTGATAATCTCCACCAAATATAACCTTAAGGTGTTGGTTTGGGGCGCATTATCATGCTCAATTAGTAATAAGCCAACTAATGTGTTTTAAAAGTATAGAAACTCATGATTTTTGATATCTTGTATTTTCTTGGCCAATACTTTGTCTGCTTTACTTACTGTAGGCAGACAAAGGCTTTTAACCTTTTTTTAAAAGGTTTAAAAAATGATACAAAGCTAAAAATCTCACACACCAGTGGGGTGCTAATTTCATTTGTAAACCAGAATTTTGTCCTGGATCTGACAATGTGTATAGGTTTGGGAGAAAACAAAAAGAAAACAGCACACATGCTCATAGTGAAGTAAATCAAGGATAAAATGTATTAAATATCCAAGGATAAGTCAATGTGCGTACATCAGGGAAATAGTAAAACAACGCTTTCATGGGACAGTTACCATACATACACCACACCAACATGAAAGACCTGGAAAATCACCGGATCAGCAGTCATCCAGCTCCATAGGTAGGACAATCACAGGTCACCCAGTGATGAAGCTGTCAAACAGGTGGGGTGCAAGTGGAGGGGCAGCAATCAAGTCCCCAAATATCAAAGTCCCCAAGCAGTCTCAGTCCACATCTCTAACCATGACAACTGACCTCCACGTTAGCTCTGGGGCTTCCGTCTGCGCTCAAGTGATGTCCACGCCGAAATTGAAACGGATCCGCAAAGGGGAGCAGTGTGAATATAGGAGCTTGGGGACTAGATTAAACTCAGTATCTTGAATAAAAAGCATATTCCAACATGTTTCATGGCTCTAACTGCCGCTTCATCATCATGGAAAAATGCGTATTAGCATTGGTGGTATTACCCCCAACCTGTCCCGATTGGTCACTAATTTAGGTAACTCTCCAATCGGAGCTGGTGTGGGAGGGGATACACATCCATTTTATACAATGATCTTGAATTACCAAAACTTTAATAAAAACTTAAATACAAATACATCCGTAAGCACAAAACGGGCTAAATTATTAATGCATATTATATATAGCAATTGTTAAGCCATGTGATAGCTGGAAAAACAAAAAGATATGATTGGTATGAACACTTGTACTAAAATCCCAGAATATATAATAACAAACAAATAAAATTATCATAATTAAAATATAATATATTGTATAACCCATCTTATTTACAAAATAAACCAAAAATCAAGACAATAAATAAACGGATATATAATCAAAGCAATCTCTAAATGAACAAGACAAAACTAAGAATAAATTATAAAGACCAATAGCAATGTCTTCAGTTTGGAGAACCTGGATACATCAAATTCAGTCATTAGCTTCTCTTTGATTTTGTCTTTTTTTCCCTTGAAGATGTCATTATTGATTGTCCTTGTATTACATAACAAAATGTGGTAACACCAGTAATCCAATACCTAAATTTATATTTGCCGTCTATAGACATTATGGGGTAGAATTTACATCAGAAATATTCAGAAATAACAAGTCAGTAATTAAAATATATGTTCATATAAACTACCAAAAACATGAAGAAAAAGTACAAAGAATGTGATGGCATATGTGTGTTAGGCTAGCATATCTAAATCCCCGCAGAGAAAAGCTAGGAAAAATACATTATTGTACAACTTTCAATGGAAACCTTTGTCCATGGGACCACATTGAATTAAACTTCTGTCTCCACGATCATTAAGTATGTGTAAGATTTTCCATTAGCATCATATCCCATATTCTCTTGACACAGAGATCTCTCGAGGGTGTCACAACTATTTCCAGCACTCTCGATCATGCATCAGCAACTGTTATAAAAAGTGGGACAGTAATATAAGGGCTTTTAGGAACCTATATTAAGAAATGGGCTGACCTAAACGATCAGAGGAGGGATCTAATGGAAGAGCTATCTTTAAAATTGTGCTGTGGAAACATAAGGATTTTCTTACTAAGGCCATGTTCCATAGTGATCGCGAGCGACCCATAATACGGTGACGGCACTGCGCGGCATGAACTAGATGGCTCCTCTATGAGGCCATCGATAGTGTGTGCAAGGAAGCACACGGCGAGGCAGTATTTCCAGTAAAGACAAGCTTTTTGAGCTTTGGTGCAGCGGCCGGCGACGTTTGGGTCACGGTCACGTCATGTGTGTGTGTCATCCATTTGGTGTCAAACCGGCCTTGTGATATCATGCCTCCCGCACACCCTCTCTCGCTCTCTCGCTCTCTCGCTCTCTCGCTCTCTCGCTCTCTCGCTCTCGCTCTCTTTCGCTCTCTCTCTCTCACCCACTCTCGCGCTCTCACCCACTCTCTCTTACACTCAGGATCTGGATCTCTTATTTACCCTATATAATTAACTGCCCTATACCTACACCGAAATAACCAATACTGCTATCTTCCAGATCTAACTCTCGAGCTTCACACGGAAGACATCGGAATCCCCCCTAACCCAGAAGACAGGTAAGGAACACCTCCCCTCCAATGTATAACATTGCGGGAATGAGGGTACCTGGACATTGAGGGACTGCGGATCAGGTAAGATCACAAGCGGGATTGCTGCTTTAGATATTGTGACGAGGGGGCATCCAGGCACTAGTTATGGGGTTCAGGAAACTAGTCATTCACATCTGTTTTTTTTCTAAATCCGACATTTACACATACACACACGTACACTGGCGACACACTTTATTCGAGCTCGGCTAGTCCCACGAATTCGGGTAACCCTGGGTGTATGTGAGTTTGTGACTGTTTTCTGTCCCGAGTGCATGTGAGTATTTTCCAAGCAGGGATTGAAGCATTTTATTCCCGCTGGCTGCAAAACTGCACCAGTATATGATATATATAATGCATTACAATTCATAATTTATGCCATCTGGTAGACACGCAAGCATTGCAGCCTATTAAATCCTAATCATTTCATTTAACAGATCCCGCCCGTCAGCCAGGCTGAACCCAGGCTGGGAAGCCAACACACGGGGCTGTCAGAGGTGAGGACGGCGCATTCCAGGTATCTGCCAGGTACATACTGGGTATTTGCTCGAATAAAGTGTGTCGGTGCAGTAACAAGACTAATTGTAGTATATGTAATACAATAAATAAACTAATGTCAAAAACAAATGTTGTTCTTACTAGGAATTTATTTCATTTTTTTTTTAAAGCGGACTAGGGGCGGGTAGGGGGCGGGCTAGGGCGGGGCTAGGGCGAGTAGATTTTTTGTTCGGCGAGTATTTTGGGTGATTTGTCGAACACTGTATATGTATATATTATAATATATTATATATATATATTATCTATATACTATATATATAATATATAGTCTATTATGTATAATATATATATTTATATATACTATTATCTATATATAATATCTATGTTAACAGAGCAGATGGCACACAAATACAGATGAAGACAGGTGCTTAGTCCCATATGAATGAATATAATCAAAGGCTCCTTACCAGGCAGACCAGAGAATCCAGGGAATCCAAAGTAGGCACAGCAAGGAAGAGACAGCACACTTATTAGCAAAAAGAATTGTATTAGTAAAGCAGGCACAAAACACCAACGTTTCGGTCCTAAAAAAGGACCTTTATCAAGGGAGTGCTATACATTTATATATATATATATATATTTTTTTTTTTTACATATGCCCAGCAGTTAAGGGTATCCTGCGTTTTTTGCACTGTTCATTTATCCAGTAGGATACTGAATTGTGATATAAGTGGTCCTACAGTGGTCCTACAGTATATTCTCTCCTTTGGTGTCACAAATAAGGCTGAAATTAAAATATTTAATGAGGAAGAGTTAGATTCTATTTAAATTTACTCCTGAAGAGGCCTTTGGCCCAGTAAGACCAACTGACCATAATAAAGATTTAGAAAGACTCAAACGAAAAGAAATTGTGTTTTTTTTCACACGTTAATACCTTTACGGAAAATTAAAATCCGAGGGGATTCATAATACGAAATCATCCAACTATAGGGAATGACAACACAGATTTTTGTGAGTATTGGTGAAAAATTCTGAACAGAGCCTCTTAGTCACTGAAGAGGTAGGTAATCGTTTAAGTAAAGTGAGACATGAAATTCTCAAAACTGAAATTGTAATTGAGCAAACATATCAAAATGAGATCACTGTTCAATCATTAGAGGATCTTAAGACACGCCTGCAGAAATTCAAGGAAGATCTATTGCACTTTAAAAAAACAAACATTTTAAAAAGTAGTGAATTACTATAGTATAAAGACAATTCTGTTTATCAATGAACTAAAGTAGAAAGGCATAATCTACTTGTTCCAAGGGCACATTTATAAGACCAGACGCAGCAACGAGCGATTCAGATGCCAGTTCATTGGCTAAGGGCACCACCCAGTGGACCGCAGGCTCTTTTTTAGGAAGAAGAAAACCAGCGACAGTAATGAAACGGGACGAAGACAAGGAGGGTCAAAGTAAAATCCACGTACTTCCTCTGTTCTACGCTCACACCAGTGATTAGTATGAATATCTTGGTGATACATTTGTCTAACTATCAATTAACGGAAAAGGAATTATCTGTGCTATCCAAAGGACCATCCTTTGATCCAACTACCAGATCTAACCCTTTTGATTTAGTGAATTATTAAAACTTGAACACAATGTTAATATGAAATATATTATATTTACAAACTACTGGGACGGCTATGGGGAGCAATGTGGCTCATATGCAAACCTCTATATTGCAGACTTTGAGAAACGTTATATCTATGAAACAGACTATTTGTGAGGAATCCGCTCCTGGGTTTGGCTGGAACCCATCCTTCAGGAGCTTGGCAGGTTCCAGACAACTTTTCCCTGCTTCTGCAATCACCTGCCTCTTGCTGCCTCCTGTGCAGCTCTGGCCTGATTGGCCTCCTGTGCTATTTAGATACTGCCCCGCCCTCAGGAAGTGGCTGGACATAGACTTTGCAATACCAGTTGCAAGTAACTGTGCTTGTCACAGACTCTCTGTTTGGCCTGCTAGGCCTCCTTGTGCCTTGTCTCCTGCTCCTATTCCCCAGCTTCCCAAGGCCTTCTTGCATAGTAGCCCCAGCGCTGCTTTCCTTGTTCCTGGCAGACTTCGTCTTTGCCGTGCTGAAGCTGGTTCCCCCAGTGTTTCCTGTGGCGTGTCTGCACCCTTCGTTCCTGTGGCCTTCACCCTTCTCTGTTCCTGTTCCCTCCTTCCAGAAACCTGCCGCGCGGAAGCGGCTTCACTGAACTTTCCCTGCCTTCCCGTGCTGAAGCGTTGGATTCCCAGCACTGTGGCTTCTGGTTCCTGCTTCCTCCAAGTGGATTTAGTTCCTGTGCTGAAGTCCTTGTACTGAAGCTTCTTGTTCCTGTGTCTCCTGTCCTTTCCCTGTCGTGCTGCAGCACCTTTGCTGAAGCGTCTCCGTTGAAGTGGCTTCACTCAAGGTTCTTGCCTTCTACGCTGAAGTAGCTTCACCCAAGATTAACTGATGACGACCTTGGCTCGTATCCTCGACCATCGCTCCTGTGCCGCCTGCCTTGATCCCTGCCTGGATAACGTTAACCCTGCTTTCGCCAATCCTGACCTGGCTATGTTTGACTATGGACGGCGCAACCCTGAACCGGCTTCGAGGCCTAAGGTCGGTGTTTTCATATCCCCACCTCAGTCCCGCGGCCCGGTCCCGGTTTGTGGCGAGCACGATCGTGACACTATTAAAGATTACATTTTACTGCAGGTACATAGACAATATCTTCTTTATGTGGAGGGTACGTCTAATGAACTTAAAGGATTTTTTTTACTATTTAGATGGACTCTCTACACCAGTGCACTGTACCAAAAATTGGAGTGAAAAACACATTTCTTTCTTAGATGTACTTTTAACATACAAAAATCATAGACTACACAGCTACTTATATTGTAAACCTACTGAGAGAAATGCCACAAGCTGTCATCCAGAAACACGGAAAGAAATGTTGCCCTATCCGCAGAAAATTAGGGCATCGAAAGATTGTAAAAAGACCGCTACAATTAGAAAGAACCTTGGCAGATATTAAAACACGATTTATTACTAGAGGGTATAAAAAATCTACTGTAGAGAAGACTCTTACTAAGCAGCTTCCGATCACTACTAGAATTAAGGACACAGAAAGAATTACCATTGTAATTAAGTACACCACTACAAGCAAATTTGTAAACAAATGTATCCAGATTCACTGGAAAATCCTACAGTCCGATGATACATTTATACAAGCCTGCATGAATTTACCCAGATTTTCCTATAGGAGAGTAGAAAATTAGAAAGACATACTTATCAAAACAGATAGAAAGGAATAGTATAATGTCCTTAATAGTACTCCAAAATAAGGATGCTTTAAATGTCCCATCTGTTGGTGTGCAATAGCATGAACATAGGGAATCAGTTCCACCACCCAAGAAGTGGGAAAGTCTAAAAAAATTAAGAGCAGAATTACTTGCATGACCACATGTGTTATTTATATGATCAAATGTCCCTGTGGACTATGTTACATAGTGAAAACAAATCGTATGCTTAAAACAAGGTTCACTGAACATAAGAGTAAAATCACCCATGCAGCAGAGGAGACGGCTTTAATAACACATTGTAACACGTTCAAACATCCAGTTTCAACTCTTAAAATCATGGGGATTGAGCAGGTACATAGAGCAACGCCAGGTACGGAAAATTATATAATCCTTCTACAAAGGGAGGCATACTGGATCTACATGTTAGATACAGTCTTCCCTAAGGGATTAAATGATAACTTGTCTTTGGGTTGCTTCCTAGAAAGTAGACAAATTATCTATACAGTCCCTACATTTCTATCTATAGGTATAAATCTGATACTGCTGTTGTTGCCTTAAATCTTTGGCTACAAAGGGTCAGTTTCTTTTATTAACTTTAACATCAGGAGAATATTTCTACAGCATGTACATCAGGACAAGCAGTCAAAAGGATAATATATTACTACAACAAATCACCAATGAGATTAAGAGGGATCATTCAATTTAAAAAAAAGTGAAATCACAAATTTACACTTTCACTGGTACATGGTCAGGGTGGAAGATATGTTAGTTCTCAGTTTCTTAAACATCTGTTTTCTTCCACTGATATGGTATTTCATACTGGCCATAGATGACATGAACTAGGAGAAAAACATATAATTTGGAGCTGAACATCAACAGACAGAGGGCAAATATGCAGTAGCGTTACCAAGTAACAGGAATCACAAATCAGATGATACAAGACGCTGCAGGAGAGATTTCCAAGGCAACAGGATGATAATGGAATGAGGTCACACTGGATACACCCATACGATGCATTATCCCGGAAGATACTCCCTCGAAGACGTCAGATGCCGGAATGAATTCCATTGGAGCAGGGGAAGCACTGAGGAAGCATCATCCCAGACTGAGGACACGCCTCCAAGCACACAAGACGCCATATTGGAGCAGGGGAAGCACTGAGGAGGCATCATCCAGGACAGAGGAACGCCCCCAAGCAAACCAGATGCAGCAAAGTAGTAGGGGAAGCGCTGAGGAGGCGTCATTCAGGACAGAGAACATTCCCCAAGTGCGCCAGATGCCACAAACAGCTCTAATGGGCCAGTAGAAGGACGTGGACCTATGTCAGAGGACTGACCACAGCTTGGACTATTTAATTTGTATGGGACTATAGAAAGGACTCCATTTGAATCACTTGTTATGCCACTTTCACTTGATAAAGGCAAATTACAGGCCAAAACATTGTGTTTCTCTTTGGCACAATCAATTTTGCTTGATGAAAATCTGTAGTGCTCTTATTCATCTACAATAGTTTGGATTCACTCTAGATTATTAGCAGGCTGTCCATGGAACCAGAATCACCAGTATTCGTATCAGAGATTTTTTCATTTTTTGATGTGCAGCATTTACGCTTTTATGCAAAACAAACGACACCAGACTATCCTATGAAATCCTATAGATTTTCTTTTCTTTTATACATTTGGTGCAGATTTCGCCCCCCAGAATTACACTTTTGCCTTGATATATACAGCTAAAGCATGATTAATGTGAGATTTCCCCCTAAAATTGTGGACCTCATCTGAAGCCTCGCCACACACCTCGCAGCACTGAGCATGCATGGACCTCGTTTGTGGTCAGACGGAACTATTATTTCTGTTGTTGCAGTTCAATGCGTTTATATCAGTTGGCGCTCTTAATATCTTTGCCTATAATACTCTGAAAGCTTGAGTACAGTGCAGTGTCTAAAACATGTGTCTGAGGAGAAGATAAAATGTAAACATGTCTCTTTGTCTAATGACCTTGTACAGTACTGTACATATCTACTGTTGCAGATTCAGACTTTATTAAAAAAAACACTATATATTTACAGAATCTGTGTCATAACTTTTCTACTGTGTTGTGCGTGGCATGGGAATTGGTGCTTACTCCTTGCCACACAAGACCATCTTGCAGTTATGCTTATATGATATATTGCGCCATTGAAGTCGGGACAGATAAGAGTGCAACTCTATCTGATATCTATATGTATATCGTTGACAAGTACAAATTATACAAACAAACACCAAATCAAGTAATGTGGAGGAACTCTAATAGACACAACTTAAGCATGAATTATTGCTTTATTAAAACACCTCCGCATGCTGGCAAGAGGGACTGCAGGCACCGTGGATGGGTATTTTTGATCAGACCTTTCCAAACCGGGCCTTTCAATCTGCCTCTACCCAGTACCTGCTCCAACCCGAGTGCCTGCCCCAATACCATTACTAGTACGGACCAACCAATTCCAAAAATGAGATGAACCTACATCCCAATTACATGTTCGACTCAAACATCTACATAGAGTACACCCCTTGCATCAAAAATGGGTCACTGACACACAATTTTCAAGATGTCTAAGTTAAATATACATGTACACAAGTTTACATACAGTACTGTACAACCATACAGTAAAACTGTAATTCCCAAATAACCCGCATATGCGTTCCTTAGACCACGCATGCGCCTACATTAAAAGACCCACATACACGTTCAAAAACAAAACACATGCATCTACATGAAAACATGCGTATATGCATTCCATAGACGACGCATGTGCATACTGTACTTTACGGATTTAAATATTTCTTGCTTACTAATAGAGTACAGTAAATAATTTCATAATTCTTTTACAGAATTCAATCTATCAAATTGACAGCTAGAAGGTGTCGATGGAAGTAGAACATTTTTTATAATTTTGAACCTTTTAATACTGTTGTGATTTTTTTTTTTTAGTGCAATTGGAGTGGGCAGGCACATACCTGTAACATAGACAAAATTAAATTCTGCAAGTGCAGTATAGTGACTAGGTGTATTTTATTTAAATTAAATTTTTAAATTTCAAATGCAATGCACAGTGACGGTAATACAAGAGTTTCTACCTTTTCTATATTTTATATTTTTATTTTAGTGAGCGCATAAAGATATACTATAAACATAATTATACTTTTATACTACTATGTGGATGTTTCACAGAAATAAAAACATTGTTCTGTTTCTGTGAATATGACAGTATTTAGTGTTCACATTGATGGGGGATTTGGCCACACTATCGACTGGATGGATTATAGAATAAACAAAGCAGTCCCCCCCCCTCCCCCACTTTGCTTCTACCAAGTGGAAAACTCTCCCCCAGGCGAAACACCAGTGGAAAATGTCTCTTCTCACTTATTCTATGCCTTTCTCTCATGTGTAGAAAATGACACGCATAGCCTAAGAGTTCCATACACACGCTTCCGTATAGACAAAGCATAAACACAACCCCTGTAGTTTTTATTTCTGCAATTGCAGGATAGTGACTAGTTGTAATATATATATATATATATATATTATTTTTTTTAATAATTGTGGTGGGTACATACAGATATACTGTATAAATTATTAGATACATATATTATTTAGACACTGTTATACTAGGGGAGCAGTTGTGAAGTAGGTGGAACGTTACTAACTGAAAAATAGGATATGGACATGCAGGGAAGAGGTAGAGAGTAATACACTAACCTTGCCCTGGGATCAGGGGCCTTGGATACAAGGGTAGTCAGGTCCGGTTCTGAGGTCGAGACAGGCGGCAGGCAGGGGCAGTCAGGTACAAACATAAGTTCAAACACAGGCAGGCAATCACAGGAACAAAGGCAGAGCTCAACAGGGAACAGAGTACATTGGATGAGTAAAGATTGCATGCTATTTAAAGGCCAGAAGCAGCTGTAGGCAATAGAGGACCAGAGAGAGGCTGACTTCCTGTCAGCAGCCATCTTAATTGGGGCAATATATGACTTGGTCCGTCGGCCATCTTGGTATCCAGACAGATCACTTATAGTAGGCTGCTGTAAACTACACTAAAGCAGAGTGTCTCACCTTTTGTTATGATAACTGAAAATGGAAAAAAGGGTATTATAAAACTGTTATCCTGTTTTACATAACTGAAAGAATACATTATAATAAATGTAACACATTCCCTTGAGAATCTGTGCTTACCACTTTACATCTTAGCTGCAGTATCGGTGAAGTGGGCTGCCATAACATATACTAAAGCTGAGTGAAAACAGAAAATATGGGATGCAGATTGATTGGCAATGTATTTGTCTATGCTCCTGTGAGTATAGAGATAACCAGATTCACAATCAATAAATTTTTTGACAAATGTTTGTTTTTATTTAATTGTAATGTATTGTATTTTATTTTGTGGATGCTTTTTTTAATGTTGCAAATTCATTGCCATTGTGGTAATCCTTGAACCCATTGTGGGCATAGTTTTACCACAGTGACAATCAATGGGTAGAGGAGGTGGAGGATTGGGGTAGTTTCCCCAGGGGTTCTTAGGCCTCTCCGTTGGGTAGCGGGAGGGGAGGTTAACCCCTTGAAGACCATAGCAGTTAATAATCGCTAAGGTGATTAAACGGTACAGGCCAGTAGTTACATTATTTTATTTTCTGTCAGTGGCCACTGAAGACGAGGAGGATGTGGAGGCCAAAGATGAAGATGGCCTTCATCATGACAGGGGTAAGTACAAATTATATTTAGTAGATGCTGGCTGGGTAATGTTTTAATTTTAATGGTCCTTTTGTTAAGGAACCTGAAAATGGGAAAAATAGGATATTATACTGTTATAGTATCCCCTGTTATTACAGTTCTGCAGGAATGACTCACTGATTGCTGTAAGATTATTTTCAAGTTGTTGACAAAACATGAGCAACCGATCAATAGTCTTTTTTACAGAAACTGACACCTTTGTCTGCTGTTGGAGAAACCTGAATCTGGAGGAGCACAAAAAAAAGTTTAGTATAAACTATAACAATTTTTTATACTACAGTATAATTATATTCTAGTAGACATACCCGCACATTCTAAAAAAAAAACAGGTAACACAAAATGTATATGATTTATACATAAACAGAGACATTAAACATTTAAGAAAAAGTAATTTTGTATAGTAAAGCACTTTACCTGACATGTCCATAGGTCCAGCCCAAATTGCATCTCATTTGCCTGATGTTTGTCTCACACACTGTGCGATCATGCTTCTTCTGCAGATTATCGGAACCTCTGCAGCACATCCCTAATTTTTTCCATGGCTGATCTCATCCACCAGCCGCATCACTTCCCTGTGAAAATAAGGAGCATGATAAAGATTAAAAGAGTGCAGGTATAGACATACTGTGTGGTAGTGTGAAGAAAAAGATTATAAGCAGAAGTGTACTGTATGCAGTACTGTACTTACTCGGTTCTGACAAGGCGGTCCCTTCTTCGAATCTTAATCTTTCCATGGGCATTATACCGAACACAATTTAGTGATATCTGGATGCTCGCTTCCTCTAGCCAACATTCGATGTGCATTGTTCTGTATCCCTTCTTGTATATGCACATTATTGCCATGCTTTATTCCTTGGCAATGTTTTTGGTCATTGCTGCTTTTCAGAAGGACTGAACCACTAATGAATGTGTATTCAATGTGAATTGCATCTTTGTTATTCATTATGCTGTATTTAAAAGGTAAAGCCAAAGGGACAGATATATGCATACTTTTGACACCATACAAATGTAGTCACACCCTACATCGAATGCTGCCCCCGTGATGTTGGCATTATTGTACATAAAAGCTCACAGAAATTGCATAGCCACACTCACTAACTAAACAAACTCTTATTCTCTTGTGCTTTAAGATACTGTATCTTGTGATTAACAATAGATCGATCCAGCATCTATGGATTTAAGAACCTTCTGGCGGCTGCTGTCCCAGCCAAAATCCTGAGAAAGCGAAAGACGGCAGCTGTACCCGAGACCCCCAAAATCAAAAAGGCTAAAGTGGGGAAAGAAAACCAAGCAGCAAACAAAACTCTTAAGGTGAAGAAACCGGGACCGATGTGGAGAAAGAAGAAGATGGCCAAAATCATGTCCACTCAAGTTGTTTGGGGCGGATATCCTAATGCTTCACCCGGCAACCCCATTCCCATTGCTCCTTGCTTTGGATCCTACTCACCTTGCCCTAGATACAGCACAGCCCAACCTGGCCCCTTATCACTTTTCCCTGGATCCAACACTGCCCAAGCCAGTTCCATATTTCCCAGCCCAACTCGCACCTGATCCAGCTCGATCAGATGCATGTGGGAACTGTCGGGTGGATGTGGAACACCTGTCCCAATGCAGCCATACAGGGACAGAGTGGAAACAAAGTCTATTCTTTTCTAGCAGCAGGAGAGAGCAACACATCTGGAGGCACCCTCCCGACCCCTGGAGGCACCCTCTCCATCCCCTGTGTCTCCATGCTATACCCTGATCTTACAGAACATCACAGATGAGGGTGACATTTTGTCTACAAGCCCCCCTGACGAAGGGAGAAACCTGAAGGAAAGTGTAAACCCAGAGCTGTTAGCTATGCCTGCTTTCAAAAACACACCTGCAGCACCACAGAGACAAAGACCACAGATGATCCATGGGAATGCAGTAGGTTACATCCTGTTTTCTGTTATACCAACAAAATCAGTCAAGATACGGTATGCAAGAAAGTGAGCAGGACAGCCGTATTGATTTGCCGTGCTAATTTTTAAGCACCATGTCAGTTTTGAGCAGTATACTTAATGGTGAAACAAGTAAACTTTGACGTTTGAGGAAGAAGAGGGCAATTCCCACCAATTTGAGGAGAGCCATTATAAACGAACTAAAGAAGCAGTTTAAAATTACTACTGCACAATTCAAGACCGTCAAACACAATATCATTGCCATTTTGTGGCATCAGAGCGCTCTGCGCTGGAGTTCTCCGGGCGAAGAAGACGACTTTATGAACTAAATAAATAAAGTTTTTAATGTAGTAAATACAGTTTTACAGAAAATATTTTTAATTGAGTACTTTATTGTAGTTATTGTTTAATTATTTTTTCATTCGTGTTTTGCAGGTTTGGCGGGCTGATAACCACACCGTGTTTGTGCAGGAAACACATCCGTTGATCCAGGCAGTTCATGTACTGTATTCATGCATCTACCGTATTTTCTTCTCTAAAAAACAATCTCACAATTATTTTACATTTTAGCATGTAAAAGAGGCAGCACTAAGATGTTAGTTGGTGGTTGAAGATTGTATTATTGTACATTTAAAAAATGCAAAAATTCAAACTCATCCATGGATATCAATGGCTCAAATGATTTGGCCAATATGTATTGGATTTAGGTGAAAAATGCGCCCATCTCCAATTACCATCAACCCATTAACCACCCCCCCCCCCCCTTCTGCCAACTCGGAGCTACACATGTTGCAATCTTTTTTACTGTCACTTGTTACAGCAGCATTTTTAGTTCATTACACACACTAACTTGGTTAGAACCTTCTCAATTCCCTAATGAGAAATGCTATTGTATCTCTTTATCACCCATTACACTTCTTAAGATGAAAATATTTCTGAGCCAGGGACTTCCTTTGTCACAGAATTCATGCCTGTAGCACTTAGTCTTGTAATGCTCTTGTATTTAATTGTCTATTTTTTTTTATAATAATGATAATGAGAGTGGTTTCCATATTCACTCCGCTTGAAGGCCAATGAATCATGAAAATACATGGAGTATCAACATTCCTTATCTATGTAGGGGCACGTCAATGTTCCTCCCATTACTAAGTATCGATAATTTTTTGGGATGTATGTTTAAAAGTAGTTTTGCTAAAGATGCATATCTAATTTTATATTAATATTTGTGGCTGAAGATTACCAATTGATTAATCATTTGTTATTTAGTTATGCACTAAAATATAATTGTCTAATTAAAAACACATTTGTAACTTCATTTTTTTTTACAATATTGATAAATACATCTTCCAAAATTGCTTCTGCCCATGTTGAAAAAAAGCTGCCTTAAAAAAAAAAAAATTTTCAAAAAAAAAAATTAAAAAAAAAAAAAAAAAAAAAAAAAAAAAAAAGGAGGTGCGACCAGTAAAATGCCTATCAGCAGGGAACGATATGCAAAATCTGGCTAGATAAACAGATGTTGCAAAGATTTTGTTCCCGCTGGCACATTATGGTCAGGTACAGTATTCTATTCTATTCTACTCTATCACTGCTATTTACAGTAGATCCGATGTAAACTCAGTGATATTTTGCATTGTAGTGCAGTATGTTGTGTAATCAGCAGGTGCAATAAAGTCTGCTACATCTGTAGATATTGTGTTTATGTTAAGATGTTGTCTGCATAATCTTCCACCAAATATAACCTTAAGGTGTTTGGTTTGTGGCCATTATCATGCTAAATTAGTAATCAAGACCAAACTAATGTGTTTAAAAGTATAAAACTCATATTTTTGATTCTGTATTTTCTTGGCCAATACTTTGCTGCTTACTTACTGTAGCAGACAAAGGCTTTACAATTTTTTTAAAAGGTTAAAAATGAATACAAAGCTAAAAATATCACACTCAGTGTGCTAATTTGCATGTTGTAAACCAGAATTTTGTCTGGATCTGACAATGATGTATAGGTTTGGAGAAACAAAAAGAAAACAGCACACAATGCTCATAGTGAAGTAAATCAAGGATAAAAATGTATTAAATATCCAAGGATAAGTAATGTGCGTACATCAGGGAAATAGTAAAACAGCATTTCATGGGACAAGTTACCCATACACCACACCAACATGAAGACCTGGACAATCACGGATCAGCAGTCATCAAGCTCCATAGGTAAGGACAATCACAGGTCACCACAGTGATGAAGCTGGTCAACAGGTGGGGTGCAGTGAGGGCAGCAATCAAGTCCCAAATATCAAAGTCCCCCAAAGGCAAGTCTCAGTCCATCTCTACCATGACAAACTGACTCCACGTGTAGCTCTGGGGCTTCCGTCTGCGCTCAAGTGATGTCACGCCGAAATTGACGGATCCGCAAAGGGGAGCAGGGTGGAATGATAGGAGCTTGGGGGACTAGATGTAAACTCAGTATCTTGAATAAAAAGCTAATTCCAACATGTTTCATGGCTCTAAATGCCTCTTCATCAGGGAAAAAATGCAGTATTAAGCATTGGTGGTATATACCCCCCAACCTGTCCCGATTGGTCACATAATTTAGGTAACTCTCCAATCGGAGCTGGTGTGGGAGGGGATACACGAGCCATGTTATACAATGATCATTTGAATTACAAAACTTTAATAAAAAACTTAAATAAAATACATCAGTAAGCACACGGGCTAAAATTATTATGCATATTATATATAAGCATATTGTATAAGCAATGTGATAGCTGGGAAAACAAAAAGATATGATTGGTAGGAAACACTTGTAATAATAATCCACAGAATATATATAACAAACAAATAAAAATTATAATAATTAAAATATATATATTGTATAACCCAGCTTATTTAAAAAATAAACTAAAAATCAAGGACAAGAAATAACGGATAATATAATCAAAGCAATCTAAATGAACAAAGACAAACTAAAGAATAAATATAAAGACCAAATAGCAATGTCTTCAGTTTGGAGAACCTGGATACATGCAAATTCAGTCATTAGCTTCTCTTTGATTTTGTCTTTTTTCCCTTGAAGATGTCATTATTGATTGTAATTGTATTACATAACAAAATGTGTAACACCAGTAAATCCAATACCCACTAAATTTATATTTGCCGTCTATAGACATTATGGGTAGAATTTATCATCAGAAATATTAAGAAATAAACAATTAAGTAATTAAAAGATATGTTCATATAAACTAACTAAAAAAATGAAGAAAAAGGTACAAAGAATGTGATGGCATATGTGTGTTAAAGGCTAGCATATCTAAATCCCCGCAGAGAAAAGCTAGGAAAAATACATTATTGTACACTTTCATGGAACCTTGTCCATGGAGACCACAGTGAATTAAACTTCTCCACGAGTCATTTAAAGTATGTGTAAGATTTTCCATTAGCATCATATCCCATATTCTCTTGGACAAGAGATCTCTCGAGGGTGTCACAACTATTTTCCAGCACTCTGCGATAATGCATCAAGCAACTGTTATAAAGTGGGACAGTAATATAAGGGGCTTTGAGGAACCTATATTAAGAATGGGCTTACCTAAACGAATCAGAGAGGGATCTAATGGAATAGCTATCTTTAAAATTGCTGTGGAAACAGAGAGATTTTCTTACTAAGGCCTTGTCCATAGTGATCGCGACCATATACGTGACGGCATGCGCGGCATGAACAAGAGATGGCTCCTCTATGAGGCCATCGATAGTGTGTGCAATGAAGCACAACGGCGAGGCAGTATTTCCAGAAGACAAGCTTTTTGAGCTTTGGTGCAGCGGCCGAGCGACGGTTGTGTCACGGTCACGTCATGTGGGTTGTTCATCCAATTTGTGCAAACCGGCCTTGTGATATCATGCCTCCGCCACACCTCCCCGTTGCTTGCATGATAGTAATCCCACGGGCCACGGATCGCCTCTGCAGCAGCCACGAGCAAAGCCATGCGCTCCGCCACATGTGCCTGCACTGTGGCTTTGACCTAAATCTCATACATGACTGGGAATTCTCATCATAAATGAAGCATGGTCCCTGTTTGACCACACCATCTCCAACATAATCCAGACGTATTGACATCAACATCTTATAACAGTTTTCTTTAATGAGAGTTGAAATAGAACTTATCTTAACTTGATGTCAAATTGTACTCCAACTCTCACCTATAATGCTCACCCCAGATATCTTTCCCAATTAATTGCATATAAAGGCTTGGTTAACATTTCATTATACATCAGTAGATTGTAAAATAACAGAAAAACTAACTAGAAACACACAGCACTAATGGGATATCATATCACTGTGACGGTGAGGGGGTAACCAGGCTCACAATAATGATTAATCCCACTTGGTTACCCCTGATCCATGTATTGGGGTTCGGGAGTGTCAGATCTTGAGCTCAGTGTTTGTCTATGCATTGTGAAAAATTATGCGACAATAAAGAATTTTCTGTGCTTTACCTTACCAGGTGTGCCATCAGCAGAGATTGTAGGCTATGAGTTTCAGGGTGGGTTTTGTGGAGAAAGTCTTCTCAGATTGTGCCTAGGTAGTCGGCGTTTCTGGACACCCCAAAAATGTACCCGAGAATCACGTCGGAATCCCGGATACATATAGGCACAATGCTCCAGTCAAAATCCTGCCTTGAAAATGCTTGCGCGACTCACCGCTAGGATTCCCTGGTTCAGCACAGACCAGATAGGTAAATGGGGCATAGGGATGTGCGGTATCCCTGAAACGGTAAAGTGGTCCCTAGTATAAGGGGGATGCCAAGTTAATGCCCTGATCGCCCAGAATCTGTTATAGGAGTTCTGGGGGTGCTCCAGCTATACATAAGGCTGTGAGGAGTTTAAAAGTCTGTTTGGTTGGCAGTGTGTGAAGGATATTGCTAGTGGGTATAAAAGTATAGCTTCGCATTCTATCCCTCATAACCAAAAGACTTAGCAGTATAATAGTGTAAAGCATATTTTATTAAACATGTATGTTTAAAGTGTATAATGCTTGTGCACAGTATATGAGCTGGGGACTTCCAGGTCCACGGTTCCGAGACCATGTGGCTACCAAGCTTGGTGCCATCAAGCCTGCTGGGGTCCTGGCCATGAAAGCCTCACATTGCCAAGGTGTGAAAGCCATTTGGGTAGCGGAGTTGGGCTCAAGTACTCAAGTCCTGGGATGAATGGATGTCATCGGACCACCATTTGCCCCAGCCCAGACAGTGAGGAGCCTAACTCAGCGGGTGGCTTCTGCCTAACAAGTTGCAGAGGTGCTAGGTTGGCGCATGCCCTTGTCACAATCTGAATCCATGCTTGCCCGGCTTAGATATACTGGCAGCGCTCTGATAGGCTGGTTGGATTCTTCCCCCACTCGGATTGGATGTATTATTTCATGAATGAATTCTGAAATACTATAAGAAACCCTCAGCCAATCTGGATGAGAGATTCTAAGCACGAGAACAGCAGCGATAAATTTGAAACGACCAAAAGATGCCCTTAGAGATATAGCAGCGAGCCGGCATCAGAACTTTCAAGGCGAGAAATTTTCTAAGTCGCAATTTTCGAGGCAAAGTTTTGAGAATATAATTTAGCGGTCACGGCTGGGATTGCAAGCCGAAAACCGTTCCAGGACGTTTGGTACTAACTCCTGGTCAAGGGATTTAGGTATCTCCGGGTGAAAGAGAGCGGTGGCGTGTGGAACTTCATGCCAATTTGAGTTCCAGGACATTTTCGGACAAGTCCCGGTCAACCTAAAGACTTTGTTTCCTGTTTTATTTTACCTGGGAAAGTGTAGGTTTGTAGTCCAGACCCCCAGTAAGTGTGTTTTCTTCTGTATTTTGTATTCCACTGTGTGTACGTCTGTTTCTATGAAATAAATTACCATTTGTTTTACTATCTTGTTTTGCTCAGTGAATGATCCCAGTAAAAAGGTGTAAATAACTGGTCTCCTGTGATTATCACATATAAAATACACTATAAAACCACAGTGTAAAAAAACAATTATTTTCCATTGAGAAACCTCAAGAGTCACTATAGTACAAATGTTGGAAAAATATTAAACCACTAATAACCCTAGTGACAAATAGAGGTACAGTGACGAACCAATCACCTCCAGTTGCCTAGGCATGGCTCTCTAGGCAAATCTTTATCCATGGGATAACATATCACATACAGTATATATAAAATATAGTGACAAGTATAAAAATACACAAGGTAAGACCAATTGTTCTTGGGGCAAATACCCAAAATGTTTCAATTTCTCAAAAGAATGCTAGGATTCGGGGCATCTCATGAATCTACAATCTACTGATGGCGAAAAAAGGAAATGCAGTCCTATGCACATTATATTAATAAAGATATTAGAAGTACCTATGTCCCCTGTCCATATAGATGTCCAATTGAAAAATATCCCAAAAGTTCAATCCAATGGTGAAATCCTGGTGTATCTTCTTCAATGGTTGTCCTCCTATTATATGAGAAAAAGGGAACCAACCATTGTGCAGTAGACAGGAACAGTGGGCACTTTTTCTACAAAGATAAAATTGCCTATTTACAAGATATTCTTTTGATACAAGTGGTGGATACAAGCTGTGCTTTAACCAGCGACTTCTTTCCTGGATCCATGAGCCCCACGTGGTGCTTCTGCCGCCTCCAACACACTTTTTCAGGAGATGACACGGATGACGCACCACGCACACAGGAAACCACGCGCAGGCACCGCGCTACTAAGGTCACACGAGGGGTTAATCCCAAAACTCAACACTAACCCAGGATCACCTGCGACACATTCCGCCTCCTGACTACTGATTTGGTGCTTGTATACCGAGTGGGCAGTTGATGCTAATTTGTGGCAGCTGCTTGCTGGCTGCTCATTGGCTACCTGCCCTTTATATGTTCAGGCAGCCCTCTGGCAAATTGGCTGAGCATAATTCTTCATTGCTGAACATAGTGCTTATCCCAAGCATGCTGCTGCCTTGTCCTGTTGCCTTGTGCATTTTGTTCCTGTCTTGTCTTTCAGTGTTTTGACCTCGGTTTGTACTTGGAACACTCACTTCTCTAGACCTCAACCTTGTCTTGCATCTGGACTTCTACCTTTTCTACCCCTGGACCACGGCTACCCTCTTTGACCATCCAACTTCTCAAACCCCTGACCACGGCGAGTATCACGACTATTCTCACTTCTCCAACCCTGACCTGGCTACACAACTATCACTGGCTGGAGGTCGGTATACCCTAACATCCCAACCTCAGCCTTGCAGTCCTGTCCTGTTTGTGGTGAGCACCCGTTACAGTCTTACCCCATTCAAGAATCCGTCGACTTTCTACCCAGGAGCCATTCGTGGCAATTTCATTGATACATTCACTGAGATGGTTATTAGTGATTAAGAATTAGCAAGTGCAAACTTTAAGTTTAACAATTACAATCTAACCAAAGAAGAGAAAGAGGCAATCAAAGCATTAGAAAAAAACAAGAATATAGTAATACAATCTGCTGATAAAGGGGGAGGAGGGTTGTAGTCATGGACATGATATACTATAATTAGGAATCCCAGAGGATCTTAAGTGGTGTTTTGATGTATCAAAAGCTAGAACAAAATCCCACTATTATGTTCAAAAAAGAGCTATCTGATTTTTTGCAAAATGGGTTTTGACAATGTAATAGGGAAAAGGGAATTGGAGTTTCTCAGCCACAAAGGGAACTTTCAATAAAAATGTATTTCATTTCAATGTGCCAAATTGAGTCTCTTTATTAGTAAGAGATAGAGAAGCTTTCAAATTGGCATGGTCAGACCAAGTAATGTACCAATATGAGAAGAAACAAGTCTAGTGGAAGTTTTATGTAAAGTACATGAGAGAAAAAGCTGTAGTGTCTGTGTGATGTGTGGAGTATACTCCATCATCTATTGACCGGTTGCTTTTACTTAAATTCTTGAATCATTTTGTGAGCTTCTTCATTTGTGTAGAGTTAGCACTTGAAGTGTTCACACAAGAATAAATAAATGTGTTAGTCTCCTCCCAATATTAAGTACCTGTATAAAAGCTAATTAAATGGGAGAACATTTTTTCTAGGAAATCTGTTTGTCCTCTATTGGGAGTGTAATCCAAGCAAATGCAAATGCTATATCTGACGTGTAGAGAGGGGTGAATCTGTCAGAATCCATTCCACAGATTATCCCAGCTAAATCCGACCCACAAATGGAATCTGCTATCGGATTACTTTATTGTAACGCCGCCCAGAAACTTCAAGATCCATGGTTGAGTCTCGGCAGATTTTAAAAAAAATTGTCAACTGATTCAACAGAGGATGATCAGCACTATTATTATAAAAAAAATCTGCAGATGAAAGAAACTGGCCAAGTCGCAGTGTACTAGAATTCTGGTAAAAATTTGTCCTATCTGATATGGTACCTTTAATAAAAATGTAACGACCTTACGAATACATTTTCTGTGCTTGTATTTGGAACAGCAATTCTATGAAAAAGAACAGTCACCCGCCCCCCTGCTTCAATCTTGAGGAAGATTTAATTATTGGATTATAGTTCTTGTCTATATATTTGACATTCTTGTTTCCAAAAATGAATCTCTTGAACAAAGACTATGGGGCCTATGCACTAAGCGCCGATAAGCCAATTATCGAGGCCTTTTTGCCAAAAATGCAGACTGCTATTCAGTAAGCCCTGTTAAGTCGCCGCTAAACGCCCTTTTCAGCAATTTTTTTTCTGAGAAAAAAAAATCGCCAAGCGAGCGGTGAGAAGCAGCTTTTCTAACTCGTGCAATTCTAATAGTCCCGATTAGCTTATCGAGGCGAATCGCGGCTCTAGAATAGAGATTTCCTCTCAAAATCATCCCGCCAGGAAAAGTTGGCAGGAAGGTGGTGAGAAGCTACCACAAAGCGGCGAGAGGGGACTTAGAAAAAAAAAAAAATTCTACATCGGATTGATGCCGGGAGTCTCCGGAGCTGATACCCATTAATACAGCATGAATCCCATGCAATAAAAATGCATTTAAAGGCAACTTCATTACCTTAGTGGCTAACCACTATTTATGCTTTTTATTAGGGTGACCATTGACTGCTATAGTGGCTTATCATGTCCATATTATGCCAATCAATGGGTACAGGGTGGGTATAGTGGTCCCGGGGTGGGTGGTTAGGCCTCCCAGGTGGGTAGTGGGGGAGGGGGGTTAACCCCTTTATTACTATAGCAGTTATTAACTGCTATGGTGATTAAGGGGTTAGGGGCCATTAGATTATATTTTTTCATGCATTCTTGCTGGCATCGGAGGACATGGACCAGCAGTTTGCTGATGTGGATGCTCTTGATGATGGCAGGGGTAAGTTGAAAGGTTTATTTACTTCATGCTGGCTGGCTAATGTTTTAATTAATAATGGGCAAATGAGCTATTATCCATATCTGGGTAATAGTTATTTTGCCCATTACAGTACTGTATGTGTTGGGGGAGGGAAGGTATTTCTTAAAATGTGTTGGAAAAAAAATGTTGGACACAGGATTAGTACCGCAGGCCAGCGGGGACCACCCGAGTGCCCCTAGACACCTGCGGGGACAACCTGAGGACCCTCAGACACCTGTGGGGACAACCAGGGGGCCCCCAGAAACCCACGAGACAACCTGAGGAGCTCTGGACACCAGCGGGGACCACACGAGGGCCCACAGACACCTGCATGGACCACCTGAGGACCCCCAGACATCCGCGGGGACCTCCCAAGGGCCTACAGACACCTGCGGGGACCACCTGAGGATCCCGGGACACAGCGGCCTCTGGTATCAATTACGTGAGGGTAGAGGAGGTGGGTATTAGTGTTGTTGTGTTTTTAATGTTTTTTGTGGGTAGCAGCTGTTTTAATATAAATGTTATTACTAGTGTAGATGAGCAGAACCACATTGATGTGAGGTCCAGGAACACCCTGTTTCCCGAGATACAGACAACGTTATTGGGTGCCGGTATCTCCTATGCATTTAAATATCCCACGTCACGTGACCGTGGGAATAAAATGCATATGAGATACCGGCACCCAATAACGGGGCCTGTATCTCGGGAAGCATGGGGTCCCCGGGCCTGAAATCAACATAGCTCTTCTCTGGAGACCCCCTGCTCATCAACACCAGTAATAAAATGAATATTAAAAAACATAAATTTTGGGACAGATTTGCGCAGGCGACTCTCTCTGAGCAGCTCTCTCTGCAACTGAAAGAAATCTCCGGGTAAGGCCTTTTCAGAGAGGCGATCATCACGTCGCCAGTTTTGCAAATGTTGCTATCACAGGTATTCTGGGCTTTCTGCATACAGTGATAGAAACGATGTAAAAACTGGCGATTTATACAGCCAGGCGATTTTTTTTTCCGGAGCTTAATGTATAGGCACCTATGTCTGTCTTAAATTGTAATAATTCCGTCAGAGCTAAGCGTCTCTTATTTGGGGAGTACAAGTCTTTGACAATGATAGTAACTATTTTAGTTGGAATTTTGTAAATTATAATATAAAAAGTTTAATAGATATCTGTGAAAGAGTGAAGAGTTAAACTTTCTGTGCTCTAGGGCGAGGGGTGCCCAAACTTTCTGCACTGCTCCCCCCTGCTTGCTCTCCTCCTCGGTCGCGCACCCCCTTTTCTCCAATGAAGCGTCAAATAATGCTGCGGAGGTGATGTGACGTCATATGACCCGCTGCGTCATTTGACGTCATGTCTCCATGGTAACAGGCATTATTTGATGCCGTGTTGCCACGGAGACACGTAGACTGAAGCCGGTAAAGTAAATTTACAGAGTACTCGAGCTCTTAGCACGGGGCCTCTGTAACCGCCGCGCCCCAATGAAGTTCGCGCATCGCTGCTCTAGAGAAACCACACCATAGTGTCAGGTTTTGTGGGCTGCGTTAATTAACTGTTGATTGAGCACAGTTTTAAATGCAGGAAGTAACTGCTCCAGCAAGACAGGATGGTCACTGGGACTGGCTGGAACCTAACGATAGCACCAAGCTCCAAGTCTGCAGGGCCCCAGGCTTCTTGTTTCCAGAGGGATTTGGCAGAAAAAAAAGTGAAAACGCGCTCCTAGAAGGAGGTGATGACAGTGACTGTGCAATGTGATTAGTGAAAAAAAACGTAATATAAAAAAACATATTGTGAAAGTTGCAAAAATGTGCTAACGATATCAAAAATCTTTTGAGGAACGGTCTGCAGAGTTCCAATGATGTGGAAAGAAGGGGAGCGCCGTTCAAATGGAGATATATATATAAAAATGGAGCAACATTTCGGACCTCCAGGTCTTTTGTCAAGCCCCATGTTGGCTTTTCCATTCTATTAAAACCCCATGTTGCCATACCTGCACTACACAGAGGGATACCATCCATTAAGGAGATGATTGAATATGACCCTCCACACTTCATCTGTTGCACAGATTTGGAAATGCCTTTTTTCATTGGGAAAATGGGAGTTCCCATTTTAGAGATCACTTCATCACAGAAACACCTTATTGTTTATTGCACTAAGATGTGTTTTCATTGTTTTATATATATCCATTTGAACTGCGCTCCCCTACTTTCCAGAGGGATTTACCTGAAAATGACAAGGACCCCAAGCCCCACACCACAGAGAAGCCTGCAAAGAAACAGGACAGGAGTGGACCACAGGAAGTTCCTGGGAGCAGCAGCACTGCAACGCCTGCTACTGAAGATTGCCTGTAGAAAACGGAGATTCCAGACCAGCACTTTCAGATAAGGACTTTTGTTTCACAAAATGTAGATAATAAGCTTTATTAGTTTTTGTTTTTATGTAGGTTGTATGCACATACACATATTAGGATATATTTTTAGTTCCCTTAATAGCTTTTGTTTATTTTTGGGTATAGTTCTTCTTTGGATTTATTTATAACACTTTCTTTTTTGGATTATGTTTTGTGATAAGATTTTTATGTTAAGTTCAGTATTGTTTTTTTATTTTTATTATGATATATATATATATATATATATATATATATATTTCGTTGATATGTTATTGTTATATATACTTTTGTGTTTTTAATTTATAGTGTTTGAAAACTTTAAAATTTGTTCGGGTCAAGGGGTTTAATAACCTACAGGTACATAATCACTGATGTGACTGTGGGGCTTATGCAGAGAGGTACGGAGCAGAAAGGCTTAAATTCGCCGCAGGTTTGGCATTTAATTGTGTCCTATGCAGGGTACTCCGGTAGCGCGGTGTGCAGGAAATGACTAATTAGGTGAGTTTCACTTGGCGTGAAACTCGCCATTCTGAGGCGCGCGGTATCTGGCCACAATACTGCCAACTTTAGTTGGCGGGCAAAATTTCCGCTGAACGCGCCATTTAGTAGCTCCAATTGGCGCGTTCATGCGCATCGGAGCTACTGGAATCGTGCGTGTTTCCGCATTGGCGAAATCACGCTTCTCGCCACACGTCTGGCGAATTTGAATTGGCCCGCCAAGTTCTCGCCAGTAACTGCCTACATGAGGAAATTTTTGCCTCTAACCTGGCGAAATTTAACTTTACGTTCCTCTCTGCAAACTGTAAGCCCCTGTGTGTTTATTACATTGAGATTGTTTTTTTAAATAGTTACATTGTATATGGATGGCTGAGTTGCAGATTACATGGTAGCAATCCATGATTGTATTTCATTAGGTACAACTACAGGCATACCCCACATTAGCGTACGCAATGGGACCGGAGCATGTATGTAAAGCGAAAATGTACTTAAAGTGAAGCACTACCTTTTCCCCACTTATCGATGCATGTACTGTACTGCAATCGTCACATACGTGCATAACTGATGTAAATAACGCATTTGTAACAGGCTCTATAGTCTCCCCGCTTGCGCACAGCTTCGGTACAGGTAGGGAGCTGGTATTGCTGTTCAGGACGTGACGACAGGCGCATGCGTGAGATGCAGTTTGCCTATTGGGCGATATGTACTTACTCGCGAGTGTACTTAAAGTGAGTGTACTTAAACCGGGGTATGCCTGTACTGTAGCTAAGTAGTTGGTGTAGAAGCAGTTGGTATATTGTTTTTTTATATATCATGTTACTCGTTTTCAGTATGCAGGTGCATGGCTTTTTGCCTTTATATCCTATTAGGAGTACTTATAAAACATGTGTGAGGATTGATTGGGGGCAGCTCGTGATGCACCTGCACACAGGGGAGGAGGCTATTTATTGGGTTTGTTGGTGACCAGGAATCACTTTTTGATAAAGCGCCCTAGAGGCGAGAAACGCGTCAGAGAATTCCCTTTGTGGTTTTAACTTTTTGGCTGTTATGCCCTAATAAATTATTTTTGTTTACGCACTTGCCTCCAGCCTTTCTAATTTAGCCGTGCTCATTCCACCTCCACCTTTTTTGTATTTGTGCGCTATTAGAGACTGAAACGCGCGACGGGACAGGATCTCCTTCCACTACACACCGGAGAGAAAATGAGTAATAGCGGTGTGAATATATGGGACAACAAAGAAAATTGAAGCAGAGTGTTATTTTTCTTCTTAGCCAGTGCGGTATGCTGTTCAAGCACCTGGATACAGCGGAGCCACGGGACAGCGTGTAACCCACCTCGAGAGGGATCTCCATGAAAAGACTAAGGGCTCTATGCAGTAAGCGCCAAAAAGGCTTTTTTCGCCATTTTCTCGCCAAAATAGTCTTTCCGATTCAGTAAGCCCCGAAAAGTGGCCAAAATCGACAATTTTTTTTCCCGAAAAAAACTTTTCGGCGTGCGGGTGCCGATAAGCCACTTTTCGGCACTTTTCGCCACTTTTTGAAATCAGCTGAATTCTACTAGCCCCGATCAGCTTTTCGCTGGTGATCGGCACTCTAGAATTGAGATTTTTACGCCAATCTAGCCCGCCAACTAAAGTTTGCAAGTTGGTGGTGGAGAAACATCGGCAAGGTCGACACTTAGAAAAAATCAGGCCTTTTTCCTGCCTGGGATTGATGCCGGGGGTCTCCAGAGCTGATACCCATTAATACCAGCACCGGAGCCCCCCGGCATGCATCCGTGGCAGGAAAAATGCATTTAAAGCCCACTTCATTACCTTAGCGGCTAACCGCTAAGGCAATGAAGGGGTTAGCCAGTCATGCCAGGTTTATTGTGGGTAGCGGGGGTGGGTGAAGGGGTATTTGGCCCTTGGTGGGTGTTTAGGGCTTATGGGGGGGTTGCGGGTGGACTTAACCCCTTCATGACCTTAGCGGTTCATACCGCTACGGTCATGAAGGGGTTAAGCCCTCCCGCTACCCTCCCGCTACCCACCCGCTACCCACCCGCTACCCACCCGCAAGTACTAAACAACCACCGTTGGGGCTAATACCCACTTCGGCCACCCCCGCTACCCACAATAAAAAAAATACACACAGCCCCACACTAAATAAATATATAAATAAATAAATATATAAATAAATAAATATATATATATATATATATATATATATATATATATATATAAAGTTAAACAAGGCAGCAGGCACTCTGTAAACAATGAAAATCTGATGCTTATCCCATATGCGATATTGAAACAACAGGTATTACCAGATCTTCATCCGGAAAGAAGAGACAGCACACAGCCACGTTGAAATAACAATATATTTAGGTAACAAAAACCAAGGCACTACATCCGACATTTCGGTCAGCTACACGTGACCTTCCACAGGGATGTGCATTGAAAGAGTGCCAGTGAACAAACATATATACCCAAACCAATCAAAGATAATCAAACTGACCCGTGTGCATACCAATTGCAAACATGCAAATTCAAACAGGTGGGGTTGGTGACACGCAATCGCTTCGTGGAACACACTGCCAACTTGCACCATCATCTACACTGCTGCACTCATACAGGCACTGTGATTCTACTTTGTCTGCATCCGCGCCAACCTCCGGCGCCGTCGTATGACGTCACGCTATGCGCCGTATTTGCGCATGTGCAGTGCAAACCAAAGGCTCATATACAGTAACCTATCCATGTAAATACAGTACATAGTAATGTTTGCACAGCAGCGACACTCACAGGTGCCTGGATGTACTGCATAGTATAGATTACCGAAAATGATGCACCATGTCTGCCCACTATGTCTGTAGGCAAATAGATTGTCTATAAAGACCTATAAAAATATAACCCCACACATAAGGGCCCATCAAAGAACCTGGGGAAATAAAGCTTAAAACTACTGAGGCATGTGTATAAGATTTGTGTGTCACCAAACATCACCAACATATAAACATATAAACATATAATACCACCCACTGTAAAGTGTAAATAGTGATGGGAGTACAACTAAGACAAAGCCATGGAGACAAACTGCATGCAAATAAACTATACATCCAATTGTAGTCAAAAAGACTATATCACAGACGATAGATAAAAAAAACTAGAAATGTCCAAAAAAAAAAAAAAGTACATAAAAATCATTGAAACTTCAAAAAAATTATCACAAAAATTATCACAAAAAGCATCCCAATTTGAGAGGGAGCGGGCTTCGAGCCGGATAGCAAGAAGCCCAGCTTGCGTAGTCAAGAAAGGACTTTGTGTGGCGAACTCAAGGCAGGTATTGCTGGAGAGAGCGTCGAACCATGTCAATACCTACCGTTCGGTCCCGCCCTCAACCCGCCACTCCCAAACATTATCCCCAGGCCATAGTTAGCCCCAGTCCCGCTCACTCCATCATTGCGGTCCACTTCTAGTTTGGGGGCGTCAGGGGATTCCGGGCCTATCCAAGAACGGACTGGAAGCATGGACTGGGAACTCCGATATGGATCGAGGGTGGAGGAGGATTTCTCGACGTGGCTCAATGGCCAGTGAGAGTTTATAGTGCGCTGGGTCTGGAGGGCGGACACTGGTCAAGAGTAAGAGCCAAGTGGGGCGATCTGAGGGTACGTCGGGTATCTTCGGGTGGCTGATGAGAGTCAATAGAGGAGTCTATAGAACCTAGCTCCAAAGAACAGAAGGAGACAAGGTGGTGGGCCCCGTTGTACGAGGGGTAGTTTCTTGGTTCGAACCGCAACCGATTTATCCTAGAAAGGGAGGGGGTGGTTATCACTGGTGGGCTGCCGGTGACTTTGATGACGAGGCCATACCTTAGGGCCCAAAGGGTAAGGTGGGATCGCATCCAGGCAGGCCTTATTATCCCAAAGGGGTCCGCAGGGTTGGATGACCGGTAGAGACCGATGAGCCCCTGTCAGTGTGTGGCCCGGGGTGGCTGGCGACAGTAAGTTGACTAGGGCTTGCCGAGCTGAACGGGCTGTTGCGGCAAAATACAGAAAGTCACATGGCTTGATTCCACCGTATGTCCCAGAACTCTAATGAGAGAAATAGAGGAGAATATAGAAAGGTGGCTTAAAAATGATATCACACTATATCGTGATAAAGGGGGAGCCATTAAAGGAATGCGCGAGCAGAGGGTGTCTCAACTTATGCGGGTCTGGAGATAGGACCCATGCACAAATGGTGATATTGCAATGAGCGAGGGTTACCACGGGAATAACTGTGACTGTGCATGATGGCCGCGGGGCGGGAGGTGAAGAGCCAGACCCTCGACATTATCAGTGGTCCCAGATATAGTGGTCGCTGTTTCTTAGCGCTCCCTGCTGGTCAGTGAGTGAGATGGTTTACATTATTATGACAATGTGATAATGTTTGCCATGTTTATTGTGTGTTCTTTTGCAGTGTTTCCTGGCGCAAGTACCCAAATTTAGGTCCCAGCCGGGACGTTGGTATTACCAGGGGGATGCTAATGATGATCTCAAATTGGGATGCTTTTGTGATATTTTTGTGATAATTTTTTTGAAGTTTCAGTGATTTTTATGTACTTTATTTTTTTATAAATAAAAATTTAACACTTAAAGTTATGCAAATTAAAAAAATAACCAACAAATACATAGATGAGTGTCCAAAGTAAAAAAAGGATTAGTCAAATGTCTCCACTTGGTGGTGGTCTGGAGGAGGAGAGAGTACCAACGATACACTGACAAGAGGAGATCTGCGCTTCAAAAGAAAGTGGTGTAGCCACCCACCATAGATCTAGAAAAACAAAACACAAAAAGGCAAGCTCCATAGCGGTAAAATGTGTACAAATGAGGGTGGATTTATTAAGAAAAGTGTCATTGGAGATACACTTACAAAAAGTTAGAATAAAATACAGTGGAGAGAATCTGTATAGGGGTGTCACTCACTGGATGGGGGGAGGGAGGGATTTCGTCCGTGATATGAGCACTGGTTTGCACTGCTTCTGACTCCTGCCACGATTCTGCAGCAATTCAGCGTCTTGATGTTAAAGGAGCTTCTTTTGAAGGTGCATAGTGGAAGCATAAGCAGAATAGCTGGAAAGTGCGAAGAACACAGGACCTCCTCCACACGACCTCACATGGTCTAATAGAGCCAACAGAGCAGGGATGGTAGTTCCCACGCTCTGATTGGTACCATACCATGTGAGGCCGGACATCTTCTTTTCATGACGTTGTTTTAAAGGTAATTGAAGCAAGCCATTCTGATTGGCTGGATCATTGCCTTTAAATGACATCATCAAAATTAATTTTTTCCCCCACAATCACATGGTTTTCACGGCCAATAGGCCCGTGGGAACCATATGACGATAATGTGACGTCATAGGCCTAAAAAGCCTATGTCGTCTCATTTTGAAGACAGACGCCGAGGAGGACAGACCTCCGGAAGGAAGAAGAGGACCGGGGCGTAGGGCGTACATCAGATGGTAAGACCCCAGCAGACCCCCAGAAGCAGAAAAGAAAGAAGACGGAAGAACACAGTAAAGATACTGTAGACGTTTGGATTTAAAAAAAGGCTTAGTTTTTGTTGGTGTTATTTTATGGGTTCCTGTTGCTGTGCGTGGATTGGTTGGAGAGCTTGGTGTTTCAACGGGAGTCGGTGGAGTGGGGCCAGCTAATGGTAAGTTAAATAAAGAAATTTATTTTGAATGTGTTAAATGTTTTTTGTAATTTACTATGGCATACATTTTGTCCATTCTATTTCTGCCACTGTATAAATATAGAGAAATATAAATAGAGATAGAGTACATAGAAGATAAAGAGATTAGATAGATATATAGATTATATAATAGTATAGAGAGTAGATATATATCTATATTATATATATATATATATATGTATGTATGTCTCTATCGATTATACATACAAGGGTAAGAAATGATTGGTATATAGCAAAGAAGCATGAACCACTAATAGCAATCAATACCCCCAGAAAAGTATATGATAATGTTAAAAAATATTCTTTAAGAAAGCTAATTAAAATAATGGGTATTTAAATACAACAAATGCACACACATATATATGTAACACCTAAGGAAAGTAAATCCTTGGTTGCTGTGATACTACTTCGAATAGGTGCACTACTTTTTAATCCTGATCCCTTTATTAGCTGCATTTCTCCTTTTGGGGTATTCACTCCTACACTCCATGGAAAATAATGGCAAAACATCACTATCAAATGCGTATGAATATATGGTCACCTTTTAATTCAATGTCATAATTCACAAATGGTCAATAAGAAGCCACAAGCTGATTAGAAGGTTATTTTGCAAATAAAGGCAAACATAAACATTAATCCAAAACACTGTAAACAATTACCAACATGTCGCTGTTCCTCCAATCAGAGATACTTACCTATTTGGACTAGGAAGACTTTGATGCGACACCATAAGCATCGTAATCCCCTGTAATCACATGAATAATGCCTCTATTGTTAGTATGTGATATGGGGCCATGCATAGTGTTTTAAAAACATTTTTCTTCGTCATATTGAGAAGATGATCGCAGTGATTTCCTTCATGCTGTTAATAGGGATGTCCGCACTGAGACGCGACGCAACTCCTGGCCATTCAGCATATTGCAATTCTCGGTAGCTGGTGGGTAACCCTCCTGTGTAATCAAAACATAAAGATAAGGACCAGGCGGTGTGAAAGACGGAAAGATATTTCCTCTATTCCAGAAGTGGCGAATGGTAGAGAGGTGGAAGCGGAAAATCAGTATGTAGCCATGCATAATAATGACTGCGTACATCTTCCCTGTTGGCAGTAAGTCCTGGTAAGTACAGGCCTGCCAACAGTAGTTATGGAGGTTTTCCCTCACACCCTGGTGTGGTGCCCTGTGTAAGGAAGGGAGTGGCTGTATGCTCTGAGTCCCTGGATAGTGACATCAGAGATGTGCCTGCCCCCTGAGGTATAAAGGGCACAGCAATGTCAGTTAGTTGCAAGGTTAGCCAGCAGTTGTGTGAAGCAGCTGGTAAAATGTATGCTCCTGCATAAGGGATTGGAGGAATACTTTTGTGACCCTAGTGCTGTAACTAGCGGTAGCAGAGTGACCAATCAAGTCTGTCTAAGCCACACTGTGTCCAGGGACCTGGCGCAGTGGTGATATCCCTAGGAGAAAGGGAATCCCACTTCAATACGGGAGGGCGTACCTGGCAAAGGGACAGCACGACGAGATGTGCGGCTAAAGCCGGCAGCTGCATGGGGCAGTCTGCTACATCCCAAACTACAATAAAGATGCCATGTTCAAAGATACCTCCACGGTGTGAGTGTGAAGTTACTCAGCAGTGGCAGTCACCACCGAGAAGGAGTTCCTCACCAGGACCATCTTCCTGCGGAAGCACAGATCCTGATGAGGTGGAGGCGCTGCACGTGAAGTAAGTTGGACTCGTACCCACTACCTCAGCTACCTGTCCTGATGATATCCTCTTATAACACCAAGCGGGAGACTCAAGAGTCCTGTTACTTGCAGGTGCACCACCACACACGACCTTGTAATGGGGACCGGTTAGACCACACGGGCCAATGTGAGATTGGGTGGGTCAGAGAAGGGGGGTCCAGCCGTTACATGTACAAGATACTCACGATGTTTTAAAATGCCTAGAAGGAATAACAGTTGATGCAAACACAATTTTGTGCAGCATGGATGTTGAGTCACTAAACACAAGTATTCAACATCCAGTAGGCTTAAAAGCGGTAGCCTCTTTCCTGTCCACCCGTGGCATTAAATATCTCAAACATAACGAGTTCGTGTGTGACTTCTATCTTTTGTCCTAACACACAACCACTTCACATTTAACAACAAACTCTACCTCCAGGTACAGGGAACTGCAATGGGGACGACTTGTGCCCCAACATATGCTAACCTGTACCTGGGTTGTTGGGAGGAAAATAGTGTGTTTAATGAGAATATGACAAGCTTCACGGATAATATCACTAAGTGGATTCGCTACATAGATGATATCCTGATATTATGGAAGGGCAGCAAAAAACTATTTAATACCTTGTGGAAATTCTCAACTCAAATGAGCATAATCTACGTTTGACGTGCGAGGTTAGTGACGAAAATCTGGTTTTCCTGGATTTAAAAATCTCCATCAATGAAGATGGCACTATAAATACGGTATCACATGCAAAAAAACGGCAACCAATAGCTATTTAAGGGCAGATAGCCACCACCCGACACCACTCATCAAAAGTATCCCGACGGGCCAGTTCCTCCGCATTAGGAGGAACTGCTTCAATCCAGTGGACTTCCACTCACAAGCGGAAATTATGAAGAACAAGTTCCTCAATAGAGGCTATAGCAAAACACATGTTAAAAAAGCCTACAAAAACGCAGAACAAATTAATAGGGAAGAACTACTTTACTCAAAAAGGAAATTGGATATGGATAAACCATCAGATATATAGGTACCTATAGCGCCCAATGGAATAAGATCAAATCCATCTACAGGAAACATTGGCACATCCTCTTGGAGGACAAAGACCTTCGTGAAGTATTAAAACCATATCCAACAATGGTACCCAAAAGATCAAAGAACTTGAAAGACACGTTGGTTCACAGCCATTTCCAAACTAAGTCTCAATTCCAAACATGGCTTCCACCAAAAACACTGGGCACCTATAGGTGCGGAACATGCAAAGCATGTACATACATCCACACCAGCAAATGTTTTAAAAGTACCAACAACAATAAAACATTCCAAATGAAGAGTTTCATAAATTGTAAAACCATACAAGTAGTATAACTAATTACGTGTAAATGTGGGATACAATATGTAGGGAAGACGGGCCGCCAGATCCGTAGACGCATATTGGAACACATTGGATCTATCAGGAATGAGTTAGACACTCCAGTGTCATGCCATGTTAGGGGACATCATGGGGGAGACATCAATTCCCTACGATTTCAAGGCATTTTTTGCCTCAAAGCCAATACAAGAAGGGGTGATTGGGACAAAATTATTTTACAGCAAGAGTCCCGTTGGATATATCAATTATCCACCCTATCACCATCAGGGCTGAATGAGGGGTTCCTCTTCACCCCCTTCCTGTAAATCCTCTGGTTGTCTGTGATACCTACTTCGAATAGGTGCACTACTTTTTAATCCTGATCCTCTTTATTAGCTGCATTTCTCCTTTTGGGGTATTCACTCCTACACTCCATGGCAACATAATGGCAGAAAACATCACTATCAAATGCTGATGAATAATCTGGTCACCTTTTAATTCAATGTCATACTTCACAAATGGTCAATAAGAAGCACACAGCTGATTAAGAAGGTTTATTTGCAAATAAAGGCAAACATAAACATTAATCCAAAACACTGTAAACAATTACCAACATGTCGCTGTATCCTCCAATCAGAGATACTTACCTATTTAGGACTAGGAAGACTTTGATGCGACACCATAAGCACTCGTAATCCCCTGTAATCACAATGAATAATGCCTCTATTGTTAGTATGTGATATGGGGCCATGCACTAGTGTTTTAAAAACATTTTTTCTTCTGTCATATTGAGAAGACTGATCGCAGTGATTTCCTTCATGCTGTTAATAGGGATGTCGCGCACTGATGACGCGACGCAACTCCTGGCCATTCAGCATATGGCATTCTCGGTAGCTGTGGTAACCCTCCTGTGTAATCAAAACAAAAGAAAGGCAGGGTAAAGATGCCGAACGGTCAGGTGATAGTGAAGAACCAATTGGATACACAACTAGCCATGTGTCAATGACACTGATATCTTGCTGTCTGTTGCCATTATGGGATATCGCACGCTGATGACGCGACGCTACTCCCAGCCATTAATTATATGGGATTCTCTGTGCTTCCCCTCTCCTTTCCCCCCCCTCCCCCTCAATCCAATAAAGGGGCAGGATAACCAGGGGTTAATATGATGTCCGAACCCCTAGATCTTTATTTAAGCGAACGAGAAGGGGAAAGGGAGGGAAGAGGCAAAAAATACAAACGCAGAGGTTACAACAAGAGCAGGAAGGGAACGTATCATTAGCACCAGAAATTCACAAGACACATTTATTATGAATCTCACTGACTTTGCTCTAAGTACAGACCACATTAAAGTCCTTAAACGAGGCCTCTCATATTCTCCTACCTCTAATATGGATCACTTTGAATGCATAAAGGACACTAACTTATTTGCAAGAAAACTATTGCTGCATAAATATTGCAAAAAAATCCAATTTGCCAGATCCAAAAATTTGGATTCTGTGGAAATGAGTACTGAAGATCTGGGTTCCGCGGGGAGGCCCAGGGTTTTAGCCAGAGGCTCCATCTCTTCAGGCTATCGGATGGTCAGGAATTTTCCTTTGTGGGAGATGGTCAACTTAAAGGGGAAGCCCCATTTGTATTTAATTCCCTTTTCCCGGAGGAGGAGTGTCAGGGGGCGCATCGCTTTCCGTCTGTCCACGGTTAGCTTGGATAGATCATTGTAGATCTGTAGGGGCTCATTTTGGAACGTGATCGTATCTTTATCCCTGCAGGCTCCAATCAGTTTATCCTTAGTTGAAAAACTGGGTAGGGGGATGCCCTACGAGTTTTTTGTGGGCCTTTCTAACTGGGAGGACGTGGCCGCTGGGACACATAAGGGCTGGTGCCTAACTTGGGGTGATGGGATATAAAATAATAACCGGGGGTAACATGGAGGGAACAGTGCTACAGACCCTCCGTGGACGCCTCCCAGCTGGGAGCGACCGGGATATCCTGTGCCGTCCGCCCATCCGCAGAGGGGGGAAGTCATAGTCCCCTGGGACCGTCAGGGGTTTGACCGCCAGCGAGATCTTCTGACCCCCCCTCGGCCGAGGGGGGGGGGGCCCGGCACTCCATCTGGGAACCGGGCTGTTGCATGGCCTCCTCTGGTGCTGTGCAAGCGACGCCTCTGATCTGGAACAGCAGGTCGGGGCCACGTGATGCGGAGAGTGGAGTCTGGAGGTCGGAGGTCGCGCGTGGTGATGACGTCTGCTTCGTCTCGATCTCGCCAAGGATGCCTTGTGGTGCTCCACAGCGGAATGAAGACTCACAGGACGCCATCTTGGGGGAATCCGGTGCGCATGAGGTGGACTCGCCTCCTCGATCTGCAGTGAAGCCGCAGGTGGTGCCTTCAAGGTGACAGCAGGGATGGATTCGGTCGCTCCTCTGGTTGCTGCTGGGAGCAAGGAGCCCCTGTTGAAAGGTTAGTGCTTCGTTTGGTGTTGCGTGTATAGAGGCACTTGGCGGAGGACCCTTCCGATGCCATTTTAGGTGGTGTTAGGGAAGAAGGTGGAAATCTCCCGGGAGGGCCTCTCGTTGTGCAGGTGACACCTGTCATCGCTCCCTGGACTGCCTCTGCTCCGCGATCCTTACGGATGCTCTAACCGGGTGGTCCTCCCTTTCCCGGGGTCTGTTGTCAGGCTGGTGAGCATGGTGGAAGGGTTCCGCGGG
Source organism: Ascaphus truei (assembly GCA_036426205.1). Classification (NCBI taxonomy): domain Eukaryota; kingdom Metazoa; phylum Chordata; class Amphibia; order Anura; family Ascaphidae; genus Ascaphus; species Ascaphus truei. Next base: position 214,543,984 of record CM071568.1, on the reverse strand, counting down.
GAGGCCCAGGGTTTTAGCCAGAGGCTCCATATCTTCGGGCTGTCGGATGGTCAGGAATTTTCCTTTGTGGGAGATGGTCAACTTAAAGGGGAATCCCCATTTGTATTTAATTCCCTTTTCCCGGAGGAGGAGTGTCAGGGGGCGCATCGCCTTCCGTCTGTCCACGGTTAGCTTGGATAGATCATTGTAGATCTGTAGGGGCTCATTTTGGAACGTGATCGTGTCTTTATCCCTGCAGGCTCCAATCAGTTTATCCTTAGTTGAGAAACTGTGGAGGCGCACGATCACGTCCCTCTTGCGGTTTGGGTCTTCTGAGCGCGGACCCAGAGCCCTGTGAGCCCTGTCTATTTCCAGGTCCCGGGGGTCGAGGTCAGGGGAGATAGTGCGGAAAAAATCCAGCAGACATGCCCTAAGCTGGGAGGGCACTATCGCCTCTGGGATACCGCGGATCCGCAGGTTCTGCCTGCGGTCCCGGTTCTCATGGTCCTCCAGACTGTCCCAGAGGGAGTGAATCTCATGTCCCAGGTGAATTATCTCCTCGTCCGCCTCTGACTGATGCTGGAGGGCTTCATCCAGTCTATCTTCCAGGGTTGTGGTTCTTTCTTGTAGGCCCTGAATATCATGCTTTATCTCAGCCACTGCGTCTTTAATATTCGCCTCCAATGATCTCTGGAGCTTAGCATGGAGCTCCTCGAGAAACTCCTTCGTGATTCTAGCATCTGGTGAGGGGGGGGTCTCAGCGGGGCTCGCCGGGCTAGTGAGGCCTTGCGTGCCTCGTGCACCAGATGTCTGGGCGCCATCTTGCCTCCTGCCTCCCGCTTCTGCAGCTTGTTTAGCGGGGGTAAATAACCTTCCTACCCCTTGGGGCTGATGACTTTTTCCCCTATTCGCCATCCCTGCGGTTTCAGGGAGAGATTCTATGCTTTTTGTGGTGTTTTTGGCCGGGTTAAAAGGTATAAAGTTAGTGATTATACAGAGGGGTCTCCGGAGCTCTCCCTTTACCCATCTGCCCTGGATGACGTCATCGGCACGCCCCCATTCGTTTTTGGACATTTGAGGCGCCGGTCTGTATTGTTTTCTCTGTGTTTTCCACTAACTGTGTTTGGGTTAGTCTTTTTTCTTGGCAGCCGTCCTATATTTAGTTACACATCACACTGTGGTTTTTATTGTGTAATAATTTATATTGATTTTTTGATATATTTGTTAGCGCTATTTACACCATCCTTTTTCTAGTCACTACGCTCAGTAGCACTGCTTTTGACAGATATACATATATATATATATATATATATATATATATATATATATATATATATACAGTGTTTTGTGGTCATTTGGGGGGTTTATAAGAGCTTACTGGGTATCTGTGTGTTTATTAACTTTGTCCAGCTGGTCTAAGCTGTTTTGGAGTTTAGTGGCCCCTCCTCCCCAGGTTTTAAGCTCGCCCTTCCCCACTTTCCATATGAACAGGTCTTTTCATGCTGCTGTTTGTGACAGATCCAATGCAGATCCTTCTTCCTGTAATTATACAGGTAAATGTTAATCAGTTAGTGTTAGGACCTACAATATTATGGTCATGCCTTGAAGTGGCTTGCAGGCTTATAATGCTTTGGCCAAAGGGTTAAACTAAATTACCCTTTTTTCAAGAGATATATATAGGTATTTCACTGTGTATTTTTGTCATATTTGAAGTAGCTCTGGGCTCCCTTTGTGTTTTGTTTTTTGTAGTATACAGTGCCACGCTCAGTAGCACTCATTTTGACACTTTATATATATATATATATAGTTTTAATTTTGGGGGTTATATGAGCTTACTAGGTATCTGTGTATAAATACCAGCCATTGTAGTGGGAGAAAAAGCCACCTCAATCCTAGGTTTCAACTAATTTGCTGCCTCCAGAAGGGAGCTCCTCCACTCCCAGGAAATTGGATTTAAAGTATGTGACAGAAGGGCAAAACAGAAGAAACCAATATTGCAGACTGTACTACAAAGTTTTAATGATTACCAGAGCTTATCTGTGAGAGGCTGTAGTTCACCTCTCCAGTCAATGCACATACTCTCCTCTGCAGTCAGCTATGGTGACATCAGGAACTTGACTGCTGATCGTTGTGGGGGCCAAAATGCATCCAAACTTGTTTTGTACTATGTAGTTTGTCAATGGATGCTGTACTCATGGGGGTGCTCACATTTAAAGTACCAGCTATGCACTGTCTCCAATTACTTGATTAACTGAAATACCATCTTAATAAGGTACATTCTGGCATACTAATAGATTCAACTAAACAATACACAACATCACACTAAACTAGATGAGAATCATTAAGTGCAATCACTGTAGACAAAACTTCTTGAATTAGAATACACAAGTCTGTACAGATTACACTCACAATTAGCCCACAGTCAACGTGCAGGTAGACCACAAGGAGCCTCATAGAAAGCTAACCGTTCCAGTCCTTTCAGTGCTTTGAATGCACGAGTCCTCCATTTCGTCGTGTAATGTCACTACCGGTCGTTATTTCAGCGCAAAACTCAGGTCTCAGTATCTTTCGCATCTCGACAGACACCAACCTTCAAACAGAGAATCACTTGGGGAGTCTATGCAGTCTCTTAAAGTAGCCTAACGCATTTCCCTCCTCAGAACTTCATCAGTATTTTAATTCAATACAGTATCACACTATGCCCTTCTCTCTTGCATTTTGTCTTTTCGTGTATTCATCATGATCATCATTGCATATCCATTACCAAGCTACTGTTAAGGATTCATTTATCATTTGAATCCTACCCACCTAATGTGAGTTGGTCATTATTCACTGTTTTGAGCACCATCTGTGTTGAGCACGTTCATTTCACTGGTATTGTGCTGCACATATTATTCACTGTGCCTGTTTGAACTCTGTCATTTCTTCTATCCCTAAAGGGTTCTCTGCAATGTGTAGGTCATTTTAAAATTGTACCAAATACAGAAGAATTTACAATGCCTCTGATCTCAGACACGCTATTAGAGAGGGTTTGTGTTCCTCAGAATTTCACAATTGGATTATATTGTTCTTTAACCTTAAAAAAGTGGGAAAACACTGTCCAAAGAAGATAACCCTAGTATGATAGTAAGCGATTGTGCAACATCGAACATCTTCATCATGAACAATCGATGATGATGGTGTACCACAACCCACTGCAAACTTTAAAAAAATTCTAGTGCAACCAGTGTCAGCAGCTAGTGAATAATCCTTCTTGACCGTCTAAATTACTCACTGTTCTATAGTGACCGATCCCGACAGAAAAGGACGAGGTCAAAGAGTGACAGAATACAAAGTACGTCTGAGGAATTTATTTTTCATTTCTAAATAGGGACTGAGCCAATTGCATTCAGGGAGATGAATCTCCATTGTCATTCACTTCTTGAGCTACAACTAAAAGGACAGGATGAGCATCGACTTCCATACAGCCTAACCTACTCTGTTCCAAATCGGAATTCCTCGGGGTGACCTTATATGCTCGCCGATGGTTCTTGTCAGTGTCTCAAAATGTGACACACCCCTACTTACAAAGTGCCTACAGTACTTTATACACATTGCACCCACAAAACAAGTCAAAGGGATACAATAGGTGAGATGTGGCACCGTACCCTTTCCGACTCTGAAGCCTACTTCCTCTCTCTGTCACTCATTTACCCCATTGTCTTTGGGATGGTGGTGGATTTGTGGGGGTGGTTTCACAAGTGGGGAGATGGGGGGAGAAGCAACAGAGTCACTTCTCACAGCATGGGTGAACCGTGTTTCAAGCCAGGGGCTGGTGTGCAATGGTGAAGGATAACCTATGGGTGACCAATATCTCCTTCGGTGGGGGATGGTGGCTCTTCCAAGATGACCTGGAGCAACATCCTTATCATGTCTGGAGAGACATGACACAGATGGTCGGTGACACCGGGTCTCCCAAAACATTATGGTGCTTGTTCTGCAAATGTTGTAGAAGACCACTCATCCCCAGACATCCTCCACTCTTCAGCCTATATATGACTTCAGAACAAACGGACCACCTCAGAGGAGCACAACGAGACAAGGTGGGGCAAGCTGAAGTGTGTCCACACGTGCTCGTGGTTCTTCTTGGCAGGTGTCTGCTTCCCTGTTATGCCTGAGAGCTAGGAGAGGCATCTGGAAGCATGAGGACTTACACCATGATGTTGATGGTGTAAAGTATGGGAAGCGTTCCTCTGCCTCACCTTCTCCAGGATGCTCCTCGCTAAGCTCATCGGAAGAGACCCCATCACCACCGCCAATGTCACCCTCAGCTTCTCCAAGTTCCACTGGGGCACTCCCTGAACCAGATGGGCTTACAGCAATCACAACCTCCTTACTACTTGTAGCGCTCCCTGCTACCTTTAAGTTACAAGTTTTATTAAGTAAATAATGTATGAATGTTAGCCCTATAGTACGACAGCAGCAGGCCTAACAAACCAACAGCCAAACCCTGCCTACAACACAATGGCTTAAACATGAGAGTGCACACTTATTTATATACTCCTCCCATAATAAATATATATGTGAATTTGGATTTTTATTGGTAGGGAAAAACAAACCTGCCTTTTTGAGACAGATCTCAGGACCAATATGGCTACTAGAACTCTGAACTGCACCTTATTATTTTTATAAAACAATTTTTCTGTAGTCTTTCATGCATTCAACTACACAAACCCTGATGAAGGTACTTTGCACTGAAACATTGGATGTTTGGATGACTTCTTGAACTCATTAAATTACCTTCTTTGCATTCAACTTGAATCTTTCTATTTATGGTGTGCTTGGCCAGATCCCTTTTTGCCTTAGCACTCTATTTTATTGCCTCTCATTTCTCTATACCATAGTAGGAGCATCCATGTTGCTGGCTCTGAGATTTCTTTTTGTGAACAAAATCTAGTAATATAAATAGAATATTTACTCAGTAAACCTAAACAGGGTTTCAACAGATGTGAATAGGATCTCGGTGTGGCCATCAATGTCTCCTTTTTTATTTGTAAAGTATCTACAACGTCTTCCATCTATCTCACAGATAGAATGGAACCTGTTTTTTAATCATGTGCACAATATAATAATTTGGAATGAATCCCTGTGACAGGGTGAAGTCAACCCCTATCAATTATGCCTGGGCAACATATGTCTGAGTGCTTCATCCAGCACTCATAAGGGTTAACTCAGTGAAGTGAGGGGTAGCAGGAAGTAAGCTGACACCTGAGAGCCAGGAAGATAGATAAGGATCTTGTTACCAGCAGTAGCTGCCTGTCTCAGATGAGAGCACATGGATATATGTGCTGCTAGCCAGAAGGATACAGCACACTACTTACTGCAGCAAAGTAAGATTTGTTTCATTTGTTTGCATGACTGCTTAAAAAGACTCTTACGGTTTGGTATGGTTTAGCCAGCCAGCTGCTAGCTAGGACTGCTGTGTGTAGTCAGTTTTCTCCCAAGTGGAGCAGGATATTCTTTTTTAAAGGGACGTGTTACCCGCATGTTATGTTGCTGTGGAGAAATAAAGCCACTGAACGTTTTCATTTATCCTGAAACTACACGTGTGGACTGTTCCCTGACCTCGGCTACAGGCCTTCCTGTACAGGTGGAGTCAGAAGTGGGATTGTTGGACGGGCCCTGTATCTGAAGGGCCACACACACACAGACGGAAAAAAAAAATGGAGACAATTTTTTCTCAGTTCCTTGAGCAACAGCTCCAGCTAGCAGAGAAAAAAGCTGAGCAACAGGCCCAGCAAGCTGAGCGACAGGCCCAGCAAGATGACCGACAGGCCCAGCAAGATGAGCGACAGGCCCGGCGAGAGGAAAAGCTACTCCAATTACTGGCCGAAGGCCCAGCCCCAGGCAGACCAGGGATTCCAAATAACCCACCAGTGATGCTGCATAAAATGAAGCCAAACGAAGACCCAGAGGCATTTTTCCTCACTTTTGAAAGGGTAGCCACGGCCCATGGCTGGACAGTTGATCGCTGGGTAACGACTCTGGCTCCACTCCTCATAGGGGAAGCTCAGGCAGCCTACCAGGCTCTTCAAGCAGACGAGGCCATGGACTATCAGCAACTAAAGGCTGCTATTCTGGATCGCCTAGGCCTCACTCCAGAGACCTACATACAGCGGTTCCGGACAGTCAAATATACAAACAGAGACAGACCCTGGGTCGTAGCCCACCGCTTAGTAGACTTATGTATCAGGTGGATACAACTGGAAAAACATGACAAGGCAGAGATCCTTGAACAGTTTGTGCTCGAGCAGTTCATACAGATACTGCCCCCCTCCTCCCGCTCCTGTGTAAAAAGACACGCTGCATTTTACCTGGATTCAGCGGTCCGCTTGGTGAAAAACTTCCTGGGCGACGACACCCAACAGAATAGCTGGGATCGGCCGGTGCAAACACCAGTTGCTTCCGGTGATGCTAGAGGCAGGAGAGCCAGACATCGAGGGTCTACAACCAGCCAGCTAGGGAGACCAGTCCAACCCGATCGGAAGACCCTTTCCCATCTCGGAGGTTTCCTGGTACAAACTCCCGCAGAGACGCCCATCCTGGGTCCGAGGCTACTGGATCACTCAAGGAAGGCCGCCACCCACAGTATTCCCCAAGAACCTGGACTCCTGTCACCCACCCGGTGGAGAGGATAACCCTACCAACCAGAAGGGAGGACCCCATCCAACAGCGGAGAAGTCCAAATACTGAGCCCCGTCGAGAGTTTCCGCTGACGACCGAGGTTGCGGATTCAGGAGATGATGAGATGGACTGTTCATATGGCAGAACCACTGCCACAGCTTGTCTCCGAGGGGACCACAATCCGTGGTTAGTCCCAGCATCTCTGGAGGGGACAAAAGTAAACGCCATGCTGGACGCGGGCTCTGGAAAAACCCTGACCCTAGAGGGCCTAATTCCAAGCAATAGACTATCTTATGACTCTCCTTGGAATATCGAGTGTATCCATGGGGATACAAAGAGATACCCGACGGCGAACGTTCTACTGCGTATCCAGGATCAAGAGGCTAGCCTACTAGTGGGAGTTTCTCCCTGGCTACCTGCTCCTGTTCTACTTGGCCGAGACTGGCCCTACCTCAAAACATTGTTGGCCCCTACTCCTACGGAGCCTACTTCTCTGGTACCGGAGAAGCCCGGAGACTTGTTCCCTTTTTCCCCAGAGATTTTTCCCCGTAGACACCATGTCCCAAAGACACGTAAACAGAGACGTGCGGAAAAAGAGGACTGTTTAAGAAAGGCTGGGACTTTTGGTAACATTAGTCAGCCCAAAGGACTGCAGGTCATGGCCGGGGATGACCAGGGTGGGGAACAGATAGATACGGGAATTTTGCCAGACCTGGATCTTCCTGACTTCTGTCAGAGGCAGAGGGAGGACCCAGCTCTGGCTAGACAATATGAGAAGGTAGTACAGGTCAACAACAAGATAATGGATGAACAGGGTGTAAAAGTGTTTCCACATTTTGAACTGTTGAATGACATTCTATATCGTGTGAATAAGGTTACACAAACAGGGGAGGTCATTCGACAGATGCTAGTCCCTAAAGGGTTGATTAAAACGGTGTTCACCCTAGCCCATACTCTCCCATGGGGTGGTCATTTGGGCAGAGATAAAACCACGGACCGCATCTCGTCCCGGTTTTACTGGCCAGGCATACATGGTGACATCATGAAACTATGTGAGACATGTCCTGAATGCCAGTTAACTAGCCAAAAAGGACAGAAGCCGGCTCCCTTGGTTCCTCTACCCTTGGTAGCCGTCCCATTCGCGAGAATTGGGGTAGATCTGGTCAGACCTTTAGAACCCTCTGCGAAGGGACATAAATTTATACTCGTTGTGGTAGATTATGCCACCAGATATCCTGAGGCCTTCCCTCTGAGATCAGCCACTGCTAAACAGGTTGCTCACAGGCTGTTAGAACTGTTCTCTAGGGTAGGACTTCCCCAAGTAATGTTAACTGACCAGGGAAAAAATTTCATGGCAAAGTTAATGCAGGATGTCCTGAAGTTATTGGAGGTAAAATCCGTCCGGACCTCAGTCTACCATCCTCAGACTGATGGATTGGTAGAGAGGTTTAACCGTACTTTAAAAACCATGCTTAGGAAGTTTGTGGACACTGAAAAGTGAGCTTGGGATGAACTTCTCCCTTTCCTGTTGTTTGCGGTACGAGAAGTTCCCCAATCATCTACAGGCTTCTCCCCGTTTGAGCTCCTATATGGATGCCAACCTCGGGGTATTCTCGACCTACTGAAGGAATCCTGGGAGGAGGAGCCCTCCCCCTCCAAGAATACCCTTCAGTATGTCATAGACCTTAGAAATCGCCTAGACATGATAGGTCGGTTTGCTAAGGAAAACCTCAAATCTGCTCAAGAACGTCAAGAAAGACAGTATAACCACAATGCTCGCTTGAGGGTCTTCCAACCTGGGGACCAAGTGATGCTACTACTACCGACATCAGAGAGTAAACTCCTTGCGAAGTGGCAGGGTCCTTTTCAAGTTCTCTGCCACAGGTGGAGGTGGAGGTGAACTATGAGATCTCTCAACCAGGGTCCAGGAAGGGTAAACAAATATATCACGTGAACCTCCTGAAACCCTGGAAAACGATGAGATCGCTGTTCATCCACCCTCGGGAATGAGAGACGGATTTGGGTCCGCAGCTTCCAAAGGGTAGTACGTACAATGACCATCAGGTTCCCATGGGAGGGCAGTTAACAACGGAACAAAGGTCAGACCTACTAGAATTATGTAACCAGTTCTCAGATGTTTTTTCGGAGCTGCCAGGGCAGACTAATTTAGTGTCCCATAGGATTGAGACAGAACCTGGCGTAAAAGTACGGTCCCGTCCCTATAGATTGCCAGAGGGCCGAAAAGACCTGGTAGAGAGGGAGATAATAGACATGTTGGAATTGGGCGTGATCGAGGAGTACCACAGCGAATGGTGTAGCCCTATCGTGTTGGTCCCTAAACCAGATGGGACGGTGAGGTTTTGCGTGGATCTGCGAAAGGTAAATGCTGTATCCAGATTTGATGCATATACAATGCCTAGGGTGGATGAATTGCTTGACTCACTTGGTAAAGCAGAGTATATCTCCACCCTAGATCTCACGAAAGGATATTGACAGATACCTCTAGCGGAAGAATCCAAATGCAAAACTGCCTTCGCCACCCCTCTCGGGTTATACCAATTCGTCACTATGCCATTTGGGTTACATGGGGCTCCAGCCACGTTCCAAAGGTTAATGGACAAGGTACTACGACCCCATAGGGCATATGCCGCGGCCTACTTGGATGACATTGTCATCTACAGCAGACACTGGCAGTCTCATATAAAAAGGTTAAGGGCAGTCCTAACGTCCTTAAGAGAAGCAGGGCTCACTGCAAATCCAAAAAAAGGTGCCCTGGGTAAATCCACTACAAAGTACTTGGGCTATGCCATTGGGGGAGGGATAGTAAGGCCACTAGCTAGCAAGGTGGCTGCCATAAAGGAAGTCCCCACCCCACAGACAAAGACACAGGTCCACTCCCTTTTGGGGTTAGCAGGGTATTACCGGCGGTTTATTCCCAATTTTTCAGAAATATCTGCACCCCTAACAGATCTGACAAAAAAGAGTGCCCCGACCCAAGTTAAATGGTCTTGGGAGTGCCAAGACGCCTTTGACATGCTAAAAAAGTGCCTGTCAGAGGGCCCCGCTCTTCGGGGCCCAGATTTTAAAGAGCCCTTCATCATCCAGACGGATGCCTCAGAGGTAGGACTGGGAGCAGTGCTGTCTCAGCAATTTGATGGTGTTGAACATCCCATACTGTTCATCAGCCGGAAGCTGTTCCCAAGGGAAGTGAGGTATTCCGTTATTGAGAAGGAGTGCCTCGCTGTAAAATGGGCAATTGAGGCCTTGAGACATTATGTCGCCGGAGTACACTTCACCCTGGTCACTGACCATGCGCCCTTGAAGTGGTTAAACACCATGAAGGACACAAATCCTAGGTTGACCAGGTGGTATATGGCCCTCCAACCCTTCTCTTTTGATATTCAGCATAGACCTGCAAAGGACCATGGAAATGCTGATTTTTTGTCAAGAGAAGGAGTGGAAGGTCGGGCTTCAGCCGTGTGCGACACTAGCTACACACAAACAGGGGAGGTATGTGACAGGGTGAAGTCAACCCCTATCAATTATGCCTGGGAAACATATGTCTGAGTGCTTCATCCAGCACTCATAAGGGTTAACTCAGGTGGAAGTTAGGTAGTCAGGAAGTAAGCTGACACCTGAGAGCCAGGAAGATAGATAAGGATCTTGTTACCAGCAGTAGCTGCCTGTCTCAGATGAGAGCACATGGATATGTGCTGCTAGCCAGAAGATACAGAACACTACTTACTGCAGCCAAAGTAAGATTTGTTTCATTTGTTTGCATGACTGCTTAAAAAGACTCTTACGGTTTGGGTATGGTTTAGCCAGCCAGCCTGCTAGCTAGGACTGCTGTGTTAGTCAGTTTTCTCCCAACGTGGAGCAGGATTTATTTGCTTAAAGGGACAGTGGTACCCCCATGTATGTTGCTGTGGAGAAATAAAGCCACTGAACGTTTTAATTTATCCTGAAACTACACGTGTGGGCTGTTCCCTGACCTCGGCTACAGGCCGTCCTGACACAATCCCCCTGGTGAGGATACAATAATTACAACAGAACAGAAGTAGAGGGAAGAAACATTTGCCTCTAACTATATATTTCTTGCTCTGTGTTGCATTTAACAAACCCACAGTCTGTAGACATAGAAAGGTGTACAGTATATGACAGTTTAAAAACTACCTCGTTACATTCAATTAAAAAAAGTTATTTCGAAAATGCATATTCTCATTCCTATTTAGTGGTACTCCCTATAGTGGTACTATATTTTGTGGACTGAAGTTTGCATATTAATGTTGAATTTTTTTTTATATACAGTACAGGGAAAATGTTGCGATCAGTTTTGGAATGGGCAGCACATTCCTTCAAAATGTAATAGATTGAATGAAATAGGTGATGGTTTAATTCTTAACAGCATTTAGTTGCTTTACATGGTCTGGGAGGCGACCCCTGAGCAGTTGGAGCAACTTTCAAATGCTTTTTTTTTTTACGGAAACCTTTCACGTTTGTATTAAGGAATGCTGTTTACTTTTTTAGAACAAGGTGCCCTTTATTTATCAGAGAGTTTTTGTGGTCTTCCTCATGTCCAAGTTCATTTTCTTAGATATTGCTGTTTGTTTGTAAATCGCTTCTTCACACAGGAATGATTTTTCTTTACATACCATACCTTTAGCCTTTTATATAGTGGGAAAATGTAACTTAACATACTGTACAGTACTTGGGCTTTCATAAACACAACTTACAGAGTTGTTAAGGAAAATGCATAAGCAACATTAGATTAATACATTAGTATGTGCCAATTTTACAGGAAATAAGTGACTTTCAGGCGCCTCCAATAAACATATAATGTCCATAAATGTGTATAAATGTGTCATTTTTTTTGCATAAAAGTCAATCACTTAATTGCTGTAAAGAGTAGAGGAGACTGGAGTCACAGAAGTATCACTCTCCTGCCATTTTTCCGTTAAAAACTATCACAACTTCTAAGTTATTAGTTAACTGATAGAAACTTACACCAGGAGAGAAGTTCACAGGGGCCTATGTATTCAGATTATATTTACATTTATTTTGCACAACAATTTTAGCTTAAAGTTATACTATACTTCATGGAATGTAACTTCACACATGGTTTATTGTTTGAAATGAAGTTTGACACATTGCATCATTTTGAATACCTAATTGATACAGATGTAACAAGATTTACTGTACCCAGCACCACAGACAAAAAAGCAAAAGTCTGCAGTTATGGGGACAGTGTTAGAAGGGGGTGATCAACAGTGTTGAAGGCAGCAGAAAAATCTAGTAGAATTAGTAAGGAGAAGTGACCCTTAAACTCTGAGAGCTGGTCATTGGCCACTTTTGTTAGTGCAGTGTCAGTGGAGTGTAGAGGACAGAACCCAGATTGATAAGCGTCAAGTAGGAGTTGAAGGAGAAATAGTGAATTGGGCGGTTGTATACAAGTCTCTCAAGTACTGTACCTTGAGGCCAAAGGGGAGAAGAGAGATAGGATTGTATTTGGAGAAGGAGGCTGGGTCAAGAGAAGTTTTCTTTAGAATGGGCGTGATGACTGCATGTTTAAAAGAAGATGTGAATTGGCTGGAGGTGAGAGAGGATAAAAAGGTGAGTTAGGGTATGGCTTAGTGTGCCAGAGAGGGTGCAGTGGAGATGTGAGGAAATAGGATCAAGGGGGCAGGTTGTAGGGTGAGATGATGAGAGGAGCGTGGAGACCTCATTCTCAATCACAGGGGAAAAGTAGCTGAGGGTGGATGTAATTGTTCGAGGGGAGGAAGGTGTTGTGTGTGGAATTTGACATGTAGAGATGTCATGTCTAATTTATGTAATTTTGTCTGTTAAGTGGGGGGTGAGGTCTTGGGCAATGAGGCTAAAAGGGGGTGCAGGTGTACTTGGGGAGAGAAAGCAGTTAAAGGTGGCAAATAGGCTTTGAAGGTTAGAGGACAGAATTTGTATGAGGGAAGAAAACTCTGTTTTTTTTGGCAAGGGAAATGGCAGTGTTATAGGATGAGAGTATGATTTTGTTGTAGTGGAAGTCTGCTTTAGAGTGGGGTCACCTCCAGTAACATTCCGCAGTGCATGATCACTTTTGGAGGTAACGGGTAAAGTGTATGTACCACGGTTGAAGCTTAGATTGTTCGGTGACATGGTGGCAAGAGCCATTTTGTCTAAAGCTGGTAAGAGTGTATACAGTATCTCTGAGACTGTCATATAGAGAGGTTGCTAGGTCAGGGCTTTAAAGGGTAGAAATGCGAGGGAGGAGAGTTTGTTAAGATGCAGAAAATTGGAGGGGATATAGAGCATATAGATTTCTGTATGTTCATGTGGAAGTAGGGGTTGTGAAGGTTAAAGAGGCTACAACAAGGCTAAAAGTTAGGAGGTGATGATCTGAGTGAGGGAAGGCATGTTAGAGGAGGATACACTGGCGACACACTTTATTGAAGTGTGGCCAGTTCCGCAAGCCGGGAGATTTCCCGGCTTGCAAGTGGCATCCCCTCGGCGTGCCGCGCGTCACCGATGCGCGGTCACGCGTCATCGGGTGCCTGCGCCCCCTGCACGCGCGTCCAGGGCTCCCCGAGGGAGCCCTGGTGTCCCGCGATGTGGGGGACGGCGGCAGGGGGTTCCGGGGGACCCGGCGGACCCGGAGAGGAGAGGGGGAAGCCGCGATCGGCGGGCCTCTCCTCCGCTGCTTCGGCGCGCGCCCGGCACCCTCCGGCGCGCGCCAGGTAACTGCTGCGGCCGAGAACGGGCAAATGCTCGAATAAACTCGGCCGCAGCAGTATGTGGTCTACTGGGAGAGACAATAGGAGGAGGCTAAAGAAATAAGATGGGCAACTGAAGTGGCATTGAGATTGTCAAGAGGTATGTTAAAGTGTCCCAAGATCACAGTAGATGTGTCAGAGGAGAGGAAGAGTAGAACCCAGGTGGTAAAATTGTGAAGAAATTGAGATGTAGGTCCTATGGGCCGATAGATGACAGTGACATGGAGGGAAAAGGGAGAAGAGATGGATAGCATGGACTTCAAATGATGACTATCAAAGCCCCTGCAGGATGAGCTGACTTGACGATATTTTCCAATTGATTTGGAGGGTCTAAATGCTCTCTGTATGCATGGACCTAAGAATTTGAGAGCACCAAATGGAGCAGGAAAGACTTTGCAGAACTACTTCCATCTCCCCTGGCACCCCCTATGGTACCTCTAGCTGAAGAGGAATTATCCTGCTAAACCAAGAAACTCCAAGTGCCTATGTGTGGAGAAACCCTCTCTAGGCATTTTGGTTATTTGTCCTTCAAAGTCCCATCAACGGCTCCTGATTCCTGTCAATGTATCATGTGGGACTTCGTCCGTGCATAAACAGGTGTTTGTGGACTGATGCTGAAGGCAACTTTATTAACGATTCCTCAAAGCTACATATGACATTCCCTTATGCCCCAAAAGAACTCACTTGGCATTGGAAGCCATTAATGAGGGACCTCTTGTTCCCGGCACTCAGGAGACAGTTCCAATACTCATTGCTGTGGATATTCTTCATAAGGAGTCTCTCATCTTTTACATCTTTTACTCCCAAAACTGTATCATCTTTTGGGGTTTCCTAACCCCAGCATTGATTTGGTTGCTGATTAAGTGATGGCAGGGGAAGACCCTGCTCTTGGACCAGTCTCCCAGTTCCTTGCCCCATATTGGAGATTCACCACTCTTCCAACAATTTCGGTATGGGGCTCCCTAGTCCTTATCTGGACTACACCAATGTCTTTGATAAAAACAGGCAGACTACCACCACAGAGGCTGTATGACTGCCCCATCAACCTCCTGCCAGGATATGTGTCTCCAATTGCTGAACCTATCCACTCTCTGAGCCAAAAACCAAGGCCATGCAAGAGTACATTCAGGAGAATCTTCAATGAAGCTTTATCCACAAGTCTACATTACCTGCTGGGCCAGATCATTTTTCATTCTTAAGGCCATGTATTGGCTTCTGGACAAGCTCACCATAAAAAAAAATTGGTACCCTTTTCATTTGATATCAGAACTCTTTGAATGCCTGCTAGGAGCAGACTTTTTTTTACCAAACAGGACTTACATGGGGCATAAAATCTCATCTGCATTTGGGATGGTGATGAGTGGAAAACTGTCTTCAATACACGGGATGGCCACTACGAATACATGGCCATGCCCTTTGGTTTGTTCAATGTTCCTGCAATACTTCCAAGACTTAGACAATTAAATATTTTGTGGTCTCCTGGGTTGCTTTGTTATAGTCTAGAGATGTAGCAAGACGTACACTTCCCGTGACCGTGCGAAAGTGCAAGATGACAACCGCCTGAACACTTTGTTGTCTGCACCTTGTCCACGGGCGAGCCGAGGCTCGTCTGCGGCTCAGTTAAGGTCAGACGGAATAGTTACAACTATGTTAGTGTAGTTCAGTACGTGTTGTCAGCAGGTGGCGAACTGAAAATCTTTCCCTAAGATACTCAGAAGCCATAAGGAGGCCGCGGGGAAACCACAGATTGCAAATAAATGCTGGGAATTTATACTTGGTATTTTGACTCATTGAGAACAGTACATCTTGCTCCATCTTACTGTACTTAAACCTTTAGGGTGAGTTTTGTTCCAAAAGTGCTTAAGAATTCATTTACAGATATAGCAAGACTTCTCTGTGAATGCAAAAGTTTGCAAGATGCAGAATGCGGCTGGGCCGGGGCTCAATTGCAACAAAGAAAGCAGTATGCAGCCCAGGAGGGTTAACTTTGTGGGGTACACTGCTTCTGAATGGGACCTCCACAGTGTTAATCCTACAAAGTCAGCCACGAGTCTGTAACAGCTGGAACAGCTGCAGAGGAGCTCTTTATTTTCTATACTGTATTGAAGCCAGGGGTCTCTGGAGGTGAACCCCAGTAAATTCAACTCTGGGGATCCCTGCTTCTAGAAATATGACCTTAGTAAGGGGATGCCAGTAGCCGTGACTGGTATAGAAAATAAACACAGGTAAACATTAAACATACATTTAAATGTTAAACCATAAACCAATTAATCGGCACTGTGGATACCTACAGTAGGCTCTCTGAATGTGGGCCTTGCTTGCCACATTGACATTCAATGGTGCATTACTTACCACCTTAATTATCTTAGCGGCTAACTGCTAAGGCAATGAGGGTGTTAAACCCTCCCTCTATCCCCTCGGGAGGCCTAACAACCTACCCCGGGGCAACACCCCTTTAGTATCACATTTATTATAGGGTGTCCATTAATTGCCAATGTGAGTAAACACCAAACATATATTTTAGCCTCCCACTAATACAGAAAAACAACATTTTTTTTACACATGAACAACAACGCAAGTGAAAAAATATTTATAGTGCATTAAAAAAAAAAAACCTTTAGGAGGTGGCTTAAATATACCTTGGACATGCAAAGGTGCCCAGAGCCCTTTTGTCACGTGCGCTAACCACAAATAGGACTTAGACCGCGGGGCTGAGGTGGGGATATAAATAACCGCTGCCCTACAACCACGGAGCTGAGTCCGGAGTGTGTTGTCAGATTCGTATAGTCAGGTCAGGGTAGGAGAGTTCAGGTATGTCTTGGTACTTGCCATGGTCCGGGATAGGAGAGAGAAGAATGGTCGATATCCGTAAGCCGTGGGCAGGGAGAGGAGACAGTGGGAATCCAAGATGAGCTGAAGTCAAGGGGTAGAGAAAAGATGGGTCTGGGTACAAGCATGGGTCCAATCCCAGATCAGGCAAGGCACTAGGAACAGACAAGACTCAAGCAGCGAGCATAGCTCATAAACCTTAGTTATGCTCAGCAATGTGTTCAGGAAGCAGGAAGGTATATAAAGGGAAAACCACCAATCAGGAAGAGGCATACATAGTGACATCACAGGATAGCTCTTAGCGATAGGAGGAGAACGGATTGGGTTCAGGTGAGAGGCAGCTGATGATCCTCTTATTATTGGTCGCCACACGACATGCATGCGTAGGTGGCGAGCGGCGCAGAGATTTTGCCAGTGGGCATGGTCACCGTGACAGCGCACCGGGGGCGTGCCTCTGTGGCAGCGTTCCTTCGTTGATGCGCGTGCGGAAACTGGGGTTGGTGCGCACTGCTGACGCCGTGGCGTGCTGTGTCAGAGAGGTGAGGCTTAGCGGCGATCCTAACACCTTTCCTGCGGCCTACTCCAATCATTGCCAATCCCTGATTGGCCTTGCAACCATTTAGCAATGGACTTTATTGCAGACTTACCACCTTCTCGAAGAATGACTACCATCCTAGTAGTGTTTGATTGCTTAACGAAAGAAACTCACTTCATTCTTCTTTAAAAAATTACCTTTGGAACTCCCTGAAATCTTCATCAAATAAATCTTCTGCTTGCACAGAGTACCTTTGGAGATTGTCTCTGACTGGGGTATACAATTTGTGTCTAAGTCTTGGAGAGAGTTCTGTTGCAGAATGTGAATTTCCCTCCATTTCCCATTGTCGTTGTTTATTATTATCATTAAAAATGTATCGTTTTTCATACTACTGTATGTAATTGATGACCTCAATACTCTACTAAACTCATCTGTTTTTTTCTTGGTAATATTGCTATTTAAGTAGTTAATTACCTGCTTTACATTGCTACAATAGGAATATTAAGATTTCATGACTATTTAAGTCTCAATATATTTCTTCATCTAGAGTGCAGCATAGTAAGGGATTTAGTGTAGGCTTAATGCTGGACACTTGTTGATTTATATATAATTACCTCTGGACCCTGTGAGAGTTAAGAGAATCCCTCTGTAGTTCCAATATCCTGGACAGGACATCCCTGCTTAGCGCATTCTCACGTCCTTCTTCTTTATGGGATTACAACCCAGACAGTCCCAGCAGGCTCTGCACCACCATCCAGTGAGCCTAGGGGACTGTGTCAGTCCCTTCCTGGCTGGGCAGAAGTCTCTCTCCCCCTTCTCTAGGGAAAGCAGTCTCTCTCTATACAGGCCATTTCCTGAATTGTAACTCTATGTGCAATCAGGAGTCCAGCCTGCCCAATTAGTTGCAGCTGCAACAAGCTTCTACAGAGGACTTTAACCTCCTTCACGCTGGAAAGTCCACTAGCGGCACTATTCCAGCACCTAGAGCCAGTGATAGTATCCAGTGGTGACTCTTTAATATAGGTTAATACCGATTTTTTTAGCTTATCCTCAGTGTTTTTTTTAATTTATTTATTTACCATTGCGAGCTAGGAACCCTGTGTATTCTATGTATATTTTGTGAGGGATTAAAGTCCCTCCTCATTCCCATTGCACCACCTTCATCTATTGATGTACTAATTAGTCCTCGTAGTGCTGTCTAAATCCTACACTCTTGAAGGGGACTACTATGAGGCCTTTGCACTTACACTGACAATATGGTGGCCATTTTGCATATTGACAAATACTATTTTCACTGCTGCCTACACTGAGGATGTACTGACTATCTTGGTTACTGGCATCCTGCCTATAAATCCGCTGGACTTCCTCTAGGAAGTTTCTATAGCATGATTTCATGTTTGGTCTTGTTAGTCACCAGTTTGTCCCTGTTTCCTTGCATCCTGCCTTGACCTCTGCCTGTGACCCTGACTCCGATCCTCTGTCACCTGCCTTGACCTATGTCTGTGACCCCTACTCCAATCCTCTACCACTTGCCTTCACCACTACCTGTGAAACCTGACTCTGATCCTCTGCTGTCTGCCTCAACCCTGGCCTGTGACCCCAACTCCAGTATACTCATTCAGGGCTCTGCTCAGGTCAGGTGAATTTATATTCTACCTCAGCCCTGTGTGTCCATTTCCTGTTGTGAGATGAGCATCAGTACAATGAGGAGAGGGAGGGGAAAGGGGGGATGACATGAAATGTGCAATGTGTGTAAAATAGTAGGCAGACTCAGCACCCTGTCTATTCCCTAGTCTGGTGGTGTGGCTAAGGAAGACCCCCATAAGAGAGTGCAGCAAGAAATGTAGTGTTTGTGGAAGTGAGAAAGGTTTCTCTAATGGCTTGAAGATTGAAAGAGTTGAAAATTAATAATGTAAAGACCCACTATTGTGGTCATGTTCTTTTGGAACTGTGGCATCTCTGTGCCTCAATTAAGATGGCTACGATGAGGTTGCTTTGTCTCTACCAAGATGGCTGAAACCAGGAAGTAGCCCAAACTTAAAATACAGGACGTGGTTTCACTCACCCCATTCTAAGAGGGAGGATGAGATTGGCTACACCTGGGCTAGGCCTTTACAAGGATGTCATTTTGATTCAGTCAGTACCCGAGAAAGGTGTCTGTTTCTTGTACTCCACATTTGTTCCAGTTTCTCTCACCAACTTTAATCTCTGCGTGTTAACCTGACTACAAACCTTTGCCGCCTGCCTTGATCCCTGCTCGTGACCCTGACTTCGAACCTTGCCACCTGCTTTGAACTCTGCCTGTGACCTGGACCTCACTATCATTATCAGGACTCAGTCACAAGGCCTGTGGTCAGTCTCCATATCTTGCCTCAGCTTCCTGGTCTGAGATAAACCCCAGCACAAATAAGACATGTATTGCAGTAAGTTTGTTGTAGACAGATTGTGCATTTCATAGGGCACATAAGAAGGAAAAGGACAGGTGAAATGTGAATGAGACTGGAGTGATTGGCCATGTGTGGTTAGGAGGCTGTGGGGCAGAGTATGGGACATGAAAGGATTGGAATGTGGATAGGGCCAGGATTAGGGGGCATGCCACCACAGAGTAAGGGTAATAGTAAGGAGACAAAGAGAGAGTAGGACATGGAGTGGCTGGTTTATTTTTGTGCATGGGGGGGGGTGGAATTGGGGGGTGATGTATAAGCAGATGGAGTAGTTGGCTACAGAATGAGGCATGGAACAGTAGAGCGTGGGAAATTAGGAATTAGGGGAGAAAGTGTGGGAGATAGGGGTAGAGGCAAAAGTGCAAGAGCAGAGGGAGTAGTCCAAATGTGAGGTTGCTGAAGTTATTACTTAACATGATTGATGCTGTAGTGCTTCTAGTTGGCATGTGCAGTGCACTACTATATATAGGGAAACATCCATGCTTCATCAAATACATTTTTGGTTGAAACATAGGTTTTACATCAGGTTAATTTGCGGATGATTTTGCTTCAGGTTCAGCTGTTTTGCTGCATATATACACATTTTCTTTGTACGTACCATTTACATCTATGTGCCTATTGCATCCCATTTACGTCTGCTTAAGGTCTAGCACATAGATGCACTCCACAACAATATAATTTTTTTTTCTGTAATTCCATTTAATGTCATAATGCAATTTGCAACGTTTAGTACATAGGCCCCCTAGTCATCAATAGATTAATTGTATGTACAGAATTGTCATGGTTACGTATTTATTGGCAGCTGTGTGCAATCACAAGGGTACCTAATAATGGGACCAAGGCAAAGTTTCAGCTGCTGACAGAGCTAGCTTGATAAAAAAAAAACAATTATTATTATTTGCAATGTTTTTTTAAGTGGTCTCAAAGGGGTTGTTCACTAAGCTATGATAGTGCCGTTCGGGGATCTTTGCAAGTAAGCTTCCTTTGAGGTTAAATCCCAGTGACATTGTTCAAAAAAAAAATCCGAATATGATGAATAAATTGAATAAATGTTGGAAGTTTGCATTTTAGAATTGTTCTGGTTTAGGAAAATAAAAAATAAAAATAAAGCATTAATCTTTAAATCACCATTTCTTTTTCATTTGATGTATACAAATAAAAGCAGAATGGAAAATATATTGGAAACCCTAGGCGCTAGTTTTGAGTAAATTAAATTCTGAACTAAACAACTCTGATTCCCATCATCACACATCTCTAAGTGACAAGTAGACATTCCTGAGCAGCAACATGATGCAAGCCAGAACCCCTTAGTATATCTCAAATGAAACATCCTACCTAGATTTTGAGGATAAAGGAATGTGACCAATCAGGTCACTGAGACACATTCTCAAAGTTTATCTGTATTTTATTTATGGGGTCTGGATTTATTACCTGGGTAACTGATTGCAAGACCACTGTACTGCAGATAATAAATAATATTTTCACATTGCTGAATCTAAAAATGAAAAGAATGTGCGCTATGCTGCCCTTCCCCTTTACATAGCAACATATTTACTTTGATGATCCATAGGATTGAGTGAAATTGCATCTTTCTTCACAAACTTCCCACCCCAAAATTAGAATTGTTACTGTATATACAGTACTCTAAATAATTGTACACATTACACGTAAATCAGGGATTCTCAACTCCAAAGCCCCCAACGGGTCAGGTTTCAAGGCTATCCCTGCTTCAGCACAGGTGGCTCAATCAGGGGCTCAGTCTTTCACTGAGCTCCTGATTGAGGCACCTGTAATGAAGCAGGGTTATCCTGAAACACTGATCGGCTAGGACGTCTTGAGAACTGAAGTGGAGAACCCCTGATGGAAATAATTAATCCAATGCAGGCAGATTTATAAATATTGTTTAAAATCTGAACAAAGAGATGCATGAAGTTGGTTTATTCCAGACATGAATGAACAGCAAAGACACTAGTCAAAAGCAAAAGTGTAAATTGCTACATGCAATTTACATGACCTACAGTATGTTCTAGGCTTCACAAAAGGCATTTTCTAAGTGAAATTAGAGTATGGAAATCTCATTATAGCACATTATTATTATTGGCACACTGGTGCTTGAAGCGGCAGTTACTGTATGAGCACTGCCATCATTGAAAGGTCAGCAAACCCTGGCCTGACTATCTCCCTGCCTGCCCGAGCTGACTGCTGGGCCTTCCCTCCCGGCCCTTCTTGAAAGGGTGCTGGCTTGTCCGACATGCCAATCCAATCAACCGAAAGGTATCGCCTTCATGTCCCATGATATTTTACCTTTATGCAAAGCCATTTTCTGCCTAAACTTTACATCATAAGTCCGCCAGCCCATACCGTCGTGCCTCTGGTGGGCATGCCCAATCATATCCAAGTATTTTAAAAGGGCCGAACATAAGTGGGGGGCCTTCTCCCCGATTACCCCGGCCAGGATTCTGAACGCGCAGGACCAATTAGCAAATGTGTGAGGGAAGAGACGTCTCTCAACTTCGTCTTTCCTAGTGTCCCCTTTCTTGGATGGTCATGCCAGCGCTTCCCTGTAATATGGTAGCAGGGATAGGAGCTCTATGTATTCCCTTGCCCAAATTTTTCCCTCTCCTCCTTAGTCAAATCCGTGCCTAACACGTTTGTGTTTGCATCCGCAAAAGCCTCACCTGAGACTGCCCACCCTCCCGCTGATGACGGAGCAGCTACAGTGCCAACGACCCCGGCCCTGGTTGAAGCTGGGTTGAGAATCACCAGCGTCGGGCCGGTGACAGCATCTTATGTACAGTATGAAGCCTTCATATAAATGAGTCACGATCCACATTTTATAAAGGTTTGTACAACTTTTTAGCACAACATTTTTTACACCTATTTTTTTTTACATATATGATCATAGGACATAGGTCTTATAGTGTATTCACCTTTTTTAATTAATCGTGAACAAAAAAGTCATTAAAAAAAATTAACATCAGTATGGTTACATTCCTATAAATCTTATAGCTAGTGTGGGCTATATGATATGCTATGAACCTTCCTTAGCAATGGCTTTCATTTTTTCTAAAGCTTTTCTAATAATTTTCTCTTTTGAATGACATTTTTTGGATGAAAACTATTTGTGTCTACATTTAATGAAAACAGGTCTTAAAGGGTTACAGAATTCCATTCCATGAAGCCTAAACACGAAAGCACTGACACAGCTGCATATTTTCACCCAGCCCTACATGATGTATTTAAGATTCCAAAGAAATGTGTTCCAGTTCCTACTTGAGGGAATTCTACTTGGCGTGGCATTCTTGGTACAATCAAAATTAAAATACAAATCATTTACAGATGTAGCGGCATGTTAGCTCCACCCCTTTTTCACATTAGCTTGACACGTGGCTAATGCCTTTTGAATGGCATTTGCTCCCGTGTTGTGTGCGTCCTGCTTCAACGCGTCAGCCAGAGCAATAACGACTGCTACATGTGTATTTTGACTTCATGGCAAGTAAAACGTACTCAAACCATAAAAACAGACTATATATTTAAGTCATTTAACTTTAGTAAATATGCAGTTATCAGCTTATGCATATTTTGCAAACTACTCACCAGATGTCAGGTGTCAGGTGTATTAGTAACTGCACAGAATATTTGTAGCTCTGACTACATTGTTTAAATTCTATTAAAACTGGCAAACAGGTGTAAAATAGCAGCTAGCATGATGGCTGTCACTTACAGTATGCAACCCTAATCACAGTATTAATTAGAAAAGTAACCGATGTGATTTAATTGTACTTGAGACTACCTTCCTAATCAAGCATATGCTCTAAAAGCTTCAGTTTAAATACTCAAATAATGGACTGGACACCTCCCTTAGTAACACCACACTAATACAATTAATTGCATCTATCATTAGCTAATTTCAATAACATATGCAACAGAATTATATTAATAACAGAATATATTAATATATTAATATATTAATAACAGAATTGTATTACTGCTGTGAAGCGCTATGTACATTAATGGCGCTATATAAATAAAGACATACAATACAATACAATACAATTAAATAGTGTCAACTTTATTGGTTTTAAATAAGGCAGTTTGCATGTAGAATTATTTTCATTTTGGAAATCTATTTTTGTTTAGCAAATAAAAATATCACCTGTCAGTACATTCACATGTTTCAGACAACCCTGCAACCCTGCTATTCACCATTAGCTCTTAGCATACCGTGCTTCCACTGCAGCCAGGAATTCTGGGAAATGACATAGAAATGAGCACACAATGTCACCTCTAATTTCGTCCGTATTTTATAACTATAGACAATTAAGTTTGTAGCGTTTTTGAGTTTGCATCTATTATTGTCTTAATTTGCTCAGTTACATAATCTATCAGACACTCTATCCTCACTCTATTATATCTCTGAAAACAGGCCTTCCATTTATAGGAGTTAGAGTGAAAAGGAATGGAATCAGCATAATCTGATTGGCATAGTCGTACTACATATATAATTGTTGTTGTTTACTTAAAAGACAAGTAATTAGCTTTTAATGAAAGTAAAAGACGTTTCTTTGCAAAGGCAGTAAATACTAATCAAACATAAAAGGGTACTTCACGCATAGGAAACTGAGGAATTTGGCTCTGGTTTGAAAGATAATGTTGAGTTATGTAAAATATTGTTTAGTGCATTAGAATATTTCAGTGCTACTGACACTGGGAAGGATACCATTGAAAATATGACACAGTAGATCTGACTATAGTTTTTAGGAATTATCCAGCATGAGATATGGACACATAAAAAGCAATTTGTTCTTCTAAATCTACAGCTCTTTCAAAATATGGCTGTTGAAAAGAATACAGATGTTATCAATAATGTAATAACGTTTTTTTCTTGTATAGAGTTGAGACTGTACATATAATTTTTACCAACATGCATCTCTGTCCTGTACAAATCACAATCTATTTTGTTATGTCAGAGGCACAGGAAGATAGAGTGACTTGCCCCTAATCTTCAGGAGCTGGTACCAGGATTTGAACCAGGCTCCCCTAGTGTGCTTGTTTTCAGAATCAGTGCATTTATTCACTGAGCCACTCCATCCATTTGCTGTCAGTTTCTTTATCATGGAATGCATGTCAGGTGAAAACTATTGTAAATATGAATTGAAAAAAGGGAAAATATAGAATATAGTTGTAGCTGTAGGTGACATCTATTTTATCTTGGACACTTATTTTAGATATTGATTTGACGTTCCCTAAATCATCTTAAATTACTCCTGAGGTCAGTTTGTGCAGGTCAGCTGAATAAAAACACACCAAGAATTATATTTTGCTTTGCTTTCTTTGCAAAACTGACACCTATATAAGAAGACATTTATATGGAAAAACCTACCTCCCGTGGAACACTTTCTTAGACAACTTCTTCCTGGTGACACTCCAGCTATAAAGGACTAACGGTCCACTGCCAGAGCTAGATACTCTACTAGATACCATGTAAAATATTAGTGCCACTGCTATGGTGTGTATTGGGTTTGCTGTGCACATGGTCTCCTTGGTAGTCTAGCAGCTGTAAAAATTCAGACCATCCTGAAATTGATGTTTGAGTTTTTGGATTTGCTTGATTGGGTGCAGCTGCTTCAACATTCATAGGCTGCAAGAAACCTTTGGCCTGGGTTCCCAGACACCATGGAATAACAGTTTGAATTCTTGTATTATGATGGCTACAGCCTGTATTCCATGTGTAGGATCAATGATTTCAGCACCGTCTACTCTTGACAACTGCTTAACTGACTTTCCCACCCTTGTAGAAATTAAGCCTTTATATTTTTCCCAATACATATTTATACATAAATTAATGATAGCATTGCTGGAGATTTATGTAATAAGTACTGGATTTGTAGCACCCAATATCAAAGATGCAGTCTTGCAAAACGGGAGGGAAAAAAAAATCAAGTTCATTATTCATTGGAGACCCATCATCAAACAGTAGTGCTCTTTGGCAGTCAGCAATGAAATTGCATACAGTATGTGACTTAAAGCATGAACCAAACAGGTATACATGTATATGTATACATCTATGAATATTTATACCATTGATATAATGATACATATTTATAAACAAACTTGTATCTGCTAAATATTTCAATTTTTTTTTACATTTTATTAATATATAGAAATGCCTAAATTATTTGACAAGCAGACAGAAGGTTTTCCTTTAATACAGTATATCTATTTATTAAGGAGCATGTACGGCTTAATTTTTATTCATTTTGATTTAGTGTATTAATATGCCCAGAGATAGTGAAAATTGTTTTCAGCAAAATATATAAACAGGATTTGTGTGTGTCACAGTAAGATATAAACCGCTTTGGGAATTGTACATCACTTACTATATTGCATTGCAATGTTCCTGCTGATAGTTACCAACTCCATGGGGAAAGAAGCTACAACTACATCTCACTAACATTTTAAATACTGGAAGAGTTTAAATGAATTGTTAACTGTACTATAGAGCCAGCACTTTATGGACTTTTATTATGACTTTGAATCCTATGATAAAAGTGACCCCATTTGTATTATTATTTAAAGTACTCATAAGAGTGATGCTGGAGGGAACTTTTTGTTCTGGGTCCTTATGGAATTCTTTTGATACCCAGTCTACCCAAAATGAGCCCACATTACAATAAAAGCATAATTTCAAGGATAGGCTTGATGACATCTGAAGCAGAAAATTACCCCCAGTACCATTTTCCTTCTGCCCGGTTTAGAGTAGCTGCATTTGATGATAATGAAGACAAATAAAAAGTAAATACGTTCTAGGAATAGAGAGGGATTATTACAATAACATATTTAATTATCAGTACCAAGAATTTGAATTGCACCACTCCCAACATGTGCAGAGAACTTTTCTGGCACAGCAAGTGCCTGTCCTGAATAGCTTACACTGTAATTGTGGTGCCAGGGTCACAGGAGAACACAACTTTTCCAAGTTCACAAGCACAGCTCAAACTGGGGGTTCTAACTAGGTATGCACCTGCTTCAATGGCAGTGGCAGTATCATTCAGCTAATCTTTCAGTCCTTTCTCAACAAAGAGCTCATCTGTTTTTAATAAGTGTGTCCTGTGTGTCGCAAGGAACTTGGAGTTTTGTCTGTGATGAGCAATGCCAGTTATATCCCCAGTGCCTTGTGGATGCCAGCTAGCCTAACCTCTGGAGGCCCACAAATTCCCACACTAGAGTAAGGAAAAAATCTGTCTACACTAATATTTTTCTAAAAATGAAATGACTGCAAAAACAAAAACCTTGTTCTATAAATCTGCTGTGACATTGCTATATACTGTACATAAATGCTTATCACTACGCATACTTCGAGACCGAGGAGACAATTATAGCACCATAAAGAAATTTCGGTGCTTTATGTCATCTCGGCAAAGTCTTTTTTTGTAGTCACTGCTTCCAAACACACGAAAAAAGATGAAAGTTTTATAGGGCAAACAGAGATCCTTATTAGGAGTTTTCTAATTCATTTTTATCTGAAAATGTATCAATGTAATAGCTGACTATAATACATATGTTTATAACAGGCTTATTTGCATTACATGGAACCTGATGTATCATAAATTGTGAAGTAGAGCTTAGACATTAAATGGATGTGAAGACGTATAATTCTATTACATGCATCATTGAGAGATACATGTTTTCATGATTGGATATTGTGCTTTTACACCTACTATAAAGGTAATCAGATTTTTTTTTAATTAGAATTTTCCATATTTGAGATGGCAGTCATTGAATGCAAACCTTCTGAAATTATTATCAAATAACCTACTGTACAGTTTAGAGTAGGCTACAAAGTGAAATGATGGAACAGTTTGTTTTTTTACCCATTTTATGCATTTTCTCTCTCGCTCTCTAGGGATTATTCATTAAACTACTTTAATGTCGATCGGGGCAGAGTGGGTGACATAAAGAGGTGGAACAACTTGGGGGTGAGTAGATGACATGGGGAGAGTGGATCATATGGAGAGAGAAGAAGCATGTTACATGGGAGAGTGAGTTACATGGGGGACATGGGGAGAGAGGGTGAGTGATGTGCGGTGGGAGAGGGAGCAGATGACATTTGGGAAGTGTAAAATGGGAGGGAGTGAGTGACATGGAAGGAAAGGGTGACATAGAGGAGAAAGTGTGTGACACTGAAGGGTGTGGGTGACATGGAGGTATTGGGTGACATAGGGGAGAGAAAGAGCAGGCAACATGAGGACAAGAGAGTGACAGACATTGAATGAGTGGGTGACATGGAGCGGTGCGGGTGATATGGCAGAGAAGTGGGTGATATGGAGGGGTGTGGGTGATATGGCAGAGGAGTGGGTGAAATGGAGGGGTGTGGGTGACATGGAGGTACTTGGTGACATAGGGAAGAGTAGGAGACATGGAGGTAAACAGTGGGTATCATGAAGTGAGAGAGTGACTCGGGGATGGGAGAGTGCCATGGTGAAGAGAGAGTGAGTAACATGGAAAGAGGAGAGAGCAAGTGAAAGGAGGGTAGTGGGTATCATGGGGGAGTATGGGTGAAATTGGAGAGGAGTGGGTTTTATGGTGGAATGTGGATGACATTGGAGGGGAGTGGGTGTCATGGGGGAAGAGTGATGGGGAAAGAGTGGATGACGTGGGAGGAGAGCCACTTGGGTGACATGGGTGGGAAGTGGGTGAGATTGGGAGAGTGGGTGACATGGGAAGGGAGTAATTTTTGCTCTGTGACAAGAAACTCTTATTACAGAACAGTTTTTTTGATAACCACTGCAACAGCAGCAACGGGTAGTGCGAGAGAAATTCCGTAAGTCTGGCAGATACAAGGAGCTAAGCTGCTGCTGCTGCGGAGATAAAGCTGCCACTAGTGCCACCCTGCCTATATGGCATATTACCACTCAAGATATGCAAAAAAAACTTAGCACTTTCTAAACCATGCAAAATTGATCCTGGATTTGGCAAGCATTTGTTCTTTTCACCTAAATTCCTAACAATGCTCCAGACCCTGAAATGAAACGGTGAGTGAGTGTGATAGAGATGCAGATGTAGCAGCCATTACTGCTCCCACTGGTGCATCGCAGTGGAACACGTGACACACACAGTGCATCAGCGGGACCAGAAGCAACTCTTAATGCATTTACTGCATGTGAGAAAGGGGCAGGGCTAACACGATATTGCACCCGCTGGTGAACACCAGCAGTTGTAATAATGCCTGCTACATCTGTAGAATTATATTTAGTAGAGTACATATTAACTTCAATATCTCCCAAAAATAAACAACATTTAATAAATGTGAGCAATCCCGTGATACCTGGGAAATAAACTAATTTGAGTATGCAAGTAAGCATATTTAAATACACAAATTAGTTTACTTTCCAGGTATGTATCTCAGCTGTGTTCATGGGTACCTCTCCATATGTTGTATAGATGAGGGTTTTGGGAGGTTAATAGGTACTCTACTAAATATGACTCCTCTCTTCCTTCTCCTTTTCACCATGCATCATTAGCTCATTTATTGCTTTGGTCAAAACCCACTGCTGGAACATCCAGATGGGAAAGGTTACATTAACAAGTGAATGTTAGAGTGTTTTCATTTCTACATTCTTTTTCCCTGAGAAAAATCACCCGCTATATTTAATTTTGTTGACCACTTATTGATACAGTATGTAACAACAAATCTACCTACATTACAGTTGCTTCCATAATTTAACTTGTTACATACTGTATGGCT
Source organism: Ascaphus truei (assembly GCA_036426205.1). NCBI lineage: Eukaryota > Metazoa > Chordata > Amphibia > Anura > Ascaphidae > Ascaphus > Ascaphus truei. The sequence goes on along the minus strand of CM071568.1, from coordinate 214,515,022 downwards.
ATTATGCAAGTTTTCAGGGGTGAAGATGCTCAAATTTCACGCAAGAATTTAAAGGTTTACGCAGAAGACTATTACATATATATTTTTTAAATAAATAGAAGTGGTTTTAGTGCACTGTATATCTGCATCATGGGAAGATATTCAGACTGATATTAAGCCTAAGATTAATTTTAAAAAATACTGTGAACAGAAATTTGAGATTGACGATACAAAAGTTCAAGTAAAATATTGGGATTTAATTAAAAAAAAACATGTAAAAGTGGTAGCTGTAGCACATCTTAGGGGTGGCCCCCGCCATCCTCTGCCACCCTCCTCTGCAGTACACCACTCGATTCCTCCTCTGATTACTGGGGAAAGCTTTGGGTGGCCCCTGCCATCCACTGCTGCCCTCCTCTGCAGTGCACCATTCGCTGCTTCCTCCTCTGCTTTCTGGGGAAAGCTGTGGGTGGCCCCTGCCATCCACCGCCGCCCTCCTCTGCAGTGCACCACTTGCTTTTTCCTCCGATGACTTGAGAAAGCTGGTATAGGCTGTGGCTCTGCTCCTTTAGGCTGGGGCCATAGAAGGGGAAGCAGGGCTGGACCTCGCTGACGCTTAGGCTCGCCTGCTGAAATCTGCGCAATTTCATGCCCATGCAGGTGAGCCAGCGGGCGCGATTGGAGGCGGGGGGAGGAGGGGGGAGACTGAGGGAGGCGGGGCAGTAACATCGCTGGGCCAATTGCCTGCGAGGCACCGACGTCAACGTCACGGCGCCAACGTCACGGCACCGTGACTTTGACGCTGCTCTGCGCTGATTGGATGTTTTCAGCCGACAGCGCTCTGAAAAACAGCTTGGCTGTCGGCTAAAAAATCCAGCGCCTCAGCACGCCTGCGGATGCCCGCGTGAGCCCCCTCTCAAGGCATCCTCATTGAGGATACAGGGGCTCAGCGCGGCCTGTCCTTCTATGGACTCGGCCTTACTCTCACTGGCTTCACGAAAGTTCAGGTACCGGTGTCTAGGAGAGGCATGTGATTTCCAGGGCCGTCATCGAGACGGGGGAAGGACAATATGGAGGCTAAGGCTAAGGCCCCGGTAACGCCGCTGTAATGCGCGCCCGCGACATTGGCGGTGCGTTCAGCCAATTCCCCGGTCTGCAGCTTACTGCAGGCAGAGAGACCGGGGGGTGGCGTGGGAGTGATGGGGGCGCGGCCATGACGTCACCCGGCAGGTTTGCCATCATTGGCTGAACCGCCGGGGGGCATGCCTAATTGCTCGACGCAAGTCCAGCTCTCAATTCTATTGAGAGCAGGAGCAACTCTCGCCCGAGCGCTGCGGCCCCCTTTTCGTAGTAGGCAGCGGGGGCAAGGCCTTACAAGCGGCGTTAACAGGCGATACCGGAGTGATCGAGAGGGGTCTTAGTGTAACCCCAATACACTTACTGCGCCAAAGAAAGGGGAGAATGTGAGTTGCATTCCCTACTCCCCTGTTCCCTTTCTTGTAATAAATGTTGTTATGCCATGTTTCTTTCTAATCTATTCCCGAGGAAAACTACATACTGCGGTGTATACCACTGCCATTGGTGTAATCTACGGAATTAACCAGCTTTAGCAGATTTTCCACATTTCTGCCTATTGGCTAATTGACTCCAATAGACTGGCTGTGAGTGATTTTGTTCACTTTATTGTGCATTGTCCAGCACTCATCACATATTTGCGCCTTCACCATTTGCTTTACATTGTTTCACATTGTACTAGTGACCGTTTTTTGTAGGCTGCACTAAATTAATTTATTGTATTTTGTGTAGAAATTAGTTTGCGCTTTTTATATTGACAGAAATTCGAGATGGAAGATGCAAAAGTTCAAGGAATACAGTAAAATATTGGGATTTAATTGTAGCACATCAAAGTCTCATTAATTAGGCGTGGGTTCTAGTACTGCTTTCCTGCTGGGATTTAACCCACACATCAACCCCAATCACATACTGTACAGTATTAGCAAGAAAAAAAAAACATAAATGCATTTTTTAGGGTTTTCTACAAGTCTACTGTAGTATCGGCTGTAGTGCATTATGTAATAACCACACAGATATCACCAAGAATGTACAAACGTACTGGTGAAGTTTTCTTTCTTTTTTTTCTTTTGCAACACTGCACTGTTGATACATTAAAATCAATGTAACCACAGTCCGGAAAGAAATATGTTTTAAAAATTGCATTTATGTTACACAGTAAACAAAGGCTGCAGTAATGGAAAATAATATAACATTTCTCACTTACTTAGGTGAGAAGATGTAGAGGTAAACAATAAATATACTTCATTGTAAAAAAAAAAGGTCTAAATAATGATTCAGGATGTTGACCAGTTTTTTTAAACGCATTAGCAAGCACAACAGTTCAATGGTAGAATATATTGGTTAAATTTATGTCTGTTTTTTAATTGTAAGAAACAAAGTTAACAGCTAAAGTCCAAGAGCAGCATTGCAGGCAGGGGGTCTGTAACCTTTGAAACAAAAACTGTGTCCTATAGAGATCAGAGTAAGGTCTGTTTTCCCACTGAGCTTCCTTACTACCATTAACTTTGTTTGACTGAAAGTACAACGAGACCTCCTTTACTTCCACATCTGTTAAAAGAAATAAGACAATAAGAAGCTGCACTATAGGCCAGAGAAAGCACAAAAGCTTTTTTTCAACAACATTCACTGAGACGCTGATAAAGGGCTTTTGCTGTAGAGACTCTGTCATAGTCGCAGATTTTGTGTCCTTGACTTACAATCTACCCCAATGATTGATAGATTGGGATAGATCCCAATGATTGAAACTGTTCAAGAGAAGGCAGCGTTCATTCAGTATCTCCAAAAAAGAGAGCATACAACTGTGCATATATGCAAAAACGTTTGAAATGTTGGGGTGCTAGTACCCATTACCGTGTGCACACCACATATTCAGTACAAAAAGCAACTAAATGGTTGAAGGGGGAACAGCACACCATTTGATAGATTTTTGGTCTGTACACTAATTTCCAAAGGGAAAAAAAGATGCAGTCAGGTGTTCTCATTCAAATCAAGATTTTACTTTTCAGGAAATCATGCACACAAAAAAATCCAATGTTTCAGGCACAAATAGCCTTTCCCCAGGTAAGTGGTTTAAACACTACTAATGCTAGTGTAGCCCCCTGTAAACAGCACAGGCTATACCTATCTCCCTTTTACTGTGGTAAGTCTTGTTAAGATCAGGCACCAGTAATCATCATGGGTTTTCCCCTTGATAGCCCTGCCCTGAGTGGTAGATGCAGGCCTGGACTCTGCTGCAGGCGTGAGCAAGAGGGGAGGTTCTGCTGACATCACAAGAGGTGGGGCTAGCTCTATATTTAGCAGCGAACTCCTGTCGGAGAGGAGTCTAGTTCTGCCAGGAGTTCTGCCAGGTGTCTGCCGTGGGTCTGTCGGAGTAGTGAGTCCTGCGGATCGGTCCAAGGAGCTGGATGAGACCGCGATCTCACCTGCGCAGCCGTGCCGGAGCAGAGAGAGGAGTGGAGAGACTCAGCCACTTTGAGTAGAGCTGAAAGCATTATAGATCTGGTGGACCAATGCCCCTCACCCCCCTGCCTGGGGTGATGGGGAGAATCCAATCCCCACCGCGAGGATAACCTCGGAGGTGGGCCGCGGGGTATTGAAGCCCCGGCCCAGACCATCCTGTCTGAGGAGAGACTTGGAGGGAAGGATAGGAGGAAATATCTGTGTGGGAGGAGAGCAGAGTAATTAGCAAGGCTCTGCTGTTATTGTTGCAGCTGTTGGAAGCCACTACATTTGGGAGTTGCTGATCTGCAAATAAAGAGACTATCCTTTGTACCAAAGACTGTGTGTGAATTGGAAGCTATTACCCTGTGACCGAAAGGGTTCTTCTATACAGGTCCTGTCCTATATTCCTGGGAGTATAGAAGATGGAGGCGCTGCACCACTAAGAGATCATGGAGGCTACCACCCCAGAAGCCCGGTCCTGGCTCCCCAATTACATCGCGGGAAGCTCAGGCCCTCCTGTTCCTCACAGGTATGCACCACCACACCGCATGTAATCTGCCCTCATGCACCCTAGACACCACCGTAGAGTCTGGGGGGGGAAGCAGGGTTACACTAATAAACATCAGTTTTATATATCCTGTATCTACGCTAATTGCACTTAAATTCTGGCACCAAATACATCCTCCTGCTCACCCTTTAGCCAATATGATCCTCGTTGCCCAACCCCCAATAACAGAAGGAGCATTCCACAACAGAATCTCCTTGAACGCATGGTGATGGCGACCAGGAGTGACGTCAGCAATGTCTCAGTCTCAGGTGACATCATGCGTTCCACCCGACTGACTGCTGAAATGCAAGACACTAATATAATGCATGTACTGTACCAATAAAATATATGGTATAAACAAAAACACTAGGAAAATTCAACACATTCAGACACAAAAAGTGAAAACCTTATAATAGTGTAGTAACAATTTGCTTAACAGATTATCTACACTAATATTTCTTAATAAGAATTATTTTTATTATATTAAAATGTCGTAAATATGTGTGTTATATCTATCAAACCATAATTTATAGTATTTTACTCGCATATTCAGGCGAATTACATATTATCCACCATTCGATCATAAAAAGCTTATTAAAAAATATTAGACAAATATTAGACATACCATTGTTTCATTTCCCAAAAAATGTTTTTCCACTTAGGAATCTACCGTGCTGTATTTGGAACTTTTAATGCTTGTCATATAATATGCTCATGTTCAGTAAGCCTTTTCTTAATTGCTCTTATCATTTTTCTAATATACTGTAGGCTTTCCCACATTCTCATAACAAATATAAAGCGTGGTCAGACTTGCACGTAAAAAAATAATAAGAATAAACACCAACATTTATAACTGCAATGATTTTAGATCATGGTTATCAGTCTCGTCCGTAGTCTTCTCAACCGCCCACAACACACTCTCATAGCGAATGACCAGTATAATGACTGGACATCCATATTTACTAGAATAGCTCGGCCACTGAACTTACAAAATTCATGTACTGTATTATGCTTAAAAAGTGGGTAGTACCTCCAATCCCCCCTTAAAACTTAGAGTAGAGTGAAGTAAGTTGTATATACCTGAACATCTTTGTAAGTTAGAACTATTTTCTAAACTGCTGTATAACAGACCATACTCACTATTCACTTATTCTTTTATGCCTCATGGTGCTCTTTCCTCCTCCATCCCCCCTACTTTGGGGGTCTCCTTACTTCATATGTAAAACTAAAAATAAAGAAAAAAGCGGGGATTGTCTTCGTGGAACAATAAACTTCACTCAACATGCTTAACCTGCTTCAACCACCTGGTTGCTTTTTGTAGCGTTCATATGTCCTCTTGGTGTCTACCAGTTCCAAATAACGCTTCAAGGAATTTGTGGTACCCTGACACATTTCAAAGTCTTATAGTAAGAACTTTTGAGGCATGCATTGGTTAAAACTCTGTCACACTTTTGTCCTATGAGGGTCACACTTTTGTCCTATGAGGGTCACACTGTGTCTGAACATGGGATTGCCAAAGACCCATCAAAGATTGAAGCTCTTACAACTTGGCCTTGTCTGGAGAATCCATCAATTGAGATCTTTCCTTTTTGTAATTACTACCAGCATTTTATCGAGGGATACTAAAATATTGCTAGACAATATTTATATTCCTTATTTCTTAAGGAAAATAAGCTGACTAAAAATGAAGGAACTAAAGGAATATTGAGGTAAAGGTCCCCTTAATTAACGAGTGCTGCAGAGCATTATATCCACTTGTTGAAATAAATTGCTGCATCCAGATCACATAATATTGTAATGAAGTACTGTGTGGAGCTGTATAGATTAACCCCTAGTTGGGACACGGTCCGGCAAGGATGTGAAGGGTTGTCTGGGGGAAGTCCTGAGACCCACCCAGATCCCTTAAATAAATCCAGCAACTTAATAAACCGGTGCACCTGGGGAAGCTCCCACTTTAATAATAGTGACAAAGTACTCACATAAGTCCTTGTTTCATCCGGGTGTGTGTGCTCCTCGCTGTATGCAGACACAGGAAGAAATCACCCCTGCCGAGGAGGAGGGTGAATCAGCGGGCACGACCATGCAGCAAAAACTTGCAAAGGCTGGACTGAGCTATAAAAAATCTTTATTAAAGCATGGATTAAAAAAACAAGAGGAGGGGTAACAGCCCCCCGCGCCTCTAATGCGTTTCACCCAGTATGGGCTTTCTCAAAGAGTAGCGTTACTCGTGCACAGTCTCCTGAAATACCGGATGCAAACCGGACGTGACATCACTCAACCAATGAGATGCAAGTACTCCCTAGATGGTGTGCAGGGAGACCGCACTCCTGGCTAGCGTGTACTCGTATGGGATGCATTAGTACCGGAGTCATGCGCAATAGAAACAAATACAAGACAAATTAAAAACAAACAATTTTGATTTTACACATAGTATCAAATGCAACTAGTTAGTCTATAACCGCAAGTCTTCACTTGGAGTGGCACATGCATGACATTATATACATATAGGTGTACCGAAATCACTCAGACCTGAGACTGCGGGTGGTAAGAATATTGCATAACAAAGATGCAATATAAAGTTAAAATCAAGTAAAGTCGGGGGTTTGAAGATTTTCAATCAATTAATTTCATACATGAAGTGCATAGTTCAATAGTATACTGTAATCATAACTGTATTTAGAAATTGAAGTGTTAATAATGTTTACCAATATAATAGGTATAACTTAAAAATAACATAAACAGGATCACATTTTTATACACACAATGGCAACAATAAATATCAATTTTTTCAACATCTTAGGATCAATTTTCAATGTGTGTGGACTCCAAGAAACTTATTTGTATTATCAATGAACTCCACACCAATATGGAAAAGTCATTCCTATTGTCAAGGTTTTCTTAAAGTTATAATGAAAAAGAGAGATGAAGGGAAAAGGGGAAGATGGGAAAGGGGGGGAGGGGGGAGTGAGGGAAGGAAGGGAAAGAAGGGGGGGAAAGGGAGGAATGTGGGAAGGGAAAGAAGGAGGGAAAGGGGGGGAAAGGGGGGGAAAGGGGGAAAGGAGAGATAGAGCAGAGTGAACAATTCATCAGAAAAAGGCTCATCAATTTTCAGATAATGGATAAAAGGCTCTCAACCAATACGAGGGCTAGTATTTATAGATAGTAACAAGAGTACGTATTATGTCTCAAAGAAAAATGTGCAAATACAAAGATACAAGGCATGTCCATACCACCTGTCTGGGTATACACAAAGATATTATTATGGTAAAACAAAACTACCAAGGCACAAGAGATGTCGTGTGTTACTCTAACAAGTCCACACATAGTTATTACCAATTTGACTCTTAATAATTCAATATCCATATATATTTACACATGGAATGAATTATAACCCGAATGACCAAATGTTATAAAAAGTGAGAGTTTAGGCAAAAATGATACTTATATACGACCGATGTTTTTTAATAGCTATTTTTAGGTAGGAGTTTGTATGTTGTGGCAGAGCCACATAGGTGAGCAATTCATATCATATATAATGGTTCCCAGTGTAAAGAACTATCAAAAGAAAGAGAAAAAGAAAAAGAAAATCAGAGAAAATGTTTTAGCTCCCAGTCTACGTTGATTCCTCTTGGTGTCATTGTGTCCATTGTAAAAATCCAGAACATTTATTTTTGATTAAGGATGTTCTGTCGGTCACCACGCCTGACTGGGAGTGGAATGAACTCTATCCCACTGAAAGTAAGAAGATCTAACTTCCCTTTAGGACATTCCAGAAAGTGTCTTGCCACTGGGAACCTCTGATCTTTGTTCTTTATACTTCTAATATGTTCCATTATACAGTGTTTTAATGGACGTATTGTTCTCCCTATGTAGCTCATACCACAACCACATGTCAAAATATATATTACATAGTTAGTATTACATGTGATAAAACTCCAAAGTCTGATTTTATCCTTATTTACTTTGGAATGCATCACTTTGACGGATTTTGCATAGGTACATACCTTACAGAAACAACACTTGAAGAAACCTTTCGGTGGAACAAAAGCCCTAGTGTTTGTCAGAGGGTTTGTATATATACTAGGTGAAACGTAATTTGACAAGGTTTTTGCTTTTTTTAAAACAAATTTTGGTAATTCTTCAATGTATGGTTTAAGTTTGGCATCCAGAGTCAAGATATTCCAATGTCTGGCTACATTGGAACGGATGGAGTTAGCTTGTCGGCTATGTTGTGTGATAAAGTATTATGGTGTTTTATCCTTCCCACTTTCAGATTTTTTAAGTTTTCTCAACAAGTCAGTACGTGGAGTAGAATAGGCGTACTCAAAAGCTTTCTGTAAGTCCAATTCACTGTATCCCCTATTGCGAAATCTAGTGGCTAATTGTTCTGATTGATTTATAAAATGATCTGTATCTGAACAAATGCGTTTAAGCCTTAAAAATTGTGCTTTTGGAATGCCTTTGATAAGAGGCTGAGGATGACCACTATCCACTTTCAAAAATGTGTTTCTCGAATTCAATTTCCTAAAAATGTCAGATTGAATACATTGATTTGAATCGATATATAACAGTAGATGTAAATACTCAATTTTTTGATGATGATAGGAAAAAGTAAAATGTAAATTATAATCATTGTTGTTTAAATGGTCCACAAACTCCGTCAGGGACCTCGTATCACCTTCCCAAATCAAAAACAGATCGTCAATAAATCTCCGGTAAAAAATAATATTATTACGGAAATGATTTGTGTGACTAAAAATGTGCATGAACTCCCAATATCCCATAAATAAATTTGCGTACGATGGTGCAAATGAAGTGCCCATTGCTGTGCCTCGTGTCTGTAAATAATAAAGTGTATCGAATAAAAAGTAATTGTGAGTTAGTAAATAGAGAATAGATTCAATGATTAATGTGATTTGGGCAGGTGATAAAGATGAGTGATTAAGAAAGTGTTGTGCTGCTGTGATACCTTGTGTGTGATGAATAATTGTCTAAAGCGATGTGACATCTAAAGTGACCCACAGAAAATTAGGGGACCAAGTGAAAGTTGAAAGTGAGTTAAGTAATTCAGTGGAGTCTTGGAGGTATGACGGAAGCTTGTGGACCAATGGCTGTAAGAAGATATCAATGTATCTGGATAATCCATCTCCCAAAGATCCAATACTCGATATTATTGGTCGCCCAGGAGGGTCAACCAGAGATTTATGGATCTTTGGGAGATGGTGGAAAATGGGGATAACAGGGTTATTGACACACAGAAAGTTTCTCTCCTTCTCGTTAAGTACCTGCAAAATGACACCAAAATCTAAGATGTTTTTTAGCTGTGCAAGAAATACATCAGTAGGATCAGACTTTAGAGTTATATATGAACTCCTATCTTGAAGCTGTCGTAAGGCTTCCTTTTTATATCTAACATTATTCTGGATTACAATGGCACCCCCTGTGTCGGCATTCTTTATGACCAAATTTTTGTTACTCATCAAACTTTGAACACTAAGTCGATCTTGTTTGGTCAGATTATTGCCGAAATTGGGAGTGAAATTGTAACCTTTTGCCAACAAAAATAGGTCAACTAATTCCCTTTCAACTAATTTTTCAAAGGTAGCTATGTGTGGACCCTTTACATAAGATGGATAAAAGTTAGATCTATTCTTCAAACCTGAACCTCTAGAACCTACCAAAAAGGAGGATGTACAATCAACCTCCTCCTCTGTGGTTTGCTCATGTAAGAGGCTGTTCATGTCTTGAAGGGTACATAGCTCACGGAAGTCCACACAGTTTCTTGGAGTCCACAAACATTGAAAATTGATCCTAAGATGTTGAAAAAATTGATATTTATTGTTGCCATTGTGTGTATAAAAATGTGATGCTGTTTATGTTATATTTAAGTTATACCTATTATATTGGTATACATTATTAACACTTCAATTTCTAAATACAGTTATGATTACAGTATACTATTGAACTATGCACTTCATGTACGTAATTAATTGATTGAAAATCTTCAAACCCCTGACTTTACTTGATTTTAACTTTATATTGCATCTTTGTTATGCAATATTCTTACCACCCGCAGTCTCAGGTGTGAGTGGTTTCGATACACCTATATGTATATATTGTCATGCATGTGCCACTCCAAGTTGCAGTTATAGACTAACTAGTTGCATTTGATACTATGTGTAAAATCAAAATGGTTTGTTTTTAATTTGTCTTGTATTTGTTTCTATTGCGCATGACTCCGGTACTAATGCATCCCATACGAGTACACACTAGCCAGGAGTGCGGTCTCCCTGCACACCATCTAGGGAGTACTTGCATCTCATTGGTTGAGTGATGTCACGTCCAGTTTGCATCCGGTATTTCAGGAGACTGTGCACGAGTAACGCTACTCTTTGAGAAAGCCCATACTGGGTGAAACGCGTTAGAGGCGAGGGGGGCTGTTACCCCATCCTCTTGTTTTTTTAATCCATGCTTTAATAAAGATTTTTTTATAGCTCAGTCCAGCCTTTGCAACTTTTTGCTGCGTGGTCGTGCCCGCTGATTCACCCTCCTCCTCGGCAGGGGTGATTTCTTCCTAAAAATGAAGGAAAACAATTTTATTTCAAGCTAAATGCACTTTTTGGAGACGTATGTGATTGAATGCTAAATGTGAGGCGTCTTTCAATAAGCTGAAGGCTTGCATGAGCCAAGTCAAGTGTTTGCATCTGCAAAGTGCAGACCCTGGAAAACAATACATCCTTCATGTGAATGGGTGGTTTAGGAGATGTTATGAATCAGGTGAAAGCTAAGTTCTACATCCTGTGCATTTATCAGGTGCAGTATCTCACAAAGAGAGCACAATTATACTGCACATAAACTAGAATTGTTTATTGTAAAGTGGGCTGATGAGGATCATCAATATGAGCACTCGTATGGTACAGCAAGCGCTGAGCTTTGTGACTGAATTGTAGTGTGTTTCAAGTGCAGTTGGATTAAGTGTGGAGTAAAAGCCAGAAAGAAAGTGGTGTGGTCTCTATTACTAGCATTGGTGTGTGAGGTTTGAGAGTGTACAGTGCGTTAAATTTATTTTGATTATATGAGAGTTTGTAGCAAACTTTTTCTTTTAATTGTCTGCCTGGTTTGATAGGTTGTTGTGGGTGTGCGTAATTCAATTGCTTAACTAACAAACCTGCTTGGTCTGTATGTAGATCTTTAAAAAAAGAGGCTTGTAAGGAGTAAGTGAGCCTGCAAATCTTGAGCTGTGTTACTGAATTGCAGTTTGGTTGAAGTACAGTTGGATTAAGTGTGGATTTGTAACCGAAAGGAGTGTGAAACATGATATACAGAAGTATAGCAAATTGCTAGCAATCCTCTCTAGTTGCAACAATAACCAGGATAGAGGATTCTACTCAATGCACATCTTGTCACATGTACTCTATGTGCATTTGGAGCAACTGTTTCATGTAGCAGAAAAAGAGAGCGGGAGTTTCATGTAGCATACTGCTGTGGAAAGTGTGAGCAGTGGTCTCTTTGGAGTCTCAGATTGCTGATCTGAAGAGGCAACTTGCAACATTAAGGACATTGACAATCTTGAAATTAGTTTATTGTTCACTGAGCAGGACCTAACTGGGACTAGTGGTGCAGAGAGTGGAGTGGTGACTGAGGACCAGGAAGAGGTACTGTCCCGGCTAAGCTCATTCTAAAGCTTGCTGGGAGCATAGCGGGCTAGCCGCAGGTCTGTTCTCCGTTTAAAAACGGAGTTTCCCACGCGGCGGCCGCTTCAATAGATAAGCGCTAATGGCGCTTACTATTGAAAGCACCTGAGGCGCGGGAAACCGTCCGGGTTTCGGCCGAAGACAGCCCGCGAGCCGCCCGCGCTATGCTCGCGCTATTTTTAAACTGCGGGGGCAGCCGCATTAGAGTCAGCCCGGCCGCTACTGTAGGTAGCTGGGTAACAGTTAGAAGGGGAGGCAAGGAGAGGAGGAAGAGGAAGGCTAGTCCTGAGGTGGCCCATCCCAATAGATTTTCCAGATTGAGTGAAGATATTGGGGGCATCAGGGCAGGAATGACAAGGCTGGGGTAGACAGCTTTCTATAGCCAGGGGAATAGTTCCTCCAGGACAGAGGGGACTCGGGATACTCAGAGACTAAGAAAGGTTGTGATGGTGGTGGTGGTGACTTCATTATTAAGGGGGTAGAGAGGAACATCTGTTGCCATGACAACAAACGATTCAGTTCATGTGGTCTCCTGAGTGATCAGGTTCGGCACATTGTGGATCAGGTAGACAGATTGTTAGGAGGGGCTGGGATTGAGCCGGCGGTCTTGGTGCACATTGGCACCAATGACAAAGTTAAAGAAAGATAGAGGGCACAATAAAATAATTTCAGGAATCTATGACTCAAGATTAAGGCGAGAACCTACATTGTAGTATTTTCAGAAATATTACCAGTGCCCTGTGCTACCCCTGGAAGGAAGTTGCAGCTTAGGGAGGTTAATGCATGGCTAAAAAAGAGGTGACTTTTTTTTTTAGCCCACTGGGAGTCCTTCTCTAAGAGGTGCTATTTTTATAGTAGGGATGTATTGCACATCAATGAAAAGGGATCTTCTGTGCTGGGGGGAGGGGGGAAGGGGCAGCAGGGTGAGGGGGTTGTGATAGAAAAGTTGGAGCAAGAAATACAGATGGACCATGATTTATGTGTAATTGTCACCAAATAGTGATCACCTCATCCGCGGCCTTGCTGAGCCACATGAACTTTGTGGTCATAAAGCATTATTATTTGTCTTGTTACTGTTCAGTGTGTGTCAGGCAGGTGGTGAACTGAATATCTTTATCTATGCAAGAGATGTGTGCAGAGGTATGCAAATTGGACCTGTTTGGGGTGAAATTAACATATGGCTATAGTGAGCCTGTCCCTTTAAACAGAACAGCAAACAAAAATATACAAAAACAACAAACACATATCCCTTTATAAGGGCTAACTTATTTCCCCCAGTCCCTCTCTTAGAAGACTGAGAGGATAAGCCCCTTTCCATACTTCCACCCTAAAGTCTCAGCGGTACCGTACAGCAGGGGGCCCCTCAGGTCAGTGGTGTCCAGGTGTCTAAGTGTGCTTGAGATTCCTGCCTCTGGCAGGTTCCTGGGTCACAAGAAAAATGGGGGAGCACAGTATGAGGAAGGATGGATTTAAGGTGTATCTTCTTTAGCTGGTGATCAATCTGGTGAAAACACCTCTATTGAAACATCAGTTTGTGGGGTGGACTCAGTGGGTGGGAGGAGAACATACAATCGCGTGTGTATGGAGGTGAAGGAATAAATAAAAGAATAATTAACTTACACGGCCTTGTGTAAGTTCTATCACATCAAGGTTTCTTTGACTCTCAGATCTTCTCTGGGATGCGGATTTTTCTTCAATATTTTAGCTTCACCATTTGTTTTATTTTATTTTGTGCATTCATTTTGTTTGTTTATTTTTAAGAAAGCTCTTTACATCCTGTAGATAGCAGTGTCCCATAGTCTGTATCTCCACTTTTTCCCATTATCACCAAGGGGAACTTAACCAAGAAATCAGAAGCTGAAAGAAACCTTTATTAGTGTGTACTCACACTGGTCCGTGTGAGTATTTGGATTTATATATTTTTATTTTACCCTCCCTCTCACCTCAGCACCAGGTGACCATAAGGTTAAATCCACCTATCTATCTGCAATAATTGCAAGATAGTTACGGACCCCTCCATCTGGAGCCTTGTACCAATATTTGGCAAAGGAGATATCAAGATACCAATACAGGAGAACACTCACATTAGCCCGTGTGAGTGATGAATATTGTAACATTACAATATCTTAATACCATATCGCTCCATTGTCTTCCCATTCCCTCCCCGCATCATAGCTGTCGTTTGTATTTATATCGATTTAACTGCCTTTTCATTTTCATGAGAGGAGAATTACCGGGAAGGAGTCACCTATACAACGAGGAACATTCAAGATTCAGCGAAAGATAAAGACACGACAGAAGAAAAATCCGCGTCCCAAAGAAGATCTGAGAGTCAAAGAAACCTTGATGTGATAGAACTTACACAAGGCCGTATAAGTTATTTATTCTTTAATTTATTCTTTCACCTCCATACACCCGTGATTGTATGTTCTCCTCCCACCCACTGAGTCCACCCCACAAACTGATGTTTCAATAGAGGTGTTTTCACCACATTGATCACCAGCTGAAGAAGATACACCTTAAATCCATCCTTCCTCATACTGTGCTCCCCCATTTTTCTTGTGTTCCATTACAATGAAGGGTCCTGGATAGATCCTGCTGGGGTTTCGAGTCACATGAGGACATCTCAAGACAAATACGCAATATCCAAAGGCTGTATTATACCCTTCTTATCTTACACTCTACTTTTAAACATCCTATGCACATCACACAGAGAGAGCACCGGGGTACTTTTCCAAACAAGGTTCCTGGGTCCTCTGCGTCCAGGAAAAGAGGTCTGGTCCCCTTATGTCTTACTGTCAACACACAGTCCTCCTGTGTATTCAAGACCCCTCTCCTCATGTCCAGTATGTCATTATTTGGGTGTGTTTTATAGGTTTTTTTTTGGTCTTTTTCCATTTCCTTAGAGAATTTAAGATTTTCTTTTTATAATTTTACACTATAGCTGACCACTGGAAACTAAAACCATACAGTTCACAGTGGAATTTAAGTTACCTGGATTTCCAGAATAACTTCTAAAAAATGGAGAAGGTAAAAAAATGGCATTGCAAACCTACATTTTGCTTATTGGTCAACAGATAACAAGGAGCGAATGAAATCTCTAAATTCGGTACTGAATCTCACAGGGGACAGGTGAATAGATGAGTAAAATGTAACACTTAATGTAGGTTAATATAGGTAATAAATAAAATAAAGTAGAACCGTCTGTAAACAGGAAACAACAAAAGGGTAGGGAGTGATCACAGGACCATACTAATTGAATAAAGTGATTGAGTACATAAGTGAGGTAATCAAATTGGTGGGTGCAAACTGTGAACTGAAAAGTGAATCAGAAAAAAGGGGAAAGGGGGAACACAAATTGGATGTGCCCCCTAAAAGAATTCACTTAAATGCACACCAACAGAATATAAAAGTTAACTTTTAATAAATTCCTTAAAACATATATTACCAAAGTAATGTGTAATGTGAATTAAAAATGTATTAAATCAACGCTATCAGGCATCCGTGTCGTTAATTATAGAATCATACTATCCCAATTAACCAGTTGATATTGGTGGGATAAAAAGGACATAGGATGCTATGAGTCAGGGTGTTAACCCCTCTGGAGCAAAAAAACGGTGAGACCAGATAATAAAGAGTATATAGATGTTCACACATGAGTGGCCAAAAGGATTAAATATCCAGCTTTCCTGCTAAATATAACATCACTGCGCACTTCAATAGAGATTAATAGTGCGTTCAAATGAGGGTGCTTAAGTGATAGAGCTGGCACATGCAGTGATAAGAGTGGTATATTCACTGCATCATGAAACTGCCAAGCACAGCAGTGCTAAGGTGAATTCACAGTGGTAAACTGTGAAAACGCCTCACTGGAGGCAAGGATTGCAGGCACACTACCTATGAAATTAAATAAGTAAATGACTAACTCCTATGGTCTGCCGGTTAGAACCGAACTGCAGACACTACATTAAAACAGCTCCAATAGGAGACTGACAACATTGCGCGTCCACGCGCGTTTCCCTCCAAGGAGCTTCTTCAAGGACAAATTTCATAGGTAGTGTGCCTGCAATCCTTGCACTCCATGTGAGGCTTTTCACAGTTTACCACTGTGAATTCACCTTAGCACTGCTGTGCTTGGCAGTTTCATGATGCAGTGAATATACCACTCTATCACTGCATGTGCCAGCTCTATCACTTAAGCACCCTCATTGAACGCATATTCTCTATTGAAGTGCGCAGTGTTATATTTAGCAGGAAAGCTGGATATTTAATCCTTTTGGCCACTCATGTTGTGAACATCTATATACTCTTTATTATCTGGTCTCACCGTGCTCCAGAGGGGTTAACACCCTGACTCATAGCATCCTATGTCCTTTATATCCCACCAATATCAACTGGTTAATTGGGATAGTATGATTCTATAATTAACGACACGGATGCCTGATAGCGTTGATTTAATACATTTTTAATTCACATTACACATTACTTTGGTAATATATGTTTTAAGGAATTTATTAAAAGTTAACTTTTATATTCTGTTGGTGTGCATTTAAGTGAATTCTTTTAGGGGGCACGTCTGAAAACAGGGTGCTTTTGAGATGATTTGCAGTACAATTCAAAAATAAAATGGCAAACTGCCAGGATGATCACTGCATTGAGTTCTATAATTCAATAGAGCATATAGCGGTTTGTTGAAAGAAATCCCGTACAGATAGTTACAGGCATGCTGATGCTAATATCATGAGCTCACAGTACT
The DNA here is from genome assembly GCA_036426205.1 of Ascaphus truei. Lineage (NCBI taxonomy): Eukaryota > Metazoa > Chordata > Amphibia > Anura > Ascaphidae > Ascaphus > Ascaphus truei. Next base: position 214,498,533 of record CM071568.1, on the reverse strand, counting down.
GTGGTTGGATGCTGTTGTCGTGCTCAAGCTCTCAGCAGGCTTAGGCTATGATCATACCAGCTCCGGCTGGGCGTGTGTGCGATCGGGTGACATCATCCTTGCGATGCCTCAGAGCAGCATGTGAACTGCAGGCAGGAGGCAAGCAGAGGACACAGGGAGGAGAGGCGGAGATGTGGCGTGAGCGGTTTGCTCTCATTGGCTGAACCGCTCACGTGACGCGGCCGTCGTCTGCTCAAAACAAAATCTCATGTCTTACCCTGTCTGCCGCCCTGCAGTTCCAGGCTGTGCGCGAGGTATGTCAGCTTTCATTGGATTGCTGCAATTCGTTTTATTAAGCATTTTACTTTGATCACTGACCAGTATAGTATTCTCACTGATGAAGGCACTTCATACCAGTGCCCTGCACCGCATACTAACTTTAGTAAACATCCACAATGTGGTATTGACTCGGACCAGAATCTGGTACAGGTTTTTTTGAGTGCACTGGTGAGAGGACAAATACCTTTGCAACATGCAGCACATGTGTTCATATCATGAGTCGGCAAAGTGTCCATGGTAAAAATGTTGAGGTCATTTTTCAAGAGACATTCATATTACAAGCTCTGTTGAAAAAGAGTATATGATTTATCTTTGTACATCTTACAATTAAAATGTGAATGAGCCAGATCTGGCTCTCCATAAAGTGACCGTGAAGCCAACATTCTACTTTCACTATGGTTAGACTCTTGATAAGACTTAACAAAGTACACTTTGTTACCTAATCTGACCAAGCTTTAGCTATGTTCAAAGCTGTGCGCGTTTCTCCCCACATTCCGTTGGAAAATAAAATACACAACATGGCACTGAATTAAAAAAAAAAAAAAAAATTGTTCAACCCAGCTTGGGAAAAATAATATTTTATGTTCAAAAGACCCACAGATTGTTTTATGGATTGCGCATGATGTGGCCCAGTAATAAAACAGCAGAAATCACAACCATGCTGAAATTGTGCGCCAATTAACAGGTTGAATGGCTGAATAATATAACCCCTCCCCCCAAATATTCATCACTAAGTCAGGTCATTTTATCACGTGTCTGTTGCGCAACATGTTGGTGCCGACCTCGGGTTTATATTGTAAGAAATATACTGCCATTTAATTTTGTTTGCGAGTTATATTGTTCTATGATTATATTTTATTCCTTAGTATTTCTGTGTTAATTAGTAAGATTCTAACTTCTGTATAAAACATCTGCCACTGCAGCATGGCTTGCACTATACAGCACCTGTGCACAGTGTTGCACAGTTACTGTAATTAATATTCAAGGATATTGATACCTACAGATTTAATCTAAAGGGGAGGTTCATAAGATTGATACATTTTTTTTTATCCTGCATCTGCGTTATATACCTTGCTGTGCAGAGCCTCGTTCCAGATAAGAAAGTGTATTTTTTTTATCAGCAAATAAAAATACCACTTACAGTATGAGCACATTCACATGTCTCGGACAGGTCCACAAACTGACCTTTCCCAATTAGCTCTTATCATACTGTACAATGATTCAATAGCAGCTAGGGATTCTGGGTAATGACATGAAAAGGAGCACTCACACAGTGTGTCACTTTTTGCTTCTTATGCATTTTAACACCGATCCCTACAAAATTAAGTTTGCCATATTACACAGATTGTTCACAGCCTGGGTTAAAGAAGTGCATGGCCAGAAAACCTATTCAGCTGTTTTGGCCTTTGGTCCTGATCATTGTGAGGTAGAGTACTGGTTATGCAACTGGTAGTGGTTACAACCAGAAACAAAGTACGTAATGGTGAGGTTTTTTTTTAATCCAAACTTCTATGTGAAGTTTCTGACTCCAATACATGATATTGCATTTATAATAGCTGCAGTTTAATGTTTATTGTAATTGATTTAATTTTTTTCCTGCAAGCCTAATTAGTCACCATAAAAAGTCAATTTGGTACTTATTTAACGGCTTATTTTGAACATTTTCTTATAGTATAAAGGTGAATGGGGAGGGATACAAAAATGTAATAATAATAGGGATGAGAAAAGGGGGGATGAGGGGGACACGGTGCATTTCATATACATTTCTACAGTTTATAAATGCATAAAAAATGAATGTATACAGCATCTTCATGCAGGATTATATTGGGATTCATCAGGGAAATACGATTTATGGTAATACAGATAAAATGGTAAAGTTCTTTTCAACAAGTTTACATTGATAATCAGATTCTGACATATTGTGAAGATTCCCAAGGGAACTCTCACAGTATGTCAGAACCTGATTATCATATTTGGTACTTTAGTTGGAGACACGCACTGTATTTGCATTCAACCATTTTATTCATGTGATGGAGTTGCTGAGAAAGCTTGCAGGAAATGGATACTTTTCCCCATAATTCACCATCTCCAGGGAACTGAACTCAACCCGTATAAGTATATACTGTAGGAGGTACTCTTTGTAACCCACTTTAGCTGATTGTAGAGCGACCTTGTAAGGAACCATTACATGTGCAACCACAAGACAATTAGAAGGCTCCCAAAGCAAGGTACAGTAACACATTGAAAAAAATTATTTGTGATTCCGCAGAAGCTGAACAGTGTTATTTCAACCTACGGCAACCCCATGTTTCCAATTATATATATGTTATAGATGTAGTAGGTTCCCCCCTTGGTCCCCTTACCTTTGCTGTGGGAGGGGGATGGCTGCATTGCGGTGCAGCCTAGCGAATAGGGCTCCCCGGATCCCCTGAGGTGGAAATAAATACTTTTGGTGCGTTTGGATCGTACGCAGTCAATAGGAGCAGGGATGCAGAGGGGTAAGGTAATGTCTGGGTGGAGTTGGCTCCAGACTAGGCCAGATACCCCCTTTAGGCTCCAGCTAGGCCCCTACTCACACCAGATTGTGACTGCTACAGGGAAAACTCAAAGCTAGGGACATTTCCCCAGTAGCTGCCTATAGTTAGAGTACAGCACCAGTGAGACGCCACGCAGTGATTGCGGCCTGTTGTCTGGGACCAGACCACCCACGATATAGACTCTTAAAGATGGGACCCTGCAACAGGAGTTCACCCCACGTAGAGGTGGACACCTTCGCGGATGACAATGATGCTGGATCAGCGAATCCCTGTTTATTATTCGGTAGAAACCGGGTACTGGAGTTCCCGGGCAGGTACCACACTCAAGTGCACCAACAGTTCACGGGGCAGTGCTACTCCATACACTTTTTGGAGGGCCTGCCATTTGGGAAGGACATCAGGGTATTTGTACCCAGCACCCAAGTACATTTACTGTGTGGAACAGGCTGCCGTGACATATGTTCAGTAAAACCCGTTCTTATATACCTATGTGTAGTTCTTATATACCTGGGTGTGTATTACTGTTAGTATTGGTCCCTATGAGGGGGTCATCCCACTACGCTGGAATTTCTCACAGGTGGAGGTGCTGCACCAAAGCGAACAAGCGACCACCCCAGTCTCCCAGTGGCGGAGTCTCAAGCCTTCTGGTAGTCAAACAGGTAACGGCAGTACCGGTAGTTCCTTTAGTTATGGGGAAAAGTGACTACATAAGACTTCCAGAATACTTGCTCAGGAGCACAATATGGCTCTCAGTGTCAGCCTCGCTCTGGTGGCCGATAGATAGCAACTTTATTTTGGTAACCTTGTTGATCATTGTAACAAGGGACTTATCCTTGTTCAGTAATTTTCCTTTAATCTAGCAGTGTGGTAGTTAATTACTAAACACCACCTGCCTGATTAGATTGTTTAAAAAAAGCCTGCCTTTGAGACAGGAAGTGACTCTCTTTAGCTCTGACTGAGAGCTGACCTTTGGAGACACCACAATGTCTTGAGTTCTGCAAGCCACACAGCAGAGCTGATTGCAAGACACCCAATAAGACTTCTAAACCTGGATGCTGATATTTTTCTATGCACCCACGGGTGCGGTTCCAGGAGAGCAGAGAAGCTTACTCTACAGCTGATAAACAGATAAGACTTTCATTATTAAGAGACTGCTTATATCTGCTTATTTTCATGCTATGTGTTTGGGATGGGAGAAATGCTTAACTAATGGAGATGTGAACTTATTGCAAGGATTTCACTAGAAATACTCCCAAGTGAATGGAAGCTTTGTTCCCCCCTGTGTGGGGATAATGTCCTGATGAAAAGGACAAGGCACAATAAAGCCTATTATAATTTCACATTATAACGACTCCAATTGTGTACCTCTGTGAACGTCCGTCTACAATCATCTTGGATTTTTCTTTCAGATAAGTTTGAGGTATATAAATACAGATGACGCAGGAGTTATCACCCCCGTGCACGCACACAAAAAAATGTGTTAAATGTAGCCAGGTCTCCCCAGCGCTACCGCACCCCCCTCACCTGACTGCCGATCGCGGGGGCCGCCGCGTCCAATGGCGGCTCCGTTCGGCAGTGGCAGGGGAGAGGGCGGTCAGGTCCCGGCTCGGGGGTTGCCGGGGACGCGTGCGGCCGGTTGCCAAGGCCGCACGCGCATCTCAGGGCTCCCGGCGCTCCCGGAGCCGGGCGGATAGGGCGCCGCCATTGCGCTTCAACTCGCGCATGCGCAGTGAGTCCCCGGCGGCCCAGTTAGCTCGCGCATGCGCAGGGAGGCTGCGAGAGACAGGGCAGAGTCGCGCATGCGCAGGGAGGCTGCGAGAGGCAGGGAGCAGTTGCGTGAGGGCAGGGAAGGCGCAGGAGAGTCGCGCGAGAGTAGGGGAAGTTAGTGAGAGGTTGCGGCGGCCATTACAGGTTTGTGTAGGCAGAGGGAAGGCACGCACGCGGCCTCAATGTTATTGTAGGGGCCTCGGGACTACAATTACCATGAGGCATAGCGAGGCAGGCACCCGGTGCTTGATAGGAGCCAATAGGGCTGCAGGACTGCCCTGGAGGAAAGAGATACATTTTCCCGGGCTTTGCATGAGTCACGTCAGTTGGAGCAGCGGAGCTGAAGGGGAAGGAAGGATGCAGGGAGTGAGTGCAGCTCCTGCATCCAGATAGGTACCCTCACCCTCCAGGTAGGCCCCAACTCCCCACCAGGGTAGTGGGTAACTGATAAGGGACGGCCCTAGATAGGGAGGTCGCCCTTAGTGTGTGTAAGGTGCAGGTTTGGCAGTGCCACAGCGGGTAGTGCTGTGCGCACTGGCTAATATGAACAGTGTGCTAGTAGTGGATTGCTACGGGATCCAGGTGGCTGTGTGTGATTGCAGCTGTCTGTGTGTGTGTCGCTGCATGTGCTGGGCGCAGTGCGTGCAGTGTGTGTGAAGTGTGTGTGGATCCCTGCAGGCTGACAGTGTGAGCTGAGTGTTGGCTGCAGGTGCGTTAGGCTGTTAGGATTAGCAGTTACAGTTGAGACTGGGTAGCTAGGGGAAGGGGGGGCAGGTTAATGTTCCACAGGCCCTAGGAGTTTTCCCCAAGCCATCCCAGGTTGCGGTTCCTCAGGGACAGGCCCTAGGTTAGGGACCCTGTCATGTAGTGCCAAGGTTAGATAGGGATCAGCGGATGCTGCAGTTCCCATAAGGCGACGTGGGCTCAAGTCGGTGTTCAAAGATAAAGACTATCTCCCGGGTGGGATCACCCCTGGCGAACCCCAAGCAAAGATTCACAGCACCGGATCAGACGGGATCCAGGTCGACAGATCCTTTGAGAAGTAGTTGCAGGCCCGAGTGCAGGAGCACTCGGCAGGTACTCTACAAGTGCACCAACAGATCATAACATTCTATTAACACATAGTGGCAGCGCTGACCACGGGACAAGGGTTGGGCTGTGGGCACCGTGTGGGGATGTTATACTGTTGTGATGGTACTAGAGATGATGTAATAGTTGTCCTTATTCGTGTTTGTTCATTCAGTAAACCTGTTATCCCTAATACTGGTGTATCTGGTTTCTGAGTGGGTTCCTATGTTAGGGTCATTCTACATTTCCCTAGAATCCTACATAGGTGGAGGCGCTGAAAGAAGATTCGTTCCAGAGGATTCACCCAGGCTCTCATTAGCGGAGGCTCAGACCTCCTGTGAGCCTGACAGGTATACGAACCACACCGGTAACACCGCATGTTCTACTCACCCACACTACATATGAGATTGGGTGGGGTGGAATACCCGTTACATAAATAACAGGTATGTTATCTCTTTAAACATTGATTTTAATGGCATTACTGTTAAATAATGCACCAGAGTTAAAGCAATACATTTGTTATGGGGTGCAATATTGTCTGCTGCATCCGTACCAGAAAAATAAATTAAGTAGCATACAGTAGGTTGCTGTTTAACATTGTAAATAAAAACACATTTTTACCATTCTACCATAGTATAAAGGAAATATCTATTTCTGAACAAGAAGATGTTTGATAGAGGACTAACATGCATATATCCTGAAAACAAAATTTTGCAGCATCTACAGATGTAGCAGGATTTATTGAACCCACTGGCACATTATGGGAGATATTCTGTGACATTCTGCATCATAACAGCCATTGACTTCTATGTAAAATCAGAGATATTCTGTGTTATAATATGATATTCCCTTTTATGAGTGAGTGCAATAACCCTTGCTACATCTGTAATAATCAGATTAAGGCCCTTATTCTATAAAGTGTGATAGCGCAGATGACGTGCTATGCATGAGAAGTCCCATTAAAGTCAATGAGACTTTTCAGACGATATCAGGTGTATAGCTAGTATGAACCCAACCCTTCAGTTCAGATTCCAGTCAGTGAATATTATGAGTCAGAACCCCAGTCAAAATAGAATAGTGTTAATATACTTAGCTTTTATTGGTGATTATGCGCTTACACAAACGATTAGCTGGAGTACACAGATCACGCTCCGAAACCTCAGGAGGAGCCCCATAATCTTACGATGTCCTGGGAGAGCGAGGAACACGATAACAGGTCCTGGCATGTTCACGTCCATGGAGAAGTTCCCCGAACCCTGCCCCCAAGCCTCACAATTTTATACCTTTGTTTAGTTATGATCCTAAAGCAAATCACAGCTAATGTTGCAGTTAAAAATACATATATTACAAGCCCCCCACACCGGGCCTCTTTATTCTGTAACCAGCCCCCTTTAGCACTAAGCACTACATTGTGCAGCATTGCGCAACTACTGTCTTACTTTACAAGGAAAACCAGAGCCTGGTATAGCAGTACACCGAATAACAAGGCATCACTATCTCGCTTAAGAGCCTTGTACAGCAGTACACCAAATAACAAACTAGTTAACCTTTTCCATTATAGGGAAGTGTCACTAACTTTTACCTCCTACACTATAGTAAGTCATCTACGCTATCACACCTTACAGAATAAGGGCCTATGGTGTCTATTCTAGTAGCTTTGACATCTTATTTGCATCATCAAATGTGTTGGCATGTTCCTACTGTACCTCACGGTATGAAATTTGTGAAAAAAACAATATTCACTATTGAAAATCGTATTTTATATACCGTTTGTTTAAAAAAAATGACATACCGCACTAGATTGTAGTTGCTTTACAAGCTAAATGACATAAGATACGATTTTCCTCCATCAGTCTGAAAGAGCTGCGCAGAGAGAAGCTGCATCTCCCTGCACAGCTCTTACAGGTGATCATGCTGTTTTTATTTCCATTTTTAGACATAAGATTGAAGCATGGGGTCTCCGGCGCATGACTTTCAGGTCCGGGGACCCCCTGCTTCTCGCGGTACAGGCCTCGGTTGCCAGCATTTCCTGCAAGTTTAAATCTCCCACGTCTCGTGACCGGGAAATTTAAACTTGCAGGAGATAGCGGCACCCCATACTGGGGCCTGTACCTTGGTAAGCAGGGAGTTCCCGGACCTGAAAGTCATGTGGTTCAGCTACAGAGACCCGATGCTTCAATCCTATGTAATTAAAATAAAATTAAAGCAGACCTACATTACACTGGCGACACACTTTATTCGAGCTCGGCTAGTCCCACGAATTCGGGTATACCCGGGTGTATTGAGGTTTGTGACTGTTTTCTACCCGAGTGCATTGAGGTATTTTCCAGGCAGGGATTGAAGCATTTTATTCCCGCTGGCTGCAATACTGCACAGTATATATATATATACTGCATTACAATTCATGAATTTATACCATCTGGTAGACACGCGAAGCATTGCAGCCTATTAAATCCTAATCATTATCATTTAACAGATCAGCCGCCCGTCAGCCAGGCATGAACCCAGGCTGGGAAGGCAAACGCAACGGGGCTTGTCAGAGGTGAGGAGCGGCGCATTCCAGGTATCTGCCAGGTACATACTGGGTATTTGCTCGAATAAAGTGTGTCGGTGCAGTACCTTAGTGGCTAACTGCTAAAGGAATGAAGAAGTTAACTATCAGTACCTCGTTTCTTGATGGCATAGGGGTTGGGTAAAGGTTGTAGTTGCCCCAGGGTGACTGGTTTGGTCCCTTGGGAGGGTTTCTGGAGGGGATAATCCCTTAATTACCTTTGCAATTACTATCACTAAGGTAATTAAGGGGTTAACCCCTCCTGCTAGCCAACCAGGAGGCCTAACCACCACCCCTGGGCAACTACCCTCTTCACCTACCCCCTTTCCCACAACCACAGACAGTAGTGGGTAATAGCCCTATTAGCCAAATATGGCTAATAGCGGTTTTGCCCATTCAAATATACAGTACTGCACATTACAATAAAATAAACTACAATAAAAAAAATTAGCCATTCAATGCATTGATTGGCACTGTGGTTATCATGCCCTCAAAGGGGGAACATATAGCCACAGTGGCAATCAATGGGAACCCTACTTCCTACCCCCAACAACGTCCCTCCCCCCACCTTCCACCATCACACAGTAATGGGCAAAAGCTCTATTAGCCAGATTTGGCTAATAGCGCATTTGCCCATTCAAAAGCAATCAATAGCCAGCCATCGAATAGTAGATAGTACTAGTAATAGTACTTACCACGGCCAGGGTGAAGGCCAGGAGAAGGCCATCCTCGTCCTTTTCTTCCTCTTCAGTGGCACTAACATTTACATTAAAACACTAGCTACTGGCTAATAACCCCTTATTTACCATAGCGGGTAGTAATTGCTATGGTAATGAAGGGGTAAACCCCTCACGCTACCCGCCGGGGAGGGCTAACCACCTTCCCCGGGGCAACTACCCCACATGACCTACCCCTATACCCTCCTCATCACACACACAAATGGGCAATACCTGTACTAGCCAAATATGGCTAATAGCGCTTTTGCCCATTTGTGTTGCTTAATTTTTTTTTTTAATTTAATAAACTACAAATTAAAATGCAATTAAAACAAACAGAAGCCAATAAATCTAAACCTCAACGGGGGCACAGATAGCCACATTGACAATTACTGTAATGCACACACTATAGCCCAAAAATTTGTATCTACCCTTGCCTGGATAAAGTCTCATCCTTCTCATCCAACTGCGGCACAATCAACTCTTGACCTATGAAACAATGATACTCAGCTTGATGTCCAGATTCCCCCACTGATTGAAGAGAAGTCACAGATGAGTAGATCTTCTTTTCTTCTTTCTTTTCTTCTTTCTTCAACAGGTCCAACAGATGTTGCCTCGCCATCTTCTTCCTTTCAAATGAGACGTGACAGGCCTTATATAAGGCTTGTGACATCACATTTGACAAACACACGATACATCCACAAATCGGATTGGTGGATGTACCATTTGTCTAGGCATCAAGTTTGGCAGGGAAAGATTTCTCTACCAAACTTGATGGAATCACATGGTACATCCACCAATCCGATTGGTGAATGTACCATGTGATGCTTTCCATTTTTGGGTGATGTGACATCACCTTAAAGGGAGGGAAACACAACCAATTGGGTACCATATGCTTTCTTCTCTGTAAAGTGATGTCACATCACCCAAAAAAGGGAAGGAATCACATGGTACATCCGCAGTGACAATCAATGGATTCAATTACTAGTGGGGGTTTTTAACTGTATTATTTGTATTTGTATTGTATTGTATTAATTGCAATTTGTATTTTATTTTATTGCGCTGTACTGTATATTTGAATGGGCAAAAGCGCTCGTAGCCATATTTGGCTAATAGGGCTATTGCCCATTACTGTGTGAGGTGTTGGTGGTTGAGGGAGTGGGTGAAGGGGGTAGTTGCCACTGGGTGGGTGGTTGGGGTTAACCCCTTCATTACCTTAGCGGTAGTAACTGATAAGGTAATGAAAGGATTAACCTTCCTGCAACCCTCCCGGAAGACCTAACCACCTACCCTGGGGCATCTACAACTTTCACCCACCCTCTCTATAAAAAAAGGGTACTGTTGTTTAACCCCTTCATTACCTTAGCGGTTAGCAACCAAGGTTATGAAGCTCTGCTGTTATTTTATTTTTATTACATTGGATTGAAGCAGGGGGTCCCTGGATCTGAAACTAATGCGATTCAACTCCAGAACCCCCTGCTTCAATACTACGTAGTAAAAATAAATTATACTCTGTCTTTATGCAAATCGCAAATCTCACCACCATTTAAGTGGTGTTAGCAAAAAGCGAGTATTTCAGCCGCAATTTGGAATACAGAGCTACTTGAATACTGACAAAAATGCGCGATTCAGCCTTTTTGACCTAACACTCGGATTTCAGAGCAAGAGTGATAACGCATGTAAAAAAATATGTTTACATGCGTTTTGACATGCGATAACGGCTTACTGAATAGCTACAAATACAAAATTGCTTGTTAAGGGCACTTTGCATGCGTTAAGTCACTTTTCAAAGCTACTAGAATAGGCCCCTAGACTTTAATATAGATATTCATACAGTCTGCTCTCTTGTTAGTCTCTTATTGTACATTCTGTAATAATCATTTATTCAAGGGGCCTGACATACAGTAATAGTTTTAGAAATGCTTACAAAAGCAAAACAATTCCATGAAGGCTAGAAAATACTCAGAATGCCATCAATTTGACTTTAGTGCCATTGTGAGATGAAAATGAGATTCACTTTTTTCTACAGTGTTAAAACGATTATAAAATACTCAATGATCTCATACATATAATGCATCTTTAAGAAGGCTAAAATCTATTGAAATGAGGTCCTATTTACTTAGCTATTTTGTCACTGGGAATTTAATTGCAATATGTGGCTACTGTTTATATTCTTCATTCTATCTACTGCTGCGGCCAAGTTTATTCGAGCATTTGCCCGTTCTTGGCCGCAGCAGTAGCCTGGCGCGCGCCCGAGAGTGACGGGCGCGCGCCGAAGCAGCGGAAGAGCGCCCTCCGATCGGGGCGCTCTCCCTACCGCTGCCGGGTCCGCCGGGTCCCCCAGAACCCCCTGCCGCTGTCCCGCGATCATGGGACACCAGGGCTCCCTCGGGGAGCCCCTGGACGCGCGTGCAGGGGGCGCACGCTCCCGAAGACGCGTGACCGCGCGTCTATGACGCGCGGCACGCCGAGGGGCGGCCACTAGCAAGCCGGGAAATCTCCCGGCTTGCGGTACCGGCCACACTCGAATAAAGTGTGTCGGTACTGTATGACTCAGGAGGAGTCCATGTCCAACATCACCATACACCCTGGATTACTCAAAAGCCTTGCACTTTCTACTGAATGTTGGTGGAGAACCCTGAAAACCAGCACACCAACCACTGCACACTCAAATGGCAAACATCATAAAGTAACAACTTGCAAACAACTACTCAAATTTCTACTCATACTATTACTCTCTTTAGCAGGTGATATTGAACCTAACCCAGGCCCTCCCATTACAACTCTGTCCCATAACCCTGAGGACACCGCCTTCAAATTCCAAAAAGGGCTATCTGTTGCCCATATAAATATCCGGAGTCTGCTGCCCAAACTGGATGAACTAAGAGCATGGTGCTTTATGCATAAACCAAAAACCATCGTTCTTACAGAAACATGGCTAACCCCTAAAACCCCTGATGCACATATTGCCATTCAGGGATACTCCATTTATAGGAGAGATACTGTAGGTCAAAGAGAGGAGGAGGGGTATTATTTTATATTGCAGACACTTTACAATTTACACTGTTAAATTGCCCCACAAGACCACCCTCTTTTGAAATCCTAGTTGGCAGAATATGCCTCCCCTTTTCTAAGCCCATCTTGCTTGCTGGCATCTACCGCCCCCCTAAAGCCTCTCTACAATCCCTGACTGATATCACCCAGTTTCTTGGCTCCATTTCCTCTCTGAATGAGAAGAGTGAGCTGAAGTTCTTGGGGATTTTAACTTCAATTGGCTTGACCCTAAAAACCACAAAATCCAGATACAAATCAAATCGCTTAACCTATCAAAACTCATTTCCCAACCCACACGGACAAACCTGAAATCACACAACCATTCCTTGCTTGACTGGATTCTCTCCTCAAATCCCAGCAGAATCCAATCCTCTGGCATCCTTCCTGACCTTTTCAGTGACCATGCAATAGTGTACTGTGTAAGGAAAATTAAACCGCCCCAATCAAGCCATAAAGTTCTCCTCACTAGAACATTTAGAAACTTTAACCCACAAAGGTTCTGGATGACCTTACCAACTGCCCTTGGCACAGAATCGATTTAATTCCCAACCCTGATACTGCTCTCGACTATTTCCAATCAGAGTTCTTAAAACTCTGTGATACCCATTCTCTACTACGCAGAATAAGGGTACGGGGTGCCCACCTTCCATGGGTTACACCTGACCTTATAGCACTCTACCAATTCAGGGATGCCTTGTGGAAAAGCTACAAAGTAACCGGCACTACCAAGGATCTCAATCACTACAGATGCCTGAGGAACATGTGCACAAGTCAAACAAGGCATGCAAAAGCACAATATTACTCAGACAATCTCCTCCAGAATACATCAAACCCAGCTAACTTCTGGAAGGTTATCAACAACATATTCCAGCCTTCTAACCATCAACAGCCAAGTAATATTACTAATGGGGATATTACTCTGACAAACCCCACCGACATTGCAAATGCATTCAATGATTACTTTGTGGAGTGTGCTACTAACTTATTAGCGAAACGCAAACCCAAACCACAAACTTGAATCTCATCCTGGGAGTACCAATATAGCCCCACCCCCTCCCCACACTGCCCACAATTTTCAATTTGGCCCAGTATCCGAAGAGGAGATTACACAAGCGCTCTTCAAATTAAAACTAAGCAGCCAATGTGGACCTGACTACTACAATCTAGGTTCCTAAGGCTTGGTGTCCCAGCAATTGCCAAACCAATTGCATCCATAGTCAACTCTATCCTGTCTGCAGGCCATATCCCCAAGACCTGGAAAACTGCCAGAGTTGTCCCAATCTTCAAAAGTGGGGACAAAACACTGTCTCAAACTACAGGCCAATCTCCCTTCCCCCAATCATATCCAAAGTCATGGAATAATGTGTCCACTCCCAATTAAGCGATTACTATAACAAGACAAATTTCCCTAGCCAATTCCAATCTGGCTTTCGCCCCAAACACTCCGCCGTATCTACCCTGCTTAAAGTTTGCAATGAAATCCAGTGTAGAATGGAACAGGGTCAACTCACTGGTGCAATATTCCTAGATTTTGCAAAGGCTTTTGATACTGTTGATCATGCTATCCTGCTTAACAAACTCCAGAGCTCTGGAATAGGGAAGCATGCTTTAAACTGGTTTCAGTCCTACCTATCAGGTAGATCCCAACATGTGTCCATCTCAGGCTCTAAATCCAACCCCCTGGATATCACCTGAGGTGTCCTGCAAAGCTCTGTTCTGGGGCCCCTACTCTTCTCAGTGTTCATTAATGATCTTCACACAGCTTGTAAGGAAGCCTCAATACACATGTATGCAGATGACACAATCCTATATGCACACAGCCATAGCCTCTCTGACCTTGAACACATACTTCAGTCTGACTTTTTGAAACTCGAAAACTGGATTTCCCAAAACAAACTGTTTTTAAACACTGACAAGACTGTAACAATGGTATTTGGGACCAAGACTACATTTTTAAAGCTTCCATTTACTGAGCTCCAGATCAGAACCAAGGCTAACACCACCCTAACTCCTGTTACTAGTTTTAAATACCTGGGCATATGGTTTGACTCCCACTTAACATTCGGAATGCACATTGATACCCTGACATCCAAAACCTATGCCAAACTAGGTGTACTTTACAGGAACAAATCCTCCATAAACCTGCTGGTCAGAAAGCGTATTGCACAGCAGATGCTAATGCCAATTATCGACTATGGAGACATAGAAAATGGCTCGGCACCCCAAACCCACCTTGGCAAACTTGACACCCTCTACAATTCAATTTGTCGTTTCATTCTCCAATGCAACTACAACACACATCACTGCGAAATGCTCAAAGAACTAGATTGGTCAACACTCGAGTCCAGGCGCAAAGTTCACCTTTCCTGTCTTGCCTTCAAATACTTTCTGGGCAAGCTACCCACCTATCTGAACAAGCTCCTCACCCCTAACATATGCAGCACTTATCACCGGAGATCTGACTCCAAAAGACTGTTCATGGTCTCAAGGCTCAACAAAGTATCCAGCCGCTCCTCCTTCTCTTACTGTGCACCCCAAAACTGGAACAACCTACCAGACACTCTCACATCCAACACCAGTTTAAGTTCTTTCAAAACTAAGGCTGTCTCACATTTTAATCTGGTCTGTAACTGTTACATAAGCCTATAATATACATTCTCTAACTGTGCGTGCAATGTATTGTATATAATGTATACCCTGTTCATTTATGTAACTGTATTTGTAACCATGTATTATTTGTCATATTAACTATGCCCAGTACATATTTGAAAACGAGAGGTAACTCTCAATGTATTACTTCCTGGTAAAACATTTTATAAATAAATAAAATAGTATACATGTGTGCACCTTTAATTACCTGCTCCTTCTTCCTTTGTTCTCTTTGCTTGATTACAATGTCCTCTCTCAATTATTCTCAATATAGTGAACACACTCCAACATGAACAATGTTCCCCATTCCGGACTTACTATGGCATCACTGTTAAGGAAATAAATTACCCAGATAGCAAACAGATGTAACTTTTGCCACTGTTTGCTATGAAATCACATACATTATATCACATAGTATTAACTAGTACTAAAAGCTGTGTATAATCAACTGTGCCTGCATAATGATGAAGATGTGTGAGCTTTAATACAAGCAGGGATTTATTTTGTATTCCCTAATTTGCATGCAGAATTGTTAATAGTCTCAGTGGATTATTTAGATTTTTTTTGTCAAATTTGTGCCAAGGGTAAAATTAGTAAGACTTAAAAATGATTAGGTTTACTTTTAAATATCCCCCCTGAGAGAAGAATTAATAAATGCTCCTGTTTCATTATTTATGATATATGCTGGAATGAATTGTTGGAATGAATTTCCTTACTGTAGATACATTCTTTGAAAGTCATTGGGGTGTATTTGTCAAAGTCTACTGACTTCAACCAGATTTATGAAAAAATAAAAAAGGCCATTCCTTTAAATGGGATTCTTTCATAAACATGTTGCTGATTTTTGCATCAGATCTGCCATGGTTTTGCAGTCATATAACTTTGATAAATACCACCTTATACTGTATGTTCTGTGACCGAGTCACTGTCCTTATGGACTAGAGAGCGAGCGGAGTGGATAGGTTCCAGTGTAAAGGAGGTTAAATTCCTCTATGGGAGCTTGCTGCACCTGGTACTAATTAAGACAGCACTCCCAAGTGAAGGTATAAAAAGGCAGGAAGTACCCTGCACAAGAGAGACTGCTTTTCCCCAGCAAGGGGGAGATTTATGTTCTCCAAGCCAGGAAGGACCCTGGCTGTTCTGGTTCCCCAGCCATGCAGGAAGCATGGCTGCTGGGACTCCCACCCAGGATAAAGATTTTAACGGGCTGGACACAGTCTGCTCCCAGCAATGGTGTTCTTGTTTGCTGTTGGAGCTACACAGAGATCCTGGGATAGTAATCCCCTACAATACAGATAAGCAATCAATAAGACTCTGCGATGTTAAAAGATTGTTTTGTTTCATAGGATAGCATATTTGTGGGGCTGGTAACCAGTTTAGCTGGCAGCGCTATTCGAAAGTTCCACAGCAAAGTTTGTCTACAGGGAATACGTTTTATTTTATGATTTTGTTTTCTTCTTTTTTTTTTTTTTTTTCAACTTTCTTTTTATTGGTTTTTCCAAATATAGCATACAAGTATCTCATGAATGTCATAAAGCATACTGCAGGACATACAACATCAAGACAAATGGGGGAAGGGATGGACAGGAAGGTAGTGGGATGGGGGGGTAGAAGAGGTATCTCTGATGCTCTTCTCTCCTGTACGGGTGATCCGGAATCCCGCCCATCTGCGTCTCCGTGGCACCGGGTAGGGGGGGGCGCGCAAGCACCTTCAGTTATGTCGTGGGAAGGGGCTACTGTCATCCCCGTGTTCCACCAACACCGGCTCCTCTCAATTATCAAATATCAAAGGAGAACTCACCTGATCTTATTAAAGCCAGACGGAGGCATTGCTCATCCCCGGGATATCTGTCTGCGCCAGCCAGGGCAGCCAGACTTTTTGGAAATTTGGGCCAGTGTCATTGACCAAACTCGTCAACTTTTCCATCTGGCAAATGAACCAAATTCTGTTCCGAATTTTATCTATTGATGGAATTGCATTCTGCTTCCACAATGCTGCGGTCTCGCACCTCATAGCCGTAGCAAAGTGTGCTATCAATTTGTTCCCTGATCTAGACACTTCGTGCGTAGGTTTACCTAACAGGAACACCCACGGGTCTAGCTGAATTTTGAGGCCCAAAAAATCCTCTGTAGCCAATCTCTAATTTGAGTCCATACTGGTATGAGTCGTGGGCAACACCACAGCATGTGCACCAGATCTCCCTGTTCCCCGCACTGCCTGGGACAAAGTGGGGAAGCTCCCGTTACGAATTTTGCCAGTCTAACTGGGGTGAGATACCACCTCATTAATACTTTATATGAGTTCTCCATCAATGTAGATTGAACTGCTGGCCGCAGCCTTAAAGATTTCTGTCCAGTCCTCGTCCTCTAGTGGCCCCATCAAGTCTGTCTCCCATTGTGTCATGAACATGGGTCTGTGTGAACCGTCGATGTCCACCCTGACCACCTCCTTGTACAGAGCAGAGATAAGTCCCCTTGTGTCGGTTCCCCGACCACAGAGCCTCTCAAAATTAGTTAGTGGTGGTCTATTTAGGTGTTTGGTGTAAAATGCCCGGACCTGGTATCTAAGGAATTCTGTGTTGGGGATGTCAGTTTCTGACTGTAATAGATCAAATGGTTTGATAGTGTCCCGCCCCTCCAGGTCTTTCAGTCTTCTTAGCCCCATGTTTTTGCATAGTGTGAAGTTCTTACCATCTAGCCCTGGAGCAAAATCTGGATTCCCGTATAAGGGAGCCATTAAAGTGTGTTTTGAGGTCAATGAGTGATTACTTTTAGCCGCTTCCCAGACCGACAAAGAGTTGAGCA
This sequence comes from Ascaphus truei, assembly GCA_036426205.1. Classification (NCBI taxonomy): domain Eukaryota; kingdom Metazoa; phylum Chordata; class Amphibia; order Anura; family Ascaphidae; genus Ascaphus; species Ascaphus truei. The sequence goes on along the minus strand of CM071568.1, from coordinate 214,481,068 downwards.
CCGAGGCAAGCGGATCCTTTAAGTCTTTTAATCTAGATTTAGGGTACCAAATTAAGTCTGTGAGCTCCAGTGGGGCGCACACCTCCTTCTCCAGCGCAACCCATCGTCTCAGCTCTGGGTCTCTATGCCACTGAGTGATTTGGCATAATTGTGCCGCTTTATAATAAGCCAACAAGCTCGGCACCGCCAAGCCCCTAGTTTCTCTAGGTCTTTGCATAATTGTCATTTTTACCCGTGGTGTTTTATTTTTCCAAATGAATTTCGTGACTAAGTTCTGCAATTCTTTGATCTCCGATCGCACCACCGGTATCGGGAGAGTTTGGAACATATACAATAACCGGGGGAGAAGTTCATCTTCACACAATAGATTCTGCCAATCCAGGAGATTCCGAAAGCGGACCAGTCCTTGAGTTCCTTTGTAAGGGCCCTCAGTAGCTTAGGGTAGTTCGCCTGATAGAGAGTGGAACTCTGTTTGGTAAGATGTACCCCTAGGTACTTTATAGTTTTAGGCTGCCATTGAAATTGAAAATTAATTTCTATTAATTTCTCTGTTTCCTTTGGGATGTTCAGGCTGAGCGCCTCGGATTTAGCCTGATCTCTTCTTTGACTGTCTGTGCTAGTTCCGGAATCTTAATCAGGGATTCGTTCAGTTTCCAGTTTGCTCCCGGGCTAATCGGCCTAATTTGTGTGCATCTTAGCTCTATTGATGCATGATCCGACCATGAAATATCATGAATTGTAGTGTCCGATATTTGTGGGACCATTCTGCCCGACACAAAGAAGTGGTCAAGCCTGCTGTAACTGTCATGAGGGTGTGAGTAAAATGAGTAGCTGCGCTCGCCAGGGTGTTGTTCCCTCCATATGTCCACCAGACACCCTCTCCTTAGCCCTTCTAACAGTGCTGTAGCACCTGGTTGGCTATCCCTCTGTTGCCTTGGGGATCTGTCAATGCGGGGGTCCATGACTTTATTGAAATCTCCCGCAACAATTATATTTCCTGTTGCCCATCGCTGGAGCTTGAGAAAAAATGCTTCAAAGAACTGGGGATCTCTCTCGCAGGGGGCGTAAACGCAGGCCAGGGTCACTCTACATTGCTGTAGTAGTCCCACCAGGATGATATATCTACCTTCTGGATCTCGCTTTGTCTTTTCGACCTCAAAAGGGATTCTATTATTGAATAGTATAGCAACCCCTCTTTTCTTTTCTTTAGCTGAGGCGAGGTAAAATTGTCTAAATTTTTTGTCTATGAACCCTTGGTTTTTGTTGGAGCTAAAGTGAGTCTCTTGGAGGAAGAGAACGTCTGTTTTTCTGTGTTTGAATTCTGCAAAGGCGATTCTACGCTTCTGCGGAGAGTTAAACCCCTTAACATTTTGTGAAATGAACGTCAACGCCATGTGTGTGTGTAGAGTGAGCCTTTGCGTGTATGGTAAAGTCGGGTCCTACCCGTGCCTCGTAGCAACGTAAGGCGCCAGGAGCGGCCGCGTTGTCTCCATGTTGCCTCAGTACTTCCTCTGTGGGAACCTGGGGGGGGAGGGAGGGAAAACACATAGGGGGATGACAAGAAACGCGTATCCACAGAACATAAACATATAAAACCATTGTGGTCCTAACCGACCTATGGTTTGATGCCCGGGAATATCGCCCATGCCCTGGACTCTCCCTCCCTTCTGTCCAGGCTCGTGAGGCTTGTTCCTTACCACGAATTCCCGGGTCTTTGACTGGACTGTGGTTTAAGACCGCAGCCCAGCCCCAAAGGCGCATGCCAACAGGCAGGACGAGGGCAGTCACCTACCCCCCCGCCGGCAAAGCACAAATTATGTAATCAGAAACTGACACTAAAGTCTAATTTATCATAACTCAACTGGTAATGAACTGTCCATCACCTGTCTGCGTATCTAATTTTGCCATTATACTAACTAATCTGTCTAATCTAATCTATGTAACGAGAAAGAAGAAAACATAAAAAAAAACATACTAACCTAACCCCAACTGTGCTGCTTGAGCCACTGTATATTATATTGCGACCCCATGCTGCGTGTACAAACCAGCTCTCTTTTCCCAAGCTAATTAGGTTGTCTCCGTCCCTAGCTCCCTAATTTCTTAAGTTCTTACTTTCTCCCCGTCCCTCACCCCTCGCCGCCACCTCGCCGCATCCTCTGTCTTTTAGCTGATTTGGCCTGTGGCACAAGTCAAGTCCCAGACTTATGTTCCCTCATGCGAGCAGCAGGAGACCCGCCTACCCCGCACCCCTCCTTCCCGGCGGGGGAATTCGCGTACCCCCTCCGGGGCGCCCCCCGGCCCCAGCCCAGTCCCTCCCGTGAGCTGCGGACTCTTCCGTATACGTCACTTCCCGTCCGACGGGGTTGCGTGGGGACCCACCCCCTGATGTCATCTTAGGAGAGACTGCACATCCGCCCGCGAGCAGCAGAGGAAGGAGGTGTGTCCAGAAGGCGGAGCTGGCCAGAGCACCACAACTTTGCGCCTAAACAGAATCCGCCATTTTTCTTCTGTTCGCCTTCACCTGTTCGTCCTGCGTAGCCTGCTGGACCGCCATTTTGGTAAGTGAAAGTACATTTGATTTCAGCGTCCACTGGATCTTTCTCCGAGGAGCCCGACTCGGTCAGCAGGGAGGATGGGACCCGGGCTACGGTGGCATTCAGACTTGGGACAGTGAGCAAATAGGGGGAGAGCCAGGGCTAGGTACAAGGAACTTTGAACACTTGTGGAGCGGAACTTTGAATCCTCAAGTGGGTCTCGGGGTTCACGCCTTTTCCCTTCGTTGCCCGGCTGACGAGTTCACTTTCTCCCACTCCACCGGCCGGGGCGGGCAAGCTACCGAAGCCTCCGGCACCAGGAGCGTGTCGGGTAGACCCATTTTTCAGCAACTCCGGCCCTTCCGATAGATGTTTTAGCGCATGTGTTCGGCCATTCCGCACGACTATCAGCGCAAACGGAAAGGCCCACCTATACCTAACTTCTTTGTCCCTCAGCAGTCTGGTAATAGGCTGGAGGTCCCTCGTCTCGCCAGCGTTATCGTCCTGGAAGATGGCCATTTCTATCCTCTCGAACGCCACCAGCGGAGTAGCTCTGGTGATCTTACATATCTCCTCCTTGGTAGTGTAGTGGTGGAGGCGGAGAATAACATCTCTTGAGGGATTATTGGGCAATGGCCGGACCCGTAGAGCTCGGTGACACCGGTCCATGATCAGGTCAGCCTCCGTTTTCCCCGGCATGATAGAGGTCATCCACCTGTTAAGCAGCAATTCCGGGTCTTGTATCTCCTCTGGGATCCCCCTGATGCGCAGGTTGTTGCGCCTGTCCCGGTTCTCGCTGTCTTCATGCCGTTCCTCGAGCTCTGCCACTCTCCTCTCTAGCATGCCCATCCGGGTACCGGTCTCCCTCTGGCATTTGGTAGTCGCCTCCATCTTTTCCTCTAGGTCGTTAGTTCGGGTGCCAATGCTTAGGATGTCTCTCCGGAGGTGCTCCACCTCACCCCGAAAGAATGTCTTTAAATCTTAGAGAAGCTGTGCAATCTCCCTTTTAAACGACCCCGTGTGCTCTTCCGTAGCCATTTCCAGCTCCGGTGCGGAGTCCGTGTCTGAGGCCGCCATACTTTCTGTTTCCCGGGTCTTTTTTGCCCCTGCAAAGTAAGTGCGCACATCCACCTTTTGCTTTGTCTTTTTTCGGGTTGCTGCCATCCTAGTTTGTGCTGTGTGCTTAGGTGGTCTGGGGTTTATGTTTTATTTGCGGTTTCGTTGAGTTTTTTGCTGTGATTTTAATTACTTTTGCCGGCGGGTAGCGGAGCACTCAGTTTAAGCCTCCATCTCCGTACCCGTCGCGCATGCCCCCCCGATTTTGTTTTCTTAAAGGCACAGTGTACCCATGGTTTAAGTGGCCTGTGGAAAAATAAATCGCTGAAGGTTGAGGGCTAAGTGCCTCTTGTGTGTGTATACACGTGTTTTTCCTTTCCTACAAATTAATCCCTAGAAGACTGTGTAGTGAAGAGCCTGGGCAAACGGCACCACTACACAAAGGGCCATTTGTCACGGTTCTCTATATCGACAATATTTAGTACTGAATCATATAATGGACCTTTCGGTGCATTACGTGGTTATTTTACCATTTATTTTATGAATTTCCAACTTGTATACTTATATTCGGCAAAATAAAGCATATATTTTTACAATATTTCTACTTGTACAACTTGCAAAGCTCCAGCATTTTAAGAATTACAGGCCCTCCCATGGACATGAGCCCACATTGTATACATGATATTGTTGTAATGCTTGTATTTATCCTATTTCCCTATATATAATTTAAGTAATTTACGTTTTTCAGTGTTAAATGCTAATTGTAACGGTAAACCTGGTAATTATATTAAAAGTTAAAAAATATATCATCTGAATCCTTGAAACTTGTTTGGAAGAAAGTTGTTATACGATACAGAATCAGAATAAATAGCCTTAATGCACACTTAAGCATGATATAGAACATAGAGGGGAGTAGAAATGAGGAGAACTATATACAGTGTCAGATTTTCCATTATGCCCATTAGACCCAGACCTAGGGCGGCAAAATTTGGGGCGGCAAAAATTTCTACCCCCATATGCCGCACTGTCTGGCCTATCGGACCTAATAGGAAGGCACTTGCCTGTGTCGGCCACCTCCTTTCTCACCCTCCTATTCGTTTGGAATCCCAGAGTAAAATGATGCCGTGCAACGTCGAATTACGTCATGACATTGTGTTCCCATGGCCACATGCCATAGTGTAACGTCACGTTGGTGACGTCTGCGGTGTCATTTGATGCTGGGATGCCAAAGGAGCAGGAGGGGGGCACCAATGAGGCGGTCGGCACAGGCAAGGGCCTAGAGGTGGCGGATTTTGAAATTCACCGCTGACTATATATGAAAAGCATTAACCATTGTATCCCAAGATGTAGCTTGGTTCATATATTTTTAAGTGGGAGCCCAAACCGATCTATGAAATCTCGCCTTTTTAAATTTGGAGTGCCTGTACTATTTTTCTTTTGTACCCTTTACTGTAGACATGGGGTGAGCAAACTTTTCCCCGTGCGCACCCCTGCCTGCTCTCCTCGGCGCCTTGCTCCTCCGTCCCTGTCCACCCTGGCACAAATGATGCATGCGGTCATGTGATGGCAAATCGCTGGAAGGGAAGATAAGTGTACTATAGAGCCCTGTGCAGTGCCCCGACATTTAATTTAAATGCCTGGGGGGAGAACGTGGGGCCTCTATAACTGCCGCGCCCCCCAGTTTGCGCACCACTGCTGTAGACAATAAGGATCCATAATTAAGTTGTTATTACACACTTTAACAAACTACAATGAAGAACCTGTGAAGATTATAGTTGAAATCGCTAACAAAAAAAACAGAATAAGAACATTTCAAATGAGACAAAGAAGTTACTAATGAAATCACAGGAAATGAAACAATGCAAAAATGCAAGCACAAGAATTGAATATTCAAAGCTGTACAGGACGATCTGCAAGCGTATAGCTGAAGATGTAAAAAACATTTAAATGTGATATGTTGAAGAAGGCTATCAAAGATAACAGAAGCTCAAAGAGGACAAAACAATTTATGATTCAAAAGAAGCAAATACAGTAATTGCACTCAAACAAAACAATGATTTTTTTTTTTTTACATAAAAAAAATATATACTGTGTAATAACACACTGTGCAATTATCATAAAGAGAGTTAAGAATTTGTATATTTAATTGTACAAGAACACAAATAACACAGGGCACAATCCAGCAGAGAGAGAGTGAGAAGAAACCACCAAAGTTGTACTATGCATCCTTCCAGAAGAAGTGGCCAGGGGAAAACAATCTATGAAGAAAGGGAAGGCTCACAGGAAAGGTGGAATTACAATTGAAATTCTGAAAGAAGCTGGGGAAGAAGGAGAAAATCCTTGCAAAACTCTACGTGCTGCTTAAAAAATAGGAACATTCCAGAACAATGACATTAGTCATAGTTATCTTCATCCACAAGAAAGGAGACAAATAAGACTTCAAGAACTACAGACCAATCAGTCAACTTTCAATCACCTACACCATTTTTATGTAGATAATCATTAATCAGTTGCAACAGACCATGGACATTGTCCAGCCTAGAGAACAGGTAGGACTTAGCTGTGGATACAGCACAACGGAACACATCCAAGTCATACAAGATGTGATTTCTGGAAGTAATGAATACGATCTACCTCATCTTTGGATTTGTGGATTATGAAAAAGTATTTATTTCTGTGGTTTCAAAAGGAATTATGAAGACCGAGGCTTGAAGCATACATTGATATATAAGGAACTTTTAAGCCAATTCCACATCAACCATTAGATTAAATCGAGATACAAACAAGATAAAGATCAGTAACAGAGTGCGACAGGGAGACACCATATCACTAAAAAAAATTCTCAATCAACATAACAATTTTTTCAGGACATTAAATTGGGAAGAAAAAGGAAACAAAGCAACAGTGAATACTTGAATCACTTACCGATTTGCAGATTATATTTTTTGTCACAAGTTCAGAAGAAAGTATGAAGGTGGGCCCCTATATTAATCTCAGCAAGACCAAAGTGATGCCACTGCCTGGGACATTTGAACCCTCAAATTGACCAAAGCAATCCCCCTATATAATAGAGCTTTTTCAATGCCATCCTCTAACATCACATTGAAAATGTCTAACCCTAGACCAGACAGATAAACTGCAAAATCCCTTTGCCTCCGCACTATTATTTAAGAATATAAAGAATATTACTACACTACTGATGAGCCTGATTTACACTTCCAATTTGTTCCAATTTTTCACATATTGTATATATTATTTTGTATCAGACATATTGCACTATATCTACTTTTCTGTGTTTTCGTCTCATACAGATGCAGCAACGAGTATCCGAAAACTTGCCTTTGAAAATCGGGGGGAATAACCCAGTAATGCTGCAACATTTCTGTAACATTTCTGCAAACAGACTAATGGCCCATCGGATTAACACAGCGGGGGTCCCTGGCAGTCTCATTCAGTTTGAATTAGTCTGTCTGCAAAAATGTCACAGAAATGTTGCAGCATTACTGGGGTATTGCCCTAGATTTTCCCAGGCAAGTGTTCGGATACTCGTGACTGCATCAGTACATGTCTCCTGATAGCTGTGCTCTAACTTTATCCTATGAAGATAAACTGTCAGCCACAATGTTTTTAAACCTGGAACATGCTTAGCCTGAAGAACAATATTGTGCTCTTAACTTTTTTAAATTAAGTGATGCAGTAACCTAACAACCGACCTGGAGCTTGCCACCATTTTATTAATAGACAGAACAACACTTATGTTGTCTTCTCAAAACAAGATACTCCTAAGTGTCTCACTACTCCCTGAGTGGAGTGAGGAGAGGGGAGAGGATAGAGCACACACACTCTTCCCCCTAAGGGGAGAGTGTCATGGGAGACCATGGTTTATTGTATACCTTTACCAGGATCATTCACTGAGCAAAACAAGATAATGAAATAAATTGTAGTTTATTCACAGAAATAGGCATACACACAGTGAAACACAAAAAAACTTAAATTGAAAAGTTGGGACTTGATTATATAAAGGGTGAAAAAACGAAACCTTTGTTTAACCCTTGTGGATAAAGGGTGCAAATGGTGTATATCCATTTAGATTCTCGTTTCAACAACTCCTTGTCCCAGTTTCCCCCTCTAATAGACTCTGGTAGGTGGTCTATACCTTTTAATATAAGGAGACTAAAGTCCCCACTGTGTGTCCCATTAATGTGCTTCGCCAAAGGGACATCAACCTTATTTCTAATAGTTCCAATGTGCTCTAAGACTCTCCTCCTAAATTGCCTTTTGGTCTTACCAATATATTTTTTACCGCAGGGGCAGATAGCTTGGTGAATAACCCCTGCTGTACGGTGTCTGATCTTAAATGTCCTAGAGTCATCCCAGTTTTAAAATGTGGTTGTTACCTTTGTGCCAGGATCCGTGGTTCTCGGCGCAACCGGTGTTTACCCCAACCCGTCCTCGGTACCCCCGCTCCACTCGTTAACCGTTACGCTCTTTTTCCTCCTCCTGTGACGAGCCACCATGCTATGGTCACGCACAGAGGTAATTACGCGTCCGGTCCCGTCTCCAGACTCTGCCCATGCAGAGACGTCATCAGTGCGCTGCGCGCAGTCAGGGCATGAGTCACGTCATCTGGCGTCATCAGTGATCCTTCCCACACCTGTCTCCTGCCTCCCTTCAGGCTATCACATCCTGCCTTACTGACACGCCTCATCCAGCCTGTTCCTCATTGGTACCTCTCCTATATATGCTCAGCCGGCTCACTGGCAAATCGGCTAAGCATAAACCTTCCTATGTGCGAAGTGTTCACTGCTACCCTTGCCTCCACAGTCTTGTCTTGTACGGTTCCTAGCTTCTCTGTTCCTGTCACTGGCTATTCCTCTGGACTCTGCTCTTCTACGCTCCTGACTCCGGCTACCAACGACGATCAGCACCTTTCCAATCCCAACCTTGGCAAAGTACCACAACAATCTGCACCTCTCCAATCCAGACCACGGCTAAAGTACCTGCAACGATCCACACCTCTCCAACCCCAACCTCTGCAAGTTTCTCTGACTATCCATACCTCTCCAACCCCGACCCGGCTACCTCGACCATTCTACACTCCAGACGTGCCCACACGGCTGTGGGTTGGTGTTTATATATATCACCACCTCGGCCTTTTGGTCACGACTTGTTTGTGGTGAGCACTCCGTTACACTGTGCAAACTGACAGGCCCTACAGCATTTATGATTGCCACATGCCCATTTAGCAAGACATGTGGTTTTCTCAATATTCTCATAATGGCTGTGGACTAAACATCCCTTAAATTTGAGGACCTTTGAACTTCTTTCCCTAACACATAATGTACACATAATGTACACATGTACATTTTGAGCACAATAGTTGGATAATCATGTTGTAGTCCCCTTCAGGGGGTTCCGGACCCTCGGATCCCTGGAGATCCTAGGTACCCTACACATAATTCCTCAGTTATCGCCCTGATACAATCACCTTTCAGCCTGGCATGGAGTTTGGATATTCATGTTGTAGTTTCAACGGGTTCTGGTCCCTCTGATCCCAAGAGCCCCCAGGTATATTACACATAATTCTGCAATAAATGGCCCTGATAAAGTGGTTTTCAAGAACCTCTAAACTTGGCATAGTGTAAGATCCTTTCTGCTGCAAAAGCCTGCCTGCTTGCATCGCACATCTCAGCAGCACCTCTAAATTTAAAAACCCTTCCCTTCCCCCCCCCCCTTAAGGGAGATTTTGTTCTTGTTGCCTGGTGTAGTGCTGCTCATCTGTTATACTCTCTGAGCTTTCGCCGGTGGTAGTGGAGATAAACAGGACATATTTTCGGATCTTATTCGGTGCAGGGAATCAAACAGGGCCTATCATAGGTGCAGTCCCTGCAGGACTGCAGGAAAGCTCTCTTCCCTCCCCCTGAATTACTCCATCCTCAGGCAGGAGTAAAATAAGTGATGGTCTTTATTGTACACAGAATACAGCATACATCTTCTTGTCCCTGGAGCCAACCAACAGAGCTTTGGGCCCCAGGAGTCTCTCCTTAACTCCCCTACTCCCTGGTGGAGTAAGGGGTAGGTGCTTCAACTCCTCTGAGGGAAGGCATGAAAACTAGATCCCTGGCTCAGCACAGAACTTAGAAGACGCACCTCCTTCCCCTGAGTGGAGAGGATAGAGAACACAAACTCTTCCCCCTAAGGGGAGAGCACAGAGACAAACAATTAAGGCTGCAACCCCGTTTTGTTACATAGGAGGGTCCCAGGTCATAGCCCCGGTTATGGGCAGTACCTAGGCCTTGGGTCCACCCACCTCTGTCACTACTAGGGAGTTGTTTTTACTGCAGCAAGGGCAAATATTTATCCCAACACTGCCTGCACTGGTACCAGGTCTTATATGTTAGGGAAAGAAGTTTAGTAGCCCAAAGGGTACCTGGCTACATATTTTTCCTCCAAGTGGCATACCCATTGCAGTGATGTAAAAAAGACAGCAAATTACCAAGTTATCCTTCCTATCCCTGTTAATTCTTAACATGGTGATGAGCACGTACCTGAGAGGGCCCATAAAGCCTCCTAAACAATACCAACCCCATTGACATAACACTACTGCAAATGTCAAATTACCCAGAAGAGACTACAGCTGTTTTCTTTTACACTTTTGACTGGCAGTGCTTCTCTGATTAAGTCCTGTAATTTGATCAAATTCTCCTTAGGCCACCTAAAATTATCTGTTGTGAATCTATTTCAATGTCCAGGAAGCTTACCTCAGCTGGACCTTATGTCTTACCTGGAGCTAAAGAAACTAAAAAAAAATTTGGTTTATTTTTTACCACTAGGTTAAATCTCTTTAATATGTTATAAACCTCTGTGCCCTAAATATAAAACTATCCAAGTAATGTAGTATAATGGTACAACTTTCTTCTGGCACCAATCCCATGGGAGAAAAGGAGGGGAAAAGAAAGGGCCTTACCTTCTATCTAAATTCAGCTCTTTATGCAATGTTCATTAACCAATGAGGGTGTATTTAAAATTGTCTTTAAATTATTATTATAAATTATTATTATAAATTATTATTTTTCATGCCGCTATATTGCCCAACCCTACTCCCCCATATTTTATTTAATGGATGATAAAGAGGAGGTTCCATGAAGCTGAATAGCATTCATTACAATGCACGCCAGTTTCTTAACTTTGTCTTCAAAATGTTTAATGTCCATTTGTTTAAGTTACTCTTATTAGCCATTTACAGTAGAAATATGCATACAATTGAAAATACAGCGAACTAAACATAGAATACAGATTTGAGAGCATGAATCTTAATCATAATCCCTCTTCTAATGATACAATGCTGTACGAAATATGGGTGCAACATAATAAATAAATAAATATATATTTTAATAATATAAACACAATAGATGATCATGTATTGATAAATTTAAGAGTGTACATCTCATAGAAGCTCCCAAAAATCATAGAGACTAGATCAATGAAGCCTAATCTCTGTGGTACCAAATGTCACTCAGGGGGCCACTACTTCCACCCAACCTCCAACAGCTACCCCTGAACAGTCTACTCCAGGGTCACAAATAGAGGGTATGATAGAGCCCATCCTAAAAATACCCAAGGGGGCCCCAATAAGGCTGAGGAGATCAACTTCACAGGGAAGGGTGCGAGATTTGAGATCCTCAGTCAAGAGGAGCCTGGGGACTGGTGGCTCAGTAAGGGTCAGTCCTCTGGCACAGCGGAGTCGCTGGACCCCATGACCCCATTTATCCCTGTCACGGGAGACCAGGTAGTTTACACCTTTTTACCAGGATCATTCATTGAGCAAAAGAAGATAATTAAATAAATTGTATTTTATTTGCAGAAATAGGCATACACACAGTTAAACACAAAATACAGATGAAAAGCACACTTACTGGGGGCCTGAGGGTCAAAAACTGGACTGTTTTAGGTGCAGGAAACTCTAAATAAGAGTTTTACCCTGACCGGGACTCTGGTTCCCAAATCGGCGTAAAGTTTCACACGCCACCGCTCCCTTCTCTTCTGATAACTTGGACTCTCTTGACCAGGTGTTAGTTCCAAACTCCTGGAACTAAAATCTACTTGCAATTTCAGCCATGACCAGTACATTCGATTATTAGAACTTGGGCACTAAAAACGGGATTTAAAATCTGGCGGGCAGACTTTCCTGGCTTGAAATCAAAGCCGGTTGCTCTGCTATTCGCACAAGAGCAACTTTGAAAATCCTGCCCGCACTTCTGGCGCTAGAAAACTCAAACCTGATTGGCTCAGACATTTCTTATAGTATTTGGAGATTCAATCACAAATACTACAGCCAATCATCGCGTGGGAACTTTCTTAGTAGCCAATCAGAGCCCAGCCGGTCTAGAAAGCCGGGTCAGCAGGAAATATGAAATTGCCAAGGCACATGCGCAAGTTTGCAACCTCCGTCTCTGGCTATCTCATGCTACCTGCTGGGTCAGGCTCCTCCAGGTCTGGCAGAACAAATGGCAGCCTGGATGACAGCCATTATTCCCAGGACATAGGTACTTGAGCTCTTCCCCGCCACCCAAATAGCTCTCACACCTCTGGCATCCTCTGGCTTCTTTGAAGTTTGATGTCCATCAGACTTACTGGCACCAACTTGGTAGCCCTGACAGTCTGTCTGAACATTGGTTCCGAAATCCCAGCTCATTTACAGTGCACAACAGTACATTACAGCACTATCACAGTATTAATAAAACATATACTTTAATACCTTTCTAAATCTCTGGGTATGGGGAATAGAATAAAAAAATGCACTTTTATTTCTATCAGCCCTTATTCCCCACACACTATCTATGGGACTTAGACTGGACTCTGAGAGTTCCCCCACAACCTCATATATGGTTGGAACACCCATGAACACAAAATAGGTTCTGGGCTTCCTGGGTATTAACTGGCGTATCCCCCTTAACCTAGGGACCCGTTATATTTACAGGTACACTTTTCATCCCTTTGTCCCATTTACCTTCCTGAGCTGTGCAGAAGCAGGGAACCCTAGCGGTGAGTCGCACACGCGTTTCCAAGGGGAGAAATTGCTGGGACAATGTGCCTACATGTATCCGAGAATCAGACATGATTCCCGGGTACATTTTTAGGGAAACCGACAACTCCAGACCCCAACTACCTATGTACATTCTGACAACAATTCCTCCGCAAAATCCCCATTGAATCTCATGCCCTAGCAATCCCTGCTCGCTGGCATGCCTGGAAAAGTAAAAACACAAACTATATTTATTAACGCAAATTACAGGTTATGCATATAACATTACTGGGGTCAAGAGCTGACGCTCTTGAACCCTTATACTTGGATCAAGGGTAACCAAAAAAAAACCTTTATTAAGAGCCTGGTTACCCCCTTCCGTCTCAATCCTCACCCAGGAACTAGACGAGTTCCTGAAAAGTACGCAGGACGGGCAAAGAAAGATGAAGCTGCAGTTAGCCCTTGAGAGTTGGAAGGATGTCTCACTCATTCTCCAATCTCAATTTGTTGAACGTGTATGCTCCTGCCACGGACCCTTGAAAAAGAAGTTCTTCTCCAGACTGAATACCTGAAAACAGTGTGTGGTGTACAGGGGTGATTTCAAATGCCCCATCGAGGCTCTGGACAGGAATCATAGAGAGTCACACCTGTACTCTGCTTCGACCCTGCGGGAGAATATCACCTGCAAGCCCCTGTTAGTACTCTGGCAAGATAACTTCCTGGGGCATCCACCTATTGGCACGTTAACAGTACATTGCTGGAGGACAAGGGGTTCACGATGTTGGTCCGAGAGTTTTGGACAGGCTGGAGAGGTTAAAGGGGGAACTTTACCATGTTATAGCAGTGTAGGGACATGGGCAAGGTTCGCCTGTGCCTCGTGTGTCAGGAGTACCCCAAAGGTGCTAGCAGATGCGTTTCTGGAATCGAGGCTCATAAAAGGGAAGTGCTCGATCTCCAGAAGCAGTTGTCTGCGTGAGGAGAAGAATACCTGCAGAGCACATAGAGAGGAAATGCGCTCTCCAAGACTTAGAAGTTCGGTAAACTGGGGGGGGGGGGCGTACATGCGTTCCCACGTCCAGTTCCTTTTGGACATGATTCATGGGTCGTACTTCTTGTACGCACTGGAGAAAGAGAGGGGAAACTGTAAACATGTAATCTGCTTACTGGCAGAGGACGGTTCCCCTCTGATGGACCCCGAGAGCATCTGGGACAGAGCCCGGAGGTTCACCGTAGACCTTTTCTCTCTGGAGTCCATCCAGCCAAATGTATGCAGGGTCTTATTGGAGGGACTTTCAATGGTCAGTGGGGGTGGAAGGGTGACTTGGGTTACCATTGACTCTGGTTGAACTCTAAGAAGCCCTCCATCTCATGTCCCACAGAAAAGTGATGGTTGTAGATGGACTGACTGTGGAGTTCTTCCAGATTTCTGGGAGATGCTGGGACCTAATTTCACTGGGGTCCTGGCCAAAGCCATCTAGACCGGTGAGGTGTCTCTTATGTTTTAGCGGGCAGTACTGTCTTTGCTGCAGAAGAAGTGGGATCTCCACCAAATCTCTAACTCGTGAGTGATCTCGCTGGGGGCTCAAGTCAAGTCAAGTTCCCAAAATGAGCTTCTTGGGGTTCTGTGTGTTGAGTGATCTCATTGCTCAGCATGAACTATACGATCGTAGCCAAAGTGCTCTCACTGAGGCTCAAGTCTATGCTGGTAGAACTGATTCACCCCAACTTTTCCTATACTATCACGGACCAGACCATTCATGATAATATCTTTCTGGTCCGAAACCCGCTGCACTATGCGCAGAAGACTGGTCTGTCAGTCGCAATTTCTGTCCTTAGATCAGGAGAAGGTGTTTACCAGGGTGGATCACCTATAGCATCTGGAGGTGGGTACTACCAGCAAATGAGGGCAAAAGACCCTGGTGAAGGGAACTCTACTCCGAGTTGGTTTCCTACTCCACCAGGGATCTGAGTTGGAGAGTCATCCACGGTACACTAAGCATGGGAGAGTACCTGGCCTATTTCACGGACTCCCCAACCACTTGCCCATTTTCGAGTGAGCGGGAGTCCATGTACCATACTTATTTTATTTGCGCCAGACTGCAGCCCTTCTTATCTACCTTCAGGGACCTTCTCCTACAGTTCTGGCTGCACTTCCCCCCCCCCTCCCCACGTCTATCTATGTAGTTTTGGGTGCCCAGAGTCCACAGCTAATAAGCCTAGGGATCTCCTCATCAAACTGCTCCTAGCATTGGCTAAGCTAGCCATTTATAAGACTAGGGAGCATCGTTTGGAGGGGAAGATCCCAAACAACATTGTGGCAATGTTCTGGGCGCTTGTGTGCTCCAATATCTGGGCAGAATAAACGTACGGCAAGTGCAATGGATTGGCTCCTGTTTGCCTACCAGTGTGCACCAGGTGTGGTGCTTTGCTTGGTATCCCCCATATGGATTGCTTTTTATTAAACCTCCATTTTAAGTGCACTTTATTTTCTTTTACAGTGCACTTGCTATTGGTTTATTTTGATATTTGTTCGTCTTTTTTTCTTGTATTTTTAAGGTGACTAGATGTCCCGGTTTAGCCGGGACATTCCCGGTTTTTAGCCGTTTGTCCTGGGTCCTGATTTGGTTGGCCATGGTTTTTATCGGTGCTAGCTGCAGATGCGCGATCTGTGCTTGTCGGCCGCTTGTGCGCATGTGCAAATGGTACTTGCCAACTGCGCATTGACGATTGGCACTTGCCTGCTGCTAGTGCGCATGCTATTATGTGCCGCGCAGTTGCGAGTGGCGCTTGGTGGCCGTGAACAATCAGTAAGTGCCGATTGCACATGTGCATGAGTGGCTGGCAAACGCTGATTGTGCATGTGCTCCCTACAAGCTCTCATCGATCTTGCGCGATCAGCATTTGCCAGTCACGCATGCGCAGTCAGCGCTGGCCATTCACGCATGCGCAACTGGCGCTGGACATTCAGGCGCATGGACAGTCAGCACATGCGCAACATTTGTCCCAGTTTTTCCTGGGACAAATATGATCACCATACTTATTTGGTTCTGAAAAACCAAGTAGGATTGCTGTTCAAATGATTGGCCGGTGAAGCAGGTAAACCAGAACAAAATAGACCTCCTCTCTTTTTATACAGTAGAAGCGGTTTGGAAAATGCAATTTGCAATAGAGAATACCGTTTCACACATTTCATTACGCTTCTTGAGAAAATGCCAAAATGTGGGATTTGACAATGACAAATTTAGAGCTACAGTACTAGAATAAGCCCCTAAACTCCTGAAAACTGAATCTAGACACACACAAATGTAAAATGCTTGTTAATCATGTTTTTATTGTCATACTGTATTGTTGTGCTATTTCATTTCCCCTAATTCATATATCTTCATTTAACCATTTCTTTGATAGCTCATTCATGAAAAAGTAGTAAAAAGAGGAAATACTGCTTATTGGCTCATATGACCTAGCTATTCATATTCAATGAGACACTTTCTGCTGCCGGAAGACACCTTTAAAGGCCATTCGCTACAAAATATAGTAACATTAGAAATGGGCAAATGTTTTCAAAAGAGCTTAGCATTTTTTTTTTCACATTTTCTATACATTTTACATTTTTTACAAAATTGTCTCAAAAGATTACAATGCTTAAAAATTAACAAAATGTTGCCAATTTTGCAATTTTCCCCAGAATGTCACCAGTTTTGTCAACATGTCCCAGAAATGTGTGACATTTCATTAAAATTGCAATAAATGACAGTGTATAAAGTGCCAGGTGACATTGCACATTTACATTTAATGCTTGACAATTTTTTTAGGCAAAGTGCGACGATTTTATGTGAACCTTTTTGTGACAAAAAATAAACCACTTACATTTTGCCTGGTACGCTAACTTTAGCAAGCCTTTCCCAAGTCTCTATCACTCATCCATAATTACAATTTGTGTGGAATAATTCTGTTTTAAATCTATGCTGGGTTACTTTACCACTATCTGAAAATGAAAGGCTCCAATTCAAATATAATTCAAAACTGTCCAGAAAATCAGTTGAAAATAATAAAAAATTAAGTAATTTACAAATGTAAAAAATGAATTATTATTGGAATAACATAGTCTCCCTTTTGTGCGGATTTTTACATTTTAAGGGGTAAGCATGCATTTTGTTTTCCTTGGGCCTATGTGACCATTTTTCCCACAATGTAATTACTGTAAGTTGGAAAAAACAGATTCCAGATACAAATCTGTTCTTTTTCCTCATACTCATTTTAAAAACTGGACATGAACACATAATGGAAACAGATGGCAAATAGTGGTTTTGTAACAGTTATTTTTCAGGTAGAAGTGTATGTCTTAAAAATGGTTGTATTACAGAAGTTTATGGTGGAGTGAACTGGAGATAAAACTGTACAATAAAGAAGTTAGTCAGTGACTATTGATTTGTCATATTGAGACTGCTGAATGGACTAAACAAAGTAATTAAATATGAGAATGTTTCACTACTAATATATATCAAATTATGTGAAGAAGAACACAAGGCATCTCAAAATACCTCTAATGTGGGAACCGCTTCATGTTTTTTCTCAATGCTTGACATTTTGATGGCAATTAAAATATTCCCACTATTATGTGGTGTGTGAATTGTGATAGGATGCATACCTTATCTAGTCTATTTTACAACACGGTGGAAAGTTATCAGATCATGGATGAACTGGGTGAACCACAATTGTAAAATATTCTGTTCATTTTATAGATACATTGACATGTATTTGACAT
The DNA here is from genome assembly GCA_036426205.1 of Ascaphus truei. Lineage (NCBI taxonomy): Eukaryota > Metazoa > Chordata > Amphibia > Anura > Ascaphidae > Ascaphus > Ascaphus truei. Next base: position 214,463,688 of record CM071568.1, on the reverse strand, counting down.
GTATTTATTAGGGGATTTTTCTCAGCTTCGTTAGCAAGAGGGAGTTTAAAACCCCTAGCAAGTCTTGGAACTATCTATACTGTAAGTCACAATTTGGAGGATAAGAGGATTTGGAGTATATTTTAGGAAAGCTCTGGGCAATAAAGGGTTTGGCCTAAAAGATGGAGAAACCTATGAAGGATAGAATTGAACTGGAGGAGGCGAGTGTTGTGCTCACTGAATAACAAATGGGAAGAGGACAATGCCAGGATAGTACTTAAAGCATTTATATGTAAGGATTCTGCTCGATCCGTGTCGGGTTTTCACTGCGGTCCAGGTTTTCTGTCTCCTGCCCTTTCTGCTCACTGTGGGCATTTTGGGTACTGGCAGTCTGCTTTATAAGGCTGCAGTTCCTGGTGGGAGTCGCCGAGCAAAGTTCTGTTTGCTGCAGCTCCGTTTGATCTTCACTGTCACGCATTACCCTTTCCCCTATTTGAAATCCCTGTTGCTGACCCCGGACAATGACCCCGACCTCGTTGCCTTCTGCCTGCCCTGACCTTTTGCCTATTGCCTGGACTCTGCACCACTGCCATCAGCCCTAACCCCTGCCTGCTTACCGACTATGAATACTCTTACAGGACTCTGTCCCAGGGCTCTGGTTGGTTATTCTGCATTCCTACCTCAGCCCTGTGGGTCCACCTCCTGATTTGAGATGAACACTGTCACATTATGAGAGGGCCTGTGACTGCCCCCACAAATATGGGCTTAAAATCTACATTAGTACAGGTATATGTGCCATATGGATTGGAGGACATGGCGTAAATCTGACTTAAAGGTTTGGCCTCAAGCCTAGAAGAGTCCTGTGTCAATACTCCGGAGAGGAAAAAAAACCTTTGGGGAGAAACTCTTGGGATATGTGGCTGCCTAAGGGAATATTAGGAGAAAATGCATGGAAATGTGTGGCGAATTTCATTTATGGGGTTTGTGATGTATATTTCGATGTAGGAGCTCCAGCTGCTGAGTTTTTTAATTATGTGGGATGGAATCTGGTTTCTAGAGACTAATGAAGCTGCACCAATTGTGAATGAGTGAGATGAAACAGTAAGAGGATTTAGATGGAAATGTTTTCTTACAAAGTATATAAGTAGATACAGAACGATCCAAGAAGGATCAAAAAGATTCCCCGAAGTTGCACTCATCCACAAAAATGTATGTACTGTACAGTAGTAAGAAAGACAGTCTACTAATAATGCTGTATCTTAGCTGGTGTAAATATACCTGGGATTTAAATCAGAGTAGGTGTCTGATTGAAACCATAAGACAAGTGATCATGCCAGGAAATTCGCAAAAATAATAAAACATTATTAATTATAAACTCTCTAAGTGCATCTATATACAGTGCAAAATATATTGTTAAAATCCCCGGTGCTGGGGTTAGGGTGCATGTAAACCATGTACATATAATTGTAATAATATAGATGGAAGATGCTAGTAGTCAGCTGCTGCTGCAGATGGAAAGCCTCTGAACAGAGGGGGGAAATAAGCATTGTGGCTAAGGATGGAAGGTAAAAGGGGGGAAGGGAAAAGGGATTGGAAGGAGGAATGACATGCCATCTGCCATACAGAATGGAGAGGGAAGGGGGGAATTGAGTTGTAAAGAGGCCGTGACCACGCTGAAGCCTATGTACAGGCAAGCTGCTGACAAAGAAGGACTCACTAATGCTGACCTTCTGTATCACTGAATAATTAAAAGACAAAGGTTGGTATTTAAAACATTGTGGGAGGGGACTATGACAGCCACAAAATTATGGACTACAACTGCACATCACTACTCAGAAAATATGTATTGTCGTATGTACATTATATGGAGCACTTTCACTGGTGTTTTTGACCCAGATTGTATTATTGTTCATTGAAACATGACTCCTCAATGACACATTTATTTATTTTTTGTTCATTAGATGAACAACAGGTTGTATAAAATCTACAAATCTTTCTCCTTCATTTAGAGAACATATAACTTTTATACAAAGCAGATTTATAAGAATACAGTCAGAAGATAATAGTTGGATACCAACAACTTGCTTTTGTAGTACTTTAATTTGCAATATTCCTTATTGCAGAGTCATATTAGTTTAAGTCAGTGACTTATTTATTATAAAATTATTTTAAAATGTTAAAATAAAAGCATTTGCTTGTTGTACTAGTCTGAGACATTTCACGTGGGTTTTTAGTATCCTACTGTATGTACACTAGCATCTAAATAAGAATGAATAAAAACTATGGAAACATATTGCATAGATACTGTACATATACATATAGTAAGTGCATGCTGTAAGCTTACAGGTAATATGGTCTGTGACTAACCAGATAAAGCTGTGCTTTGTTGGAAACAGCTGGTTTTAGCATTATGTTTCCGGATATTAAGACAAAAGTGATGGAGAATGAAGGACATAGTAAGTTATTGTGGTTAGAATGGACATATTTTTACCTGAAGTTTAGAGAAAACCTAAAAAAAAAAAAAAGTATTGGAAAACAAAAAACAAAGCATGAATAGATGCCTAATTCAAAATGTTTTAATGTGTGTAAAAATATATGCATTACATGTACTGTAATAGCACATACTTTTACATATACAGTAATACATGCTTGTTAGTGTAAAATATTAAAATGTCTATGTAACAGGGGACTTATCCCTGTTCAGTAATGTTCCTTTAATCTAGCAGTGTGGTAGTTAATTACTAAACACCACCTGCCTGATTAGATTGTTACAAAAAGCCTGCCTTTGAGACAGGGAGTGACTCTCTTTAGCTCTGACTGAGAGCTGACCTTTGGAGACACCACAATGTCTTGAGTTCTGCCAGCCACACAGCAGAGCTGATTGCAAGACACCCAATAAGACTTCTAAACATGGATGCTGGTATTTTTCTGTGCGCGCACGGGTGCGGTTCCAGAAGAGCAGAGAAGCTTACTCTACAGCTGATAAACAGATAAGACTTTCATTATTAAGAGACTGCTTATATCTGCTTATTTTCATGCTATGTGTTTGGGATGGGAGAAATGCTTAACTAATGGAGATGTGAACTAATTGCAAGGATTTCACTAGAAATACTCCCAAGTGAATGGAAGCTTTGTTCCCCCCCTGTGTTTGGATAATTTCCTGATAAAAAGGAAAAGGCACAATAAAGCCTATTATAATTTCACATTATAACGACTCCAATTGTGTACCTCTGTGAACGTCCGTCTACAGTCTATCTACAATGTTTCCATTTTACAGGAGTCAAAGAGTCATTCATACATTCATAAATATATGCCTAAAAAATATCACAGTACTGCACATTTTGCAATGCTTTGGATGGGTGGAATTTGATCAGGTGTATTTTTAAGAAGCATTCTCACAAATGCAGAGAGGAAATACAGTAAGTGTGCAGTTATTTCATATGTACAACCACATCTGAAAAAAAGAGGGACATTTCATTGCCTATAATTCTGTTTTTGAATACTGTATAGTATTTCCACTTGATATGTTTTTATAGCCTGTAGTGCTAATCTATTACATTTCTGTTATCATCCAGCAGAAAGAGTAGTGATTACATGAACGTACAGTATTACAGTATATTAACATACAGTTGTAGCAAGGCCTGCATTCCCTAGTTTTTTCTTTCTCTGTAAAGCGCTTTTAAATGTCCCGCCTTGTAATACAGCTAGGAAACGCTTTTAGCTGAGGTACAATTCAGGGGTAGCTGCAACCCAGCTGCTCGTTGGTTTCTGTGACTAGTATTTTACAAACTCTACATTCTCAAATATATATATTTTTTAACACTCCCAGCCAACAGATACAACTGTTATTTTTGGCCCAGATTCTGAGGAATTCCATGAACATGTCGGGGAAAATCCTCAGCATAGTCCATAGACGCTATAATGGCCCATCGGATTAACACATTGGGGCTCCCTGTTTTGAATGGGACTCACGCTGTGTGAATCCTACCAGGCAGGGAGTCCCATTCAAATGCAGGGAACTCTGCTGTGTTAATCCGATGGGTCATTACAGTGTCTATGGACTATGCTGCAGAATGTTTGCGAGATTCTTGTGAATTTTCCTCACACGCTGGCTCAAAACAGGCAATTGCATCTGTATAATACAAACTGCAAAATACAAAGATATGTTGACAAGGTACAAAACAAACAAGCAAACAGATTACCAGTAACTCATATATCTTGTATGGCTTTGTCATGGCTATGCTATGATGTCCAGTTTTCAAAAACATATTTATAGTAAAGCTTGATGATGTTACAAACAGAGGTTGATGACAATAAGAGGCATGGATTACCACTACTTTTTATTATGAAGCTGGAATACTTTTTACCACTTCAATTTTCAAACTTACAGATCAGAAGTGTTTTTCCATAGTACAGAAAAAGGTTTAAAAAATGTTTTTATCTTTCATGGTACCATATTTCAGGAATTTGGTCCACTGGATACAAATGTTACATAGTTACATAGTAGATGAGGTTGAAAAAAGATGTACGTCCAACAAGTTCAACCTATGCTAAATTTAAGACAACAGATTACTTTATCCTATATCTATACTTACTTACTGATCCATAGGAAGGCAAACAAAAAACCCCAGTGACATATCATCCAATGATATCTCATAAGGGGAAAAATAAATTCCTTCCTGACGCCAAGAATTGTCAATCGGATTAATCCCTGGATCAAGATCCTTCCCATGTATACTTATTTGGTATATCCCTGTATACCTTTCCCATCTAAAAAGATGTCCAACCTTTTTTTGAACAAATCTATTGTATCTGCCATCACAGTCTCCATGGGTAATGAATTCCACATTTTAACTGCCCTTACTGTAAAGAACCCTTTTCTTTGTTGCTGGTGAAATCTCCTTTCCTCCAACCTTAAGGGATGGCCCGGAGTCCTTTGTACTGCCCGTGGGATGAATAGTTCTTTTGAAAGCTCCTTGTACTGTCCCGAATATATTTGTATATAGTTATCATATCCACTCTTAGACGCCTCTTTTCTAATGTAAATAAATCTAATTTAGCTAGCCTCTCCTCATAAGTTAGATTGCCCATCCCCTTTATTAATTTGGTGGCTCTTCTCTGCACTCTCTGTAGTTCCATAATGTCCTTTCTTAGGATTGGTGCTCAAAATTGTACTCCATATTCAAGGTGTGGTCTTACTAATGCTTTGTAAAGGGGCATAATTATGTTCACTTCCCTTCCATCCATTGCCCGTTTGATGCAAGATAAGATCTTGTTTTCCTTTGCAGCTATTGCATGACTTTGGGCACTATTGCTAAGCCTGCTGTCTACAAGCACTCCTAAATCCTTTTCCATCAAGGATTCCCCCAATATATCTCCATTTAATTTGTAAGTCGCCTTTTTATTCTTGCATCCCAAATGCATAACCTTACATTTATCTGTATTAAACCTCATCTGCCATTTACCTGCCCACGCTTCCAGTCTCTCCAAGTCCTTCTGAAGAGAAATTACATCCTGCTCTGATTCTATTACCTTACACAATTTAGTATCATCAGCAAAGATGGAGACTTTGCTCTCGATCCCAACCTCAAGGTCATTAATAAGCAAGTTAAAAAGCAGGGGTCCCAGTACCGATCCCTGAGGTACTCCACTCACGACTTTAGCCAAACCTGAAAAAGTTCCATTTAGGACAACCCTCTGTTGTCTGTCCTTTAACCAGTTTTCAATCCAGGTGCATATATTATAACTGAGTCCAATATTCTTTATTTTGTACACCAACCTCTTGTGTGAAACAGTATCAAAAGCCTTTGCAAAATCTAAGTAGACCACATCAACTGCATTACCTTGGTCTAAATTCCTACTTACCGCCTCAAAGAAACAAATAAGGTTAGTTTGGCATGATCTATCCTTCATAAATCCATGCTGACTATTACTAATAATGTTGTTTTCCATTAGGTATTTCTGAATATTATCCTGTATTAAACCTTCAAGTAGTTTCCCCACTATTGAAGTCAAGCTTACAGGTCTGTAATTTCCTGGTTGTGATCTAGCTCCCTTTTTAAATATAGGCACCACATCTGCTTTACGCCAATCTTGTGGTACTGAGCCTGTGGAAATGGAGTCATTGAATATTAAATATAATGGTTTGGCTTTTACTAAGCTTAACTCGTTGAGAACTCTTGGATGTATGCCATCGGGGCCAGGTGCCTTATGTACTTTAATTTTTTCAAGTCGCTTATGAACTTCTTCCTGTTAACCAATTGTTCATTAATATGGAGGTTGTGGCTTCCTCCTGCGGCACTACTATTGAACTTGATTCTTCCCTGGTAAACACAGAGGCAAAGAATTTGTTTAATACCTCTGATTTTTCCTTATCTCCAATAATCTGCCTATTCATCTCACACTGAAAGTGTCCTATATTTTCTTTTCTCATTTTTTTTGTTATTAAGGTACTTAAAGAACTTTTTAGGGTTGACCTTACTTTCCATTGCAATCCTTTTTGCATTATCCATTTTTGCTAATTTGATTGCCCTTTTGCAATTTGTTACATTCCTTATAATTCTGATATGATATCTCCGTCCCTTCTGACTTAAAGAATCTAAACGCCTTCCTCTACTTGTCCATTTCCTCCCCTACCTGTTTATTTAGCCACATTGGTTTTGACTTATTTATTTTATACTTATTACCCAAGGGTAAGTGTGCTTATCTAACATTGTTTTAAAGACTGCCCATTTATCTTCTACAATTTTTCCCTGCAAAAACATCATCCCAGTGTATTACTTGTATATTAGACCTCAGTTTATTAAATTCTGCTTTTCTAAAGTTTACGGTCTTTGTTGAACCCAAGTAATCTGTTTTTTGATAATTTATTTCAAATGAGACCATGTTATGATCACTGTTACCCAAATGTTCCAGGATTTGAATATTTGTTATTACTTCTACATTGTTTGATATGACCAAATCCAGAACTGCCCCTCTCCTGGTTGGTTCCTGAATAGTTTGGGTCATATAATTGTCTTTAAGCACCCCCAAAAACCTGTTTCCTTTTGTTGTAACGCTAATCTCATTGCCCCAGTCTATGTCTGGATAATTAAAATCCCCCATTATGCAAACATGACCCAGTTTTGATGCCTTCTCCATTTGCATAAGTATTTTAGCTTCCTCAATCTCACAGATATTTGGTGGTTTATAGCATATTTCCACAAACATTTTCTTTATACTTTTACCTCCACTGCTAATTTCTATCCACAAAGTCTCTACATTTTCATCAATCCCTTCATAGAAATCATCCCTTATAATAGGTGTTAGATCCGGTTTAACATATAAACATATTCCACTTCCCCTTCTATTGTTTGATCCTTCCGAAAAAGGGAATAACCCTCTAAATTAACTGCCCAGTCATGAGTTTCATCACACCATGTTTCAGTAATGCCTATGATATCATACTGCTCCCTTGCAGCTATTAAGTCAAGCTCCCCCATTTTATCTGTCAGGCTTCTTGCATTAGCAAGCATGCATTTAAGTTTTTTGTCAGCCTGTACTATTATCTTATCTGCTCTTTCCTTTCTGCGCCCACTTGGTTTAGTCTTTAGAAGTTTTCTAGTATTATCTGTATTTACTATGGGTGTCTCACTGCTTGTCAAACTTGCACTTGCCCCCATTCTACCACCATACCACCTTGAATCCTCCTCTATTCCATTTAGTTCATTATCTGTTTAATTCCCCTCCCCCCTCCATCCTAGTTTAAAATCTCCAACATTTTTAGCATTCTCCCCCCTAGCACAGAAGATCCCTCTTCATTGAGGTGCAATCAGTCCCTAGAATATAGATGGCACATCTCAGAAAAGGAGTCCCAGTGCTCTAAAAACCCAAACCCCTCCTTCCTGCACCACTTTCTTAGCCATGCATTAACCTCCCTGATCTCTGACTGTCTCCCTGCGGTAGCACATGGCACTGGTAGTATTTCAGAAAATACTACCGTGGAGGTCCTTGCCTTAAGCTTTTGGCCTAGATCTCGGTAATCATTTGTTAGGACCCACCATCTTTCTCTAACTTTGTCATTGGTGCCAACGTGTACCAAGACCGCCGGGTCAATTCCAGCCCCCCCAACAATCTGTCTACCCGATACACAATGTGCCGAACCCGAGCACCCAGGAGACAACAAACTGTTCGGTTCATGCGGTCACGGCAACAGATTGCCCTATCTACCTTCCTAATAATGGAGTCCCCTACCATCAAAACCTTTCTTTGTATCTGAGCATCCTGAGTCCCCACTGTGCTCGAGGAACTATTCCCCTGGCTGCTAGAGGAATTAGTCTCCCCCAGCCTTGCCATTTCTGCCCCGACATTCCCAATATCTTCACTCAACATGGCAAATCTATTGGGATGTGTCAGCACAGAAACGACCTGCCTCTCCCTATTGCCCCTGCTTCCCTTCTAACTGTCACCCAGCTACCTACCTGCTCCTCACTAACAGCAACCAAGCTACCTACCTGCTCCTCACTAACAGCGCCACCATCTGCACCACTAGTCGAAGCAAGGGCCTGCTCAGTGAGCTCTAATTCCCTTTCAAGATTGCCAATGTCCCTCAATATTGCAAGTTGCCTCTTCAGATCAGCAATCTCTGACTCTAAAGAGACCACCCGCTCACACTTCCCACAGCAGTATGCTCCTTGGAACAGCTGCTCCAAGTGCACATACATGTGGCAAGATGTGCATTGTGTGGCATTTTCAATCCTGCTCATTCTAGCAACTATGAAGTTTATAAGTACTGACAATAACCTGTACTTCAATATACTATACCTTGTTTAACCACTTCCTTGTTCAACTGCTTCTGGTTCAAACTGCACACACTTTAAATAACCAGCACTTCAAATCAACCACACAGATCAGTCAATACACATAAATGTGTTTATGTGGCCAATGGTTAACACCTTGGGATACGTATGTGTTTCCATGCATGCGCATATATAGTATATATATATATAGATATATATATAGTATATAGATATATATATATAGTATATATAATATAAATATATATACAGTATATATATAAATATATATACAGTATATATATATATATATATATATATATTGTGATGCCGACACCACATTGCAGTCTCTTTTGTCCCAAATGAGGCAGGAAATGCTGTTTTTCTCTATACTTGGGGTTTATTTACAGTGATAAATAATATGAATAGGCCCACCGTCCCTTTAAGAAAACGAAATAAAATAAAATCCTATCCCTATTCAGGGAACTAACTGACTTCTCAGGCCCTTACTATCAGGGCCGCCAGCTAAGCCGGTTGTCAGCCCAAAACATCCCCTGGCATAGGCAGTAAGGTAACAGCACAGTCTTTGTAAACAAAAGAAAGGGTTTTGCTTATCTTAGTCCATCTGGCGATGTTCCTGCTTCAGCACAGTCTATAGTCCTTACTTCTTCTCTTTGGGATTCAACCCCACGGGAGCTCAGGGAAACTCCTGTGTTCCTCTGTAACCAGCCGTCACTGCTTCAGCACAGCTCTCTCAGCAGTGTCTCTCACACTTCTTTAGCCAGCCTCCGTTAGCTGGGGAGCTCCACTGTCACCCCCCTTCTCTGGGGAAAAACTGTCTCCCAGTGCCATGCTGCTTCCATACTCTTAAGGCACTTCATGGTCATTCAGAGTAGGCAGATTAGCTTCAGCTGCTGCTTTTCTCTAGGGAGGATTAAATTAACTCTCTGGGGTGAAATTGTCCAATAGTTGCCCCATTCAGCCCATAGAGGACAGCAATGGCACCACAAATCCCTCCCCCCAGCGAAACATTAACCTGTGAGCGGCCTGTGCACTATTCCTGTGCAGACACTTCTTTGTCAGACTTCGGCCCTTCCCTCCCCCTTTTGTTTTTTTCTTGCCTTCCAATTTAGGCATTTTTTGGGGGGGGTAATTACCAGGTCATCTGGGCCTGAAGACTGGTACCTCACTATCTCCTTGTCTTGTGCCATCTGTGCGGTCTTTCTCTTCTTAAGATCACGGGCACACTTCCGTCTCATTCGCTGCTGTCTCTTCACAGTGACTGCCCTCATGGCAAGGAATCCACTTTGGGTCCCCTGGGCACTGCAGTATGACTGGATTCCCACTGTGCTACTCCATAGCACCTTGGTCTTCCCATTCTGTGCCTTGTGGAAAGTAGACTGTAGTACTGCAACGGTATTGCAGTCATTCTTCCTTGAGCGCGTCACTTGCCTAGGCAGTTCAAGCTTTGTAATCTTATATTCCAACTGAGCGTTGTCCCCAGTTCTCATGGTACCGTTGTCTTCATGGGCATTCGTTTCTGTGGGATACAGATGCTTGGGCTGGGCCAATACCTTTTTCTCCAACTTCAGCTGAGAAACCTCCTGCTGGGCAGCAGTAGAGTCCAACATAGCATCATGCTCAGTCTTTAGGGCCTCGAGTATCTCGTCCAGGTCACGCTTTTGTTTCTCTGCCATCTTGCGGCCAGCACGCTCAGACTCCAGGTCCTTCCTCAGGTCATGAAGCTGTCCTTCTGCATTTCTTTTTTCACTCAGTACAGCGGCCAGTTCATCTTCTTTGGCGTTGAGTCCCGACTCCACGTCTCCTAGCTGGTTCAGCGCAAGGCTTAAATCTGTTTCTTTTCCTCTATTTATGACCTGCAACTGCCGGTGCTCCTCCCAGACCTTGTCCATCTCCAGCTGCAGTTGGGCCCTCTCATTGGCTGTGTGGTCCAACAGCTTGCGGGTATCAGCATAGCGCAATGTCAAGCAAGCCACCTGACGGACGGTCACCTCCTCCCTCTTGGCGAGCTGTATTTTGCACTCAGCAATCTGCGTCTGCAGGATTTCAGTTTGATACTGCAAGTCCCTCTCAGGGCCTTCACCTCTTTACGGTGCTTGCTCTGGGCTTGCGTCAGCGCCTCCATCTTTTGGAGCTCTGCAGTTTTTGTCGCCAGTATCGCCGCTGCTTCTGTTTTCCAGGCTTCTTTCTACTTAGCATATTGAATCATGGAGATGGAGTTGCCTCTCTGCTTCTCCAGTTCTTGCTCCAGTCTCTGGACCTTCTCGCGCTCCCTCTCATACAGAATCACCTGGCTTCCAAGCTCCGCCCCGAGCGATGCTCTTGTGGCGTACAGCGTGGCCCTACGCTCCTCATGCTGTTCTGTGGGGACATACTGGGTACTCAGACGTTCCTGTAGCACTCGCTGCTTCTCCTTGGCGGCTTGCAGACTTGCATGTAGCTCTTGCAGCTGGCTCTGCCATAGGCGCGCTGCTTGTGTGTGCTGCTCCAGGGAGACACATTGCATCCTCTCTGCATTCTGCCACAGCATTTAAATCAGGTTGAGGTCTGGACTTTGACTGGGCCATTGCAACACCGTGATTCTTTTCTTTTTCAGACATTCTGTTGTAGATTTGCTGGTGTGATGGGATCATGGGAGAAGAAGTGGAACAGTGAATAAAGACACTGACTGGCACGGAATCTGAAGCAGGGGAACCTGGTTCAATTCCCTGTGTCGGCTCCTTGTGACCTTGGTTAAGTCACTTTATCTCCCTGTGCCTCAGGCACCAATACATGGATTATAAGCTCCACAAGGCAGGGACCTGTGCCTGCAAAAATATCTCTACATAAAACTGTCAGCGCTATACATAAACATGCTATTATCATTGTCCTGTTGCATGAACCAATTTCGGCCAAGCTTTAGCTGTAGGACAGATGGCCTCACATTTTACTCTAGAATACTTTGGTATACAGAGGAGCCCATGTCGACTCAATGATTGCAAGGTTCCCATGTCCTTTGGCTGCAAAACAGGCCCATATCATCACTCCTCCATCACCGTGCTTGACAGTTGGTAAGAGCTGTCTGTGCTGATATACTGTGTTTGGTTTTTGCCAAACGTGTCGCTGTGCATTATGGCCAAACATCTCCACTTTGGTCTCGTCTGTCCAAAGGACATTGTTCCAGATGTCTTGTGGTTTGTTCAGATGCAACTTTGCAAACCTAAACCGTTCTGCCATGTTCTTTTTAGAGAGAAGAGGCTTTCTCCTGGCAACCCTTCCAAACAAACCATACTTATTCAGTATTTTTCTAATTGTACTGTTATGAACTTTAACATTTAACATGCTAACTGAAGCCTGTAGAGTCTGAGATGTAACTCTTGTTTTTTTTGCAATTTCTTTGAGCATTGCACGGTCTGACCTTGGGCTTAAATTTGCTGGAACGTCCATTCCTGGGAAGATTGGCAACTGTCTTGAATGTTTTCCACTTTTGAATAATCTTTCTCACTGTAGAATGATGGACTTTAAATTGTTTGGAAATGGCCTTATAACCCTTCCCAGATTGATGGGCAGCAACAATTGCTTCTCTAAGATCATTGTTGTTGTGTTTCCTCCTTAATACACCTCCAGACCAGCAAACTGCTACAACTTTGGCTTTTATAGAGGTGGTCACACTTGCTGATGATCAATTAATCAAGGGCATTTGATTAGCAGCACCTGTCTGCTACTTAGCATCTTAATTCCTATTGAAGCAGTAAGGGTGTACTTAGTTTTTCACACATAGCTTCTCCATTTTGGCTTTAATTTTATTAAATAAATCATGACACGGTGTAATATGTCATGTGTTGTTGTTCATCTGAGGTTGTATTTACCTAATTTTTAGACCTGCTAAGGAACAGATGATTGTTATTATGTCCTGATATGTAAAACCATAGAATTTAAAGAGGGTGTACTTTATTTTTCACACACACACACACACACACACACATACATACATACATACATAAATATATATCATACTGTACATATACAGTTACTGCACAGCACCCAATATTTTTTAGGGAAGCCTAAAAATCAACATTCTTATTGAATGGGAATATATATATGTGATGTTATACATTACATAATGTATTATCTGCATTAATGGCCTTTTTTCTAAGCGAATGATTACTAGTGGAATTACCCAGCGTTGCCCGGAATGTCCAAAGTAGGGTGAGTTCAAAATATATATTTTTACATTTCTAATAATAGTTTAGCTAAAACATGCTAAGCATTACAAATCTAAAAATTATACTAACCCTAAATGTATTCTAACCAACTGCATCCTATCAAGTCAAGAATACAATTGAGAATGGCAAGAAAAACGCAGAAAGACTACGCTAGAGCTAAAATGTAAAAGTTTAAGCTTTTTATTCACATGCTTTTGTTTCGTTCGCACTGTTCGCAGTGGAATATAAGTAAGAAGTATGAGGCATTTAGCTAAAATCAAGAAAACAGCTTTAGAACCAGAACCGGAAGTATTGAACCGGTACTTTGTGGATCAATTATTTCTCCTCCAAATACATACCTACAATCCAAATTTGAAGTTAATTAAACAATTTCCAGAGGAGCTGAAGTGAAAAAAACAAAGTTTTCCCGATCATTTGTTTGGGGGGTACCCGGAGCTACAGTATGGGCTAAACCAGTGGTTTCCATCCTTTTTTTGCAACCCAACCTACGCTCATATTTTTGATCCTATTAGATAGCATGCCAAATTTGGTGGTTTGTATATTCACAGAACACAAAACCCCAGCAAGCTGTTTTTGGGAACCCCTGTCATGTTGGATGTACCATTGGGCTTCTCTGTCGTCGGTTTGTATATTCAGACAAACAATCAAACAAACTTTCTGAATTATACTATAAAGAAAATATGCAGGAGAGCAAAAACTAGAGTGACACAATAAAACGATAAACACAGCCACTCCAGGCAATAAAGACCCCAAATCTCAATGTTCTTCAACAGAATTGAGGAAAATGCTACATTTAAAAATCTAATTAGCTGTGCTGCTGTTTATGATACAGAATTTGAAAACTGTTTGTACATCTCTACTAACTCTTCACCTTCATTTGTGAATTGTGCAAAGTGTGCTGTTTCTTCACGAAATCTATAAAGTTTTACAAGCTGTTCACCTAATAAAAGTTTTCACAGTCTGAAATATGGGAGGGAGAGTCCTACTTAATAGAGTACTTCTGAACTTTTATACCTCCCAAAACACTAATCTATACCACACATGGAGAGGGTTTTGAAGGGTAGTGAATGAGCTCTCTCTCAATCAAATCAAATAAGCTTTAATGGCATGACATAAAAACATTTCAGTATTGCCATAGCATGAATAACAGGGGGTAGGGTATAATGATTATACAATACAAGGGTAACAGTTACCCACATGGCTGTGGGGTATAGTGAGTGTCTCTCAGCCTTTGACCGGTACTGATATAGTGTCTCTCTGTCTCTCCAGTACAAGACTAGGTAACTTATTCTCTGGTGAAATTTAACAAGGTAAAAAAGTTCGATCAAAATTGTTGAATTTCATTTCAACTTTATCAATTTGATAAAACTGAGAAAGCAAAGAAAATGACATGATTAAGGCTAAGAGCAGTTGTGAATAAGCTACAGTGAAATTATACATGTAGTATTGTTGAGCGTAAGGCTGCGGCCAGGCAGGGAACGGGCACGCTGGCACTTGTGCGCTGTGCCCTGCCGGATCAGTGCGCACTCGCTGGCGCAGCCACAACGTCACGAAGCTGGTTTGCCCTTATTGGACAAACCGGTCACGTGATGTGATTGCGAGCGGCAAATTCAAATTTGCTTGCTCTAAGCGCCCGCTCAGCGCCACCCTGACCGAGGCCTTAAAAGGAGAATAATAATGCTAGTGATAAAGGAATTTAAATGCTGACTTTTTAGCGTGTCATTAAAGCTTACTTACTGTAGGATAAAAAACACAAGGGGGTCCATGCTATGAGTTCATTAAAAAAATTGCCGGCCCATTTAAATCGCCATTTGTTTTAGCATTGCTATCATGGTATTCAGAAAGTCTTTATTACCTGTGATAGCAAAATTCCCAAAATGGCCGAGTAGCCGTGGCGTGATGATTGCCTCTCTGAAAAGGCCTTACTGTCACGGTTGTGCTCGCCACAAACCTGGGTCGGACCGCGTGGTTGTGGTAGGGTTGTAAAAGCACCGACCTTAGACCGCGCAGGCTGATCCGGATTGCGCAGTTCGTAGTCGTATGTAGCAGGGTCGGGACTGGAGAAGGCAGCATCATAAGTGGACAAGCCATGGTTAGGGCTGGAGAGATCAGGGTAAACGTTATTCAAGCAGGAGTTCGGCAACAGGTGATCAGAAGTTCCCCGCCTCAGCTTAGGAGCGTGAGCGTGGGCATGGGTTCTGCGCGTGTGATGACCACGGCCCATAGTAGTGGTCTCAGGAAAGGATAGGCAGACCGGAGTGGGCACGCCGCCAGGCTGTACTGGTAAACCAGTGCTTCAGTGCAGGAGTCCAGAGCGGTCTGTGCAAGGAGAGAGAGAGCTACAGACCTCAGGACTCGTGATTGGCCTCTGCTAAGGGTAGGGCAGCAGACCACAGAAACAGGAAGGATTAGGATACACGGGAGGTACTCCGCTGCAGCACAGGAACCAGGAAATGGCCTCTGCTATGTAAAATGAGCCACAGGCCCCAGGAACCAAACAGATAGGCTCTGCAGAGAAAGGACAGCAAGCCTCAGGAAACCGGGAGCTGAAGTCAACACAGGAGAGACCTCCGCTTCAGCACAGAAGACAGGAACAGGCCGCTGCGTGCAACTAGCAGCCGACCTCAGGAAACAGGAATCTGAAGTTAACATGAAGAGTACTCTGCTTCAGCACCAGGAAACAGGGATCTGAAGTTAACATGAAGAGTATTCCGCTTCAGCACAGGAGACAGGAACAGAACTCTGCTTGAACTGGGGAATAGAACTTGAGAGATTAGTACACAACCTTAGGGCTTGGGGCAGAACACTTGTGACAACCAGGAAGGGTTATGCTCGGCAGGGAAGCATTGTGGGAAAGGTGTCTTTAAAGGTCAGTGAACCAATAGCAGAAGGGGCGTGTGGCAGCACTGCTTTAATGAGTGAACACAGGGTGGAGCTGCAGCAAAGGTCAGGAGCAGGATTCCGGGGCTGCATAAGTCTATAAGGCAAGGCAAACTGCAAACTAAGGTGCGGATCCGTTACACTTACCCCGGCGATTTCTGTCAGCTGCAGAGAGAGCTGCTCAGAGAGATCTGTCTGTCCCTGCACAAATCTGGCTGGAAATTAATGTTTTTTAATATACATTTTATTATTAGTGTAGATGAGCAGGGGGTCTCCGGAACAGAAATGTGTTGATTTCAGGTCTGGGGACCCCCTGCTTCCCGAAATACATGCCCCTTCATGGGGAGCCGGTATCTCCTATTGTCAAGGATTAGACTTCGGCTGGAGTGGATCCCAGTGGCAAGAACAGCAGGGAGCGTGGTCAGGTAACAAGCAGAGGTCAGAGGCAGGCGGCAGGCAGCATAGTCAGGTAACAAGCAGAGGTTAGAGGCAGGCGGCAGGCAGCGTAGTCAGGTAACAAGCAGAGGTCAGCAACGAGGAGGCTGGAACAGGACAATATATCAATAGCACAGCAGTAAACACAGGAACCAACAAGAGCTGAAGAACCAGTATAAACAGGCAAGGGAGGAACAGGAAAGGGAGGTTTATATAGGCAGGCTGAGAGGTAGAGCACAGGTGCAGAGGTGTCAGGTTTCAGGGTCTGGAATGTTCCTTAGTTTAGCAGCAGCAATCCCGGTGGACAAGTATAGGCACTGCAGGCTAGAACAAGACATTGAGAGAGCAGCAGCAATCCCAGTGGCCAAGCACGGGTACAACAGGCTTAGAACATGACACCAATGCATTTTATTCCCACGGTCACGTGACGCGGGACATTTAAATGCATAATAGATACCAGCACCGCATAATGGGGTCTGTATCTCGGAAGCAGGGGGTCCCCGGACCTCAAATCAATGCGAACCTGCTCCGGAGACCCCCTGCTCATACACTAGTATTAAAATTTATATTAAAACAGCTGCAACCTAAATTAACATTAAAAACACAACAACACTAATACCCACCTCCTTTACCCCCACATGATTGATACCAGAGGCCGCGAGTTTCTAGGGGCCCTCGGGTGGTCCCTGCAGGTATCTGAGGGCTCTCGGGTGTCCGGGGTTGCAGGGGTCCTCAGGTGGTCCCTACGGGTGTCTGGGGTTATCCCCACGGGTCCACACTGACCTGTGGTACCAATCCTGTGGTAATTTTTGTTTTGCTATGCATTTAAATAAATACACCCCCCTCCCTCTTCCCCCAACACATACAGTACAATAATGGGCAAAATAACTATTATGCAGATATGGATAATAGGTAATTTGCCCATTATTAAATAAAACATTAGCCAACCATCATAAATTAAGTAAATAAACCTTTCTACTTACCTCTGCCATCATGAAGGGCATCCTCATCAGCAAACTGCAGATCCATGTCCTCCGATGCCAGCAAGAATACAATAAAAAATACAATCTATATCCATATAATTCACCTTAGCGGTTAATAACCGCTATAGTAATTAAGGGGTTAATCCGCATCCCCTGCTACCCACCCGGGAGGCCTAACCACCCACCCCGGGACCACTATACCCACCATGTACCCATTGATTGGAATAGTGGTACATAATAAGCTTATAATATGGGCATGTTAAGACACCATAGCAGTCAATGGTCACCCTAATAAAAAAGCATGAAGGTCAAATATACACAATAATAAAAAATATACACAAGCACCTAAACACCCATTTCAAGAAAAAAAAAAGCACTAGCAAACCAATTCAATACATAAAAGCACTAGGCAATCAATAAAATAAATAAAAGCACTAGCCAACCAATCAATTTAATAAATAAAAGCACTATCCAACAAAACAATTAATTTATTTTAACCATTAGCCAATAAAACAATTAATTAATTTAAAATGTTAACCAATCCTAAAATGTACTAAAAACAAGCCATCCAAATACCAAACAATTTAATCCAAACAATAAAAACAAATAGAAAAAATTATAATCAATTTTAAACAAGCATTTTCCAAAAAATGCATTGACTGTCACTGTATTTATCTGTTCCCTTGTGTTTATTGTGGGTAGTAGGTGAAGGGGGAATTTGGCCCTGGGAAGCGGGAGGGGTTAACCCCTTTATTGCCTTAGCGGTTAGCCACTAAGGTAATCAAGTTGACTATAAAAGCATTTTTATTGCATGGATTCATGCTGGGGGTCTCTGGTGCTGATATTAATGGATATCAGCTCCGGAGACCCCTGGCATAAATCCGATGCAGGAAAAAAGCATTTTTTTTCTATGTCCCTACTTGCCGCCTCTCAGCAGCTTCTGACCACCCTCACGCCAACTTTTCCTGGCATGAGGATTTTGGGAGAAACTCGCCATTCTTGAGCCTCGAAAGGCCTCGATAAGCTAATCGAGGCTGCTAGAATTGCACGAGTTTCAGAACCGGCTGATAGGGCCAAACATTTGGCGATTTATTCTTTTATCTCCCACTTATCGATGCTTACTGAATAGCAGTAGGCATTTTAGCTGATAAGTGCTCGATAAATGGCTTATAGCATAGGCCCCAATGACGTTGTTGCACCAGTACCCTGGACCCGTTGAGCCCCATGTGTTACAAATCTCAACCTCACACAAGACATCCAAACCTCAGGTCCCTTGTAATTTATGAGTAGGAAAAGCAATTCTTGGGAGGCCACTTGGTTTCTAAAAATATATTATTATTATTATTATTATTATTATTAGAAGATGGCATCTTAAGACATTAACTTTGCACCATCTCAGGCATTAACATAAGCTGCAGATAATAATTTCAACCTAAAATGAACCTAAACAATAACGCTACAACACCATAGAAACAAAGGGAGACACAACTTTTTTTTAAACATCCAGAGCTAACTTGCTGAGTGTTTAAAAAACAGACACAGGGCATCCACTCTCCCATTGAGTGCACTTGGCGCGCTCACTTAATTAAAAATCAATCTGCATGGCCACGCTTACATTATCGTATGTGTGCATGTGAGCGTGCACGTACGCACTCCCAAACAAGGCACTTCGGGAGACAAAGCAAATTGATTTTTGAGTGCGCTGAAGGGTCCTTCAGAAACCAATCAGCACCAGTCAATGCACTGCCATGCTGCCCCCCCCCCCCCCCACCCACTCTCAAACTTTTGCAGGACCGCCTGCGTTAATGCTTGGAGAGTTCGTGACATGACCGCTCTCAAGCATGAGCGTGCTCGCTCTCAAGCATGAGCGTGCTCAGCGGCAGCGTGGCCGCAGCCTCACTCAGTCACACGCTCAATCAGACTCTGAATCAGAAACAGAACCGGACACCTAACCTTCTACAAAGAGAGACAGCAGTGAAAAATTTAACCCAGTTTATCTAAACAATACGGGTGTCTCTCCTCCCCCTCTCCACCAGACAGGAAAGGATAATTTTCTGGACTTAACATAAATTCTTCTTGATCTAAGGATAGACCACTGGAAAGTAGGAATGCGATTAGGACAGAAAGGTGAACTGTACTATACTGCCACATTTCTCCCCTTCTGGGTGCAGACAAGGGGCCCGTTGGAAGATCACCATTCCCTACCTGTCTTGCCAGTATGCCTGCAGACCTGGATAGACCCCAAAACTGAGGTGGGAACGGTATGATACCACACACCCACAGCAGTGGGAGCAAGCCCGGAGTGTGGTATGGCGTTGCTGGGCCTGTTGGAAGAGTCGTTAGTTTATACTTGCAACACTTGGGAATGTCCGTAAGAATAGTCGTGTCCATGTGCCAATGTTCAGGAGTCCAGAGGTTAGAATCGTCAGAGTATAAGCCAGGTCCTAGGAAGCCAGAAGTAAGCGAAGTAGTATGCGTAGCAGGGTTCAAAGGGATACCAGAGAGCAGAATAGTCCAGGACAAGCAGGGGTCAAAGCCAGGGGAATCTAAGATAACACAGGAGCAGGAAACAACAGGAACACAGAGGGAGCACAGCATAGTCAGGTACACACAGGGAAACAGGAACTATGCAAAGCGGGGAAGAAGTGGACAGACAGGGGCTATAAAGGAGGGCATACCAATAGGAGAGAGGGGAGAAGTAGAGAGGGAAGTGGGAGATGACAGGGATAGGACAGGGAGAGAAGAGGAGGAGACAGAAGGGGCAGTCAGGGGAATGGCCTGAAGGGATTGAGAAGGGGAGACATGGGGAACAGGTTAAGAAGAGCCTGTGCGCACGCCCCCTGTAAGCTGGGGATGCGCGCGCACAGGTTGCAACACAGAGAGGGACCGCATGGAGCAAGGGAAGACTGCAGGAGGAGCACTGAGCCCAGAGAAGGGGACCGCGCACGTGACATACGACCGCGAGATGGCATGCAGCGGCAGAGAGGAGGAAGCAGGTGAGCCAAGGAGAGCAGTGGAGGAGCGTGTGCGCGCGCCCTCTGTGGGCTGAGGGAGTGCACGCACCGGACGTGTCACCAGGCGTGCGGAATGCCGTGCCATGGGCACCACGCAAGGAGGAGGCAACGGGACGGATGGCACCACAGGGGAAGGTAAAGCGGCCACTGCGGGAGAGAGGAGTGGGGAGGATGGAATCTCCTGAGTCGTCACAGTATCCCCCCCTTGAGGATCAATCTCCGAGTGATCCAACCACGGCTTTAGGGGGAATTTCTGGTGAAACTGAGAAAGCAGCCTTGGGGCGTGGATGTGGTGTGCAGGTACCCAGGATGTTCCTCAGGACCATAGCCCTTCCAGTTTACCAAAAACTGAAGTCCCTTTTTGGACAAACACGAGTCGATGAGAGACTGTATTTCGTACTCCTGTTGGCCCAGGGTGGACACAGGATTGGGTCTCCGAGAGGGATCCGGATAATGAGGACTGGACACAAATTCCTTAAGGAGGGAAACATGGAACACTGACGGAACTTTCATTGAGGGAGGAAGATCGAGACGATATGCTACTGGATTAACCTTCTCTAGGATTTTGAATGGTCCCAAGAATCTAGGGGACAGTTTGGCTGAAGGAGTTGTGAGCCTAATATTTTTGGACGACAGCCAGACCAGATCACCAGGTTTGAAAGAAGGACCCTTTTGGCGGTGACGATCAGCCTTGGTTTTTTGTTTGGCAATCGCAGACCGTAAGGACTTGAGAATCTTTTTCCAGGATTCTTGTAAGTTGGTGATATGAGAGTCGGCTGCAGGAACACCAGAAGGAGAGAGAGACTACTGGGGTGAAAGCCACAGTTGATAAAAAAAGGAGACTCCTGAGTAGACTCGTTCCTCAAGGAATTAATGGCCAATTCGGCCCATGGTAGAAGATCCACCGAGTTATCTTGTGTCAGAAATGAAGCATCTTAGATACTGTTCATGAGTTTGGTTCATCCTTTCAGTTTGACCGTTGGTTTGTGGATGGTATCCAGAGGAAAACAAGAGAGAGATACCCAATCTTTGGGAGAAGGCCCGCCAGAATTTTGAGATTAACTGAGATCCACGGTCTGAGATGAAAGAAATGGGAACGCCATGCAACCTGAAGATCTCTTTGGAGAAGACGTCCGCCAAGGTGGCAGAGTTGGGAAGACCCTTGAGGGGAATAAAGTGAGCCTGCTTTGAAAACCTATCAACCACAACCAAAATAGTGTTCATCCCCTAGGAAATAGGTAGTTCAACAATAAAGTCCATTGAAATGTGTTTCCAGGGTTGTTCAGGGATGGGAAGTGGTAGAAGAAGTCCAGAAGGTTTATGATGCAGGGTTTTACTCTGGGCACATTCAAGACAGGCGGAAGTAAATTCGAGAATGTCTTGATTCATCTTAGGCCACCAAAAAGTCCGTTTAATGAGATCTGCCGTCCTTTTGAAGCCTGGATGACCAATTGCTCTAGAGGAATGACCCCAAAGTAAGATTTTATGGCGGAAACGTGGAGCCGCGTAGAGACGTCCTTCTGGTACCCTGAACCTGCTGGGAATATGTGCTTGTGCCTTGTGGATCTCATCCAATACATCAAAGTTGTTAGCAGAGATTATGCACTTGGCCGGGAGAATAGGTTCCGAGATTTCTTTAGCCTCAGTCTCAGAGGCAAACTGACGAGAAAGGGCGTCCGCTTTAACATTTTTGGTCCCAGGAATATAAGAGATGGTGTAGTTGAAGCGGGAAAAGAAGAGTGACCAGCGAGCCTGGCGGGAGCCCAGGCGATGAGCCCCCTCAATATATCACAAATTTTTGTGGTCGGTGAGAATAGCGATTGGTTCTTTGGAACCCTCCAAAAAATGTCTCCATTCCTGGAGAGCCAACTTAATGGCCAAAAGTTCACGATTACCGACATCATAATTCCTTTCTGCTGCTGAGAATTTCCGTGAAAAAAAAACACAAGGATGTAGTTTCTCTTGGGGAGAAGTCCTCTGGTAAAGAACTGCGCCAGCTCCTACGTCTGAGGCGTCAACCTCCAAAGTAAAGGGGAGGGAGGTATCCGGATGACGAAGGATGGGGGCAGACACGAACGCCTTCTTGAGAGTCTCAAAGGCTGCAATGGCCTCAGGTGACCAGGATGAGACGTCGGCGCCCTTTTTGGTCAAGGCGGTGATGGGAAGAGCAATAGAAGAAACATTTTTGATAAACTTCCTGTAATAATTGGCAAAGCCAAGAAAATGTTGCACAGCCTTGAGCGAATTAGGGAGTGGCCAGTCGAGAACTGCCTTCAGCTTCTCTGGGTCCATGGAAAAACCTTGGCTGGAGATGATATAGCCTAGGAAGGCCGTGGAAGACTGGTGAAACAGACACTTCTCCATCTTGGCGTAAAGACGGTTAGAACGAAGTCTGGAGAGCACAAGTTTGGTATGATGAATGTGTTCCTCCAGATTTTTAGAAAAAATAAGAATGTCGTCTAGATAGACAATGACAAAAGTTCCCAATACGTCACGGAAGATGTCGTTCATAAATTCCTGAAACACGGCCGGGGCGTTACACAGCCCAAAGGGCATAACAAGATATTCATAGTGTCCAGAACGTGTGTTAAACGCTGTTTTCCACTCGTCTCCCTCCCTTATACGAATGAGATTATAGGCCCATGTGGGTTGCAATATGTGGGGCGTACTGGAAGGCCCCTCAAGCGACGATTCGCTGAACACGTGTATAATATAAAGAGGGGCCTCGAGACCCATAGCGTCTCAAATCATTTCAGATTAAAACACAATCAGGACCCACAAGGGTTGATCTGCATGGGCATTGACAATCCAAAAGGTACTTGGCGCGGGGGAGACAGATTAAATCTAGTATCCAGACGGGAAAGTTACTGGATTTATACACTTAGGACTCTGTCTCCCCTAGGTTTAAATATTGATTTTGATTTGGCAGCTTTTTTAAAGGATACGTAGATTTTTTAATCATTTTTTAATCATTTTTTATTTATTTACATCCAATTTCAATCATTGTGAGATTAGTATCTGTGTTGTGTTATACATATGGATGTGAATTAATTATATGTAATAATAATATGTATGTTTGTATGGCAATCAGCATATCAACCTCAATGCAATTGATACAATACAATTGAGATGTTATTATATGTAATGACAATATGTATGTATGTATGTATAATCAGCAAGTTAACTATAATGCAATTGATCCCAGCAGCCATTTGTAGTAGATTCAGATCGCTGTTAATTGCTAGACACGAATATCTATTAGCATCAAGTCCAGGACCTCCCCTTTGTGGGTTGACCTTCCTATTGTGAAATGGTATTTAACACTGCTCCCACTAAGCTCCCCTACCCCTGAGGAAGTGACGCAGAGTCACGAAACAAGTAGGGAGGAGGAGCTTAGTGTTTGTGCCGGTCCAGCCACCATAGTCCAACTGACGCGGTGAGAGCGCCCTGCACTGTCCTACCGCTGACATCATCGGTTTGGGAGTTGCAGAGAACGCCATTCAGGAGGGCTCTCAAGTGTGCATCAGGCTGTAGACAAGTTGCGGACGGCATTCGTGAGTCTTATTGTCATCCCCCTTATATTGTAAGTGAGGGTGATTTGTGTTTTAAAGTTTTTTATTAAAGTGTGTAAGTATTACACCATTTGTGTCATCTCTCTGTTCCTGCATGGCCATGCCTTGCTTGTGTCCCCTGTGAGTGCTGTTTGCTGCATGGAATAAGAAAATACTGCTGCCGGTCACGTGGTATCCGTGAACTACCGAGGCAAAGTAAAGACACAGTTACAGATTCTCTCCCTCGAATATACAAGTTATCATCTTGTAAGTAGGGTTTCTATGTCCGTTGGTTCGGATTGGGGTCAAGAGTAGTTGCATACTGCGCAATTTGTGTGTATCTCTTCTGTTTCCCCAGAATCACTGCGGACATCGCTAAGGGATTTAACAACACCCTAGGACCTGTCTATATTCCTTATACCATCCATCAGAAACCTTCATCTGGGACTTTCAATTGGATCACGGTATCTTGGATATTTTTAGCGCCGGGAACTTTTATTTTGTGTTTGCATTTAGGTATAATACTACTGTAAGTGTATAGACAGTAAAAACATGAACACACCAAACAGTACATTTAAAGAATGAATTTTTTTATTTGTACAGGATAATAAAGGAAAAAGGAATATTACAATCTTTTCTTTTTCTTCTTCATAATGGCTGCTGCTTCTTGGACATCTGGGTCTGGAAAGAAAGAGACAATATTCTATATGATCAAGTTTACAGAATGATCTACTGTACACCAAGAGTCACTGATTTATTTTAATTGGCTACTAATACAGGGCTTAATCAACTAGTGTGTATTATTGCTGCTATGGTATACTAAGTATCAAACTTTCAAGTTAGTATTGTCACAAGAATGTTGCATTCTATTGGGAAAAATGGTACTGTGTATCCTCGGCTAAAAGGAGCTACTGTATAATCAAATTGTATCCAACAAAATGATGCATTCTACTGTAACAATAAGTATTAGGTTTTGCTAGAGGTTTACATTAGGGTTTGGGGGGGATTGGAGCACTGTGGAGCACTGGTAGTTTTTCTGGGGACGTTTCCTGCACCAAGGGTGGGTGGGGTATTTCCTGTATGTTGTCTTCGCCCAGCTCCAGACATGCACATGTAAAAAAGAAAAAGAATATTATACCATGACACCAGTACAGTCCACTATTATACATTATCTTCTGCTTTTTGGGGGGTTGGAGTAGATTAAGCATGCATGACATGGGGTACAGCAATTTACATTAGGACTAGAGGTTTACATTAGGTTTTTGGGGGTTTGGGGGGAAGGGAATTGGCATGCATGAATTGGAGTACTGTGTTTTACCTGGCAGTATTGCTGGGGGTGTTTCCTGCACCAGGGGGGGGGGGGCAGCAGTAAAAAATGATTATACCAAAAGCATTAAAGAATTAAACAATTTAAAACAATAAACTGTCTTTTTTTTTTTTTTTTTTAGATTAAAAACATTGGAGGCACATCTATATTTACAAAATGTAAATATATCTATAAGCAGTTGTTCAACAGGTCGATGGATCTTCAGGGAAGAGCCCTTGTATGCCTCAAAAGGCAATTGTTGCTGTCTCTCACGGTTCTCATAAGAAGCGTGGTAACATTAAAATAGCGCCACACTTCTTCTACAATTGTGTTCCTTAAATTTGCAGGAAGACCCATCTTGTATTTATTGCCTTCATAATTGACATTTTGGGTCCACTCGCTGTACAGCTCAAAACTAATGTGGTGTTTAAAGATGAACTGGCCATATTTCTGAGGTAGACCACCACATCTGATCTTGTTTTTATCTTGGACGCTCTGGGGCAGTTCTCTCAACAAGATGTCTGGGAGCATTATACATCCAATCCTGGGTGCTGGAGCGGTTATGCTTCTGGCAGCAAAAAGTAAATGTTTTCAATAGTATAACCCCCCCCAAAAAAAATTAGAGAATGCCACCTCATCATACATGTACAGTATACAATGAAAATAAAAGTAAGTGTTTTAAGAATGTAAAAATTGATAAAATATTAAAAACATGATTCACATAATGAATTCACATAATGACTTTTTAAAATCACTCATTTATTAAGCCCTTATTGAGAAAAAAAGGGGAAAAAAGGTATGACTTTTTATTTATTGTTTCAGAGTTGAAATTCACATTGGCAGTCCCAATGAAGGACTTATCAGCCGTGCACATGCGTGTGAAACTGGTCACAGGACTCTACAGTACTTATGTTCAACGGGCAAAAATCAAAGCTTGAGAAATAATGAATCACTCTGGGGGAGGTGCATAATAACAGACAATAGTTTGTCCTCATCCCCCACTCTCTCAATGACTACAGAATGCAATTTAGCCTGAAAAAGAATGAGAATGTGTGAATGTTCTGTAACGCTCTGGGGGAGGTGTCGATAAGCAGTTGAATGCCTTTCTGCTATGCTTGTGAGGGGGGAAGGTGCAACTTTGCCATTTCAGTTGTGCAGGATAATACACTGTAGTTCAAAGACATCATTTAAACAGTTTTACAATAAAGGTTCACTGCAGTACATACAGTAAATACCATGGGTGTGTGTCTGAGATATTTCCATAAACATTTTGCAAGCCTAGCAAAAGTTGAAAGTATTGAATAATATATAATAATAAATATAGAATAACAGCTATTAATATTTATTTTTGAGGTTTCTTAGCAGAATTAATTACACATGCAAGTCTACTGTAATTATACTGCAAAATGCAACATCACTGATAAAATAAAACAGTTGTGATGATAACAATGTAAAAATGAATTGAATATGAAAACATAGCATCATACTGTATAAGGTTTTGTATAAAGCTTACTATTATAGTGTTTTGTCCAAAAGAATAGCGTGGCAAAGTTTAAAAAACGTGAAGTTTGTAATACTGACTGTAAAAAAGTAAAAAACCAATATTTTAAAAAAGCGATATTAGAGTTCCATCGAACTTTCTCCTTGCAGTATCTTTTGATGCTCGATGTTTCTTTTCTGAAAAAAAAGTGCTATTACAGATGCAGCCACGAGTATCCGAACACTTTGTTAGGATACCGGTGCCTCTGGACCGTCCGTGCAACCCTCTGACTACCCAGGGCGCACAGTGAAACTTCCCCCTACCAGCAGCCACTCCCGTGGGCCGTCACCTTGGCCGTCGCCGTGGTCCCGCCTCCCTCGGACACTCCGCCGCTCCTGCTCCTTTTTGGCGGGAGAGGCGGTCCTTCCGTCCCGCGCACGCATGTGCCTCCCTCCGGCACGGGCCGGCACGAGCCCTGCTTACAGTGCACGCGCCTGCACCCATCCCTTATCCTCCACTCCTGCTGTGAGTCTCCACCTCCCTACACCGCACAGACACTTCCTGAGTTCTATAGTGCTCACCTATGCACCTTCAGCTGCACCTATCCTGAGGAGCTTCCTGCAGTCCTCCTATTCCACCCCCTACCCCTGATTGGTCTCTCATACCTTACCAGGCATCTCTGAGCCCTCACTCATCGCTCGACATACTTTCTGCATGGAGCTAATGTGCTATTCTCTCAGTGATTCCAAAGATTCTGACACGGCTCGTACGACTACCCCCTTTGGCTCTCAACCTCGGCTCTCCTCGGACTTCGTATTCTCTGGCACCCCTCGATCACGGCTTGGACCCCAATGCTTCTCCTCTCTCTGCTCCCTGACCTCGGTAAGGCTTCCACGATTCTACTCTAATACACTGTACCGGCAAGTATTGTCTACGTTACCTATCTCAGGCCTGGCAATGCTTTACTCCACACTCCGTGCGCGCTCCTTTTGCTGCGGGTGCGTGTATCCTTACTAACCCCTTCAGCACCGGGGACGGGTCTGGTCTGCGGGCAACACCGGCGTAACACACTTGCCATGGAAAATCTGGGGCAATCTCCCTGTAATACTGGAATATTTCTAATCCGATACTCTATAGTGTGATACAGTATACTGTAGTACATCCTTCAGTATTTACCTTCATTGTAAACTGTGCCAAATGTGTGGAGATGAGCCAATGTTAGAGGTGTATTGTGCGTACAAGCTGGGGTCACTCCTGTAGTCTACATTATTGTTGACAGGTGCCTGCTGAAGAGATGGAAGCTGCTGAAGCTGATAATAATGTTGGGAATCAGGCTGAAAATCTTGCCGGTAATATGGTGGGGCCATGTAGCAAGGATTGTGGTTCAACAGGTTTTCACAGACAGTCGGACCATTATTGTAAGCCAATGCTTGTCGTACATTGCTGAAATCAGGCTGGAAATCTTGCTGGTAATCTGGCGGGGCCAATTAGCAAGGATTGTGGTTCAACAGGTTTTCACTGATGGTCGGACCGGTATTGTAAGCTGTTGCTGGTATGTTTCTGGGTCAGGGCAAACAAATCTTACATGGATTAAACCCAACCTTTCTCCTTTTGTAGTTGCCATGAGCAAAGATATTATATATATATATATATATATATAATTAATATAAGATATTAATTAATCTTTAATCATGGATGCATTCTGAATATCTGGACTAATATTCTGATCTCTTCAAACAGGTATGACTGGTCTGATTTCTATCTAACAACTGAAGGAACTTTAATCAAATTAACATCTACCTTGTATGAGCTGAATAGGCAGACCCCTCCCTTAATTGTTAGTCAATTGAATGTGTTTAACTATATAAGGCAGTCTCTTTTGGCTGTGAGCCATATGGCTGTTTAAAATTTTAAAGTGTAACATTGAAAGTGTCTGGAGTTAATTTTGGAGTTGAAATTGGAGGTGAAGATTGGAGGAAGATCTGGACTCTGCACAACAACAACTCTGCAGCTGTGAAAACTTTATTTTCTAAATGCTATTATTCTTTGTACTCTTCCTATACTCCAATACCTGGACTGTGTCCTCCTGCATCTCACCATGCCCTCCCTATTGCTTTTTTTGCTACTGTTTCCTCACTACTTTGTGAACATCTCTGTTCTCTCCAATTTCCCCACTCCCCAGTGCACCATTATTTATACACCTCTCTCCCAACAACTTCTTTACCCCTCAATAAAAAGCACCCACACAAATCCTCTATTCACACCCTCTATCTACTCCTTCCTGCTACTGGGGTTCTACCCTAAGCCCGAACCAAGACACACACCCGATATCACCCATGCTGCTTGTCATCTCTTCACTTTTAAATGGTGTTAACCTTCTGATTTAATACTGACTAACCTCCAAATTCACCCCACAAGTTAAGCATCCCAACAGCCTTCACTCATGGTTACTGTCCCACACTCAGCCACTCCTACCACCCATTGTGGCCAAGCATTGCCATACACAGCACTTATTCCCACACCTTCTGTCTCTGTAACTCTCCCATCATATCTCTTAGATTGTAAGCTCTTCAGGTCAGGGATTTCCTTTCCTATTGTCTGATTTTGCTGCACTTATTGTATTATTTTAATTCCCTGTACTGTATTCTTTGTGAAGCGCTGAGTACACTTTTGGCGCTATATAAATAAAGACATACAATACAATACAAGATACTGTCAAAAAGTGGATCACAGACCAATACCCTCTTCTATCTCCCGGAGGAGGGACAGTGCGAAAAAAGCAATCATCATTAGTTAAGGTTTGCCTTACCGAATGCTTCCACCAATGAACTTTCAGTGAAAATTTGAATAAAATCATAGTTCGAAATGAAATATTCATATATTTATGATAAAGGCGCCCTCTTATCTGTTCCAGCATTAATTGCAGAAAATATTAAAAATGCATAACTAAGGTCAGGTTTGGTATACATGTACAGGGTTGATATGGTGTCCATTCAATAATTTTGCAGGGATAACAATGTAGAAAAAAGCCCACAGCATTGTGTTTTAGAGCTTTTTATTGAAAAACGCCTACATTTGATAACGTCTTCAGCGTCTTCAAGGACCAAGGTCGATTCACAATGGATCAATGTGGTAGACTTGGTTTTTATCTGGTTTTTAAACACTTGCAAATTGCAGTATATACCTGGACAGTACTATCCACTGGATAGTGCAAAGGGAATTCATTCATTTCTGCCATCTGGCGGATACACGAACTGCACCCAAAGAAATCAGAATCCAGGTAAACACAGGTTTGACTGGTGTGATTGGCGGCATTCACGGCAGCATTCACGGAAGAATAACGCGTGAATGCCGCGTGAAATACAGCAGAGTTCATGAAAACGACTCTGTGAAATGCTCGAATAACGGCCGCAGCATCTGTATGACTATAATGAAAAGGAAAACATAAAAGTTATAAAATGAAAACATTTTTTTTTTAACTTTCTATGAAGGACTTGTTCTTCCACTTACATTTGAAAATATATAGGATAGATTAGTTTAGAAATTCTAGAAATATTTAGAAATATTTTTAAAGAAAGTTGCAAATCTCAGAATTCTTGCAAATTGTATCACATTTAAAATTAGAAAGACTGATAGCCTTCTCAAAAATTCCTCTAGCTTCATTTATGAAATGTTCCTTAGTCACACAAATGCAACACAATATAGGTCAAAGACATGTGCTCTACTATTTAGAGCAATTTTGAGGAGCTTTGATGTGACTCATAACATTTTGGTACAGTTTATTCTCTGAATTAGATCTTGGGGAATTGTTGTTTTGAGTGTAGCACCAACAATTATTCTTCATGGACACTTTCTTCATGGACACTTTTAAATGTGTTGTTATTCACTGTGACATAATAAATTAAGGACCTTATTAGGCCCTGTCTTGATACAGTAATTCAACATATCGTCGTTGTGGAAGTAAAACTCATTAAGCGTATTTTTTTGCAAAAACGAACTACATGCACTTCCTAACTTGGAATGTATTGATATTTCTATGGAAAAACTCATTAAGTGCCCATTTTGTCAAAGTTC
This sequence comes from Ascaphus truei, assembly GCA_036426205.1. Classification (NCBI taxonomy): domain Eukaryota; kingdom Metazoa; phylum Chordata; class Amphibia; order Anura; family Ascaphidae; genus Ascaphus; species Ascaphus truei. The sequence goes on along the minus strand of CM071568.1, from coordinate 214,432,986 downwards.
AAAGTTACCAAAACATAAAACTCATTAAGTATGATTTTGAAATAATGTAAAAAAGAATATGTAAACGCTTTTTTCCTCAGTACTCAAAGCATGTAGTTATTGACTTTTACCTCTACCATGACGGTATACTGTTTTCATACACTTTCTTTTAAAATATTACTCTCCCGTGTTTGTGAAATGCTTGAACAGGAGTTTCTTGATAGCCATTTCCAAGAGACAAGATTCCAGTAGATCAGATAGCAGCAAAACTAATAAAAAGCTCCATGAAAGTGACAGCAAGATTAATTAAGTTTCTCCAGCTGTATTCACATACGGATGTGTTTAGTTCCTTTGGGTACCGCTGCAGTTAAATGGTATTTATCCTGACAAATATTGCCATTTTCTACAACTGACACCTCTGAGTTAAGGGTAAACATACATATTATAGTTTATTCAGTGTGAAAAGACCAGATCAACAGTGAAAAGAACTGCACCAAAAATGATTGCAAATAAAAAAAAAACATAATTTGATCTGATAGGCTGAAGAAAATAAATACACAATATAAAGTAACAATAAATAAAAAGAGACTGCCTGATTTATATTCCACTACAGTGCACAATAGTAAGAAAGAAAAATATTGTTATCAGTATATCCAATGTCTGACTAAGGCCAAGACCACAAAAGGGTGTTAAGCTTTAGCATTCTTTTACTCCTACAATATTTAAATGAATGGAAGTTAAAGCGTGCTAAAGCTTAGAAAATTTTGTGGATTTGGGCCTAAGGGCAATATTCTATACGGTATACGCCGAAGCGGCCATTTGGGCTGTTTCAGGACAAAAATCCTCATAAACTTCAATGGGGATTTTTGGTCGAAAACTGCCTGAACTGCCACTTAGGAGTATATAGAGTTACCCTCATGTACAAAATGATGCACATTTGAAGAAAAAAAAAACAACACTTTCAAAATCCCTGCTTCAGTGAAACATAGCCCAGTGCCATCTTTATCACAGACATTCCAGTAATGTAATGTATGATAATGTACATTGTCAGGGATCGACATATGCATTCGCCCCCTCTCCACGTGCAACTGCATTTGACCTGCTGGCGTGTCTCTTACTGACGGCAAATGCAGCGGCGAGGTACAGCGTTCTCCCGGCATTCTTCATCAAGTTTGTCTTCCCTTCCAGCTCCCATCAAAATGGCTGCGCGGCGTCAAATGATGCTGCGTTGCCATGATGATGGGACGCTACGTGGCATCTGATGGACACCCTGCAGCATGACCCAGTAAGAGAGGAGCGCGCGCCTGGAAGAGGGAACAGGTGCACAGACCCCTCGCACACCCCAACTGCTATGACCGGATAGGCCAGCTGCTCGGCATGGATTGCACATGCAGTCAGAGCAAGGAGGTATGGCAGAGTGACTGACTGACCAGGACAGCACATGGTTTAGTCCAAGAAGGCCTCCTTGGCCTCTGCCTCTGTCCTCCTCCACCTTCATTTTCCTCCCCCATCAGCCTCTGTCCTCCTCAGCCTCTGTCCTCCTCCCGGCACCTATTCCCCGAGACCTGTCAGCTCCATTAGCTAGCTCAGCTTACCGGCTTACCTCCCAGCACAGCAGACCACGTTCCCCAGTGGCATGCTGTCATTCCTGCTGCTCCGGGTGACATGAGGGGGTGCGGGCAAGAGATGGAGGCGACCAGGCGGGCTTGAAACGGGGGCAACCGAGCGGGCTAGATACAGGGTTGACGGTTTGCGGTTCCCCAGAATGAAAAAAATTGAATTCTGGAGTTCCACATCCAATAAGAGATTGAAAACCACTGCTCTAACTCCCTGTTCTTACCAACCATGAGAACAGCTGTCCCTCCCCATATTGCACCCGCGGCAGAGAGAAGTGGGGGTTGAGGGGGAGAGATGTGGGGTTGAGGGAGAGAGAAGTGGGGGTTGAGGGAGAGAAATGGGGGTTGAGGGAGAGAGAGATGGGGGATTAAAAGTGGTGGGGGGTCCCCCAGTTTCAAAGCACTGATCCGCTTGTCTCATGGTCTCACAGCACTGAGCCGCCGGTCCTTCGCTCTCACCGCACAGCTTGTCCCCCGCTGTCCTGGTCTCACAGGTCCCTGGAGCCCCCTGTCTCCCGTTCTCACACCACAGCCCTTACCGCCGCCACCATGTCGTGGGATGACTATGTGAAGAGGGCTGTTCTGCGGCACGGTTCTGTCTTTCCACCTCTCCCTCCCTCCCTCATCCTCCCTCTGCCAACAGGTTTCACCGGGGACTCATTGCCCTTGAACATTTGCAAACACTACGATCGATCGTAGGAGACATGATTGGGCTGTATTACACTCACATTTTCATTATGAAAGAACTTTGTTCATGATTCATATTCATTTTCCTGTCTGTGCAGCTATATGAATATCAATGTCTTAATTTTGAGAGGTTTTTAAGAATTTTCTCGCTGAATCAAGTTCTCACCGTGCAGCACTGGTCTTTGAACTTTTTGTTCTACTTCTTTCTAACGGCTCTATGCAGTAAGAGCCGAAAAAGTGCATTCACCAAGGATACCTTATCGGCATGATTCTGCCGATTTTCCCACTCCGTATGCAATAAGTGCCGAATCCCTTCCGAATCATGCCGAAAACATTTGCTCCCACTCTGCCGATGATTTGCTGATCACACACAGGTGTATCGGCGTGCATGGCGAGGTGGTGTTAGGTTCCCCAATGAAACTTCTTGCTGAATCTGCCGAAGCAAGCATGTTTTGGATTGAGCGGCCCATTTAAAGGCAGCGTGTATTTTTATTCATTCTCTATGTTGTTGGGAGAGAGAGAGAGAGAGAGAGAGACACACAGAGCTGGCCGATTTACATATTTCATATTGACTGAGACAGTTGTGGTGTATTGTGAGGTTTGTCCTGTGTTGTTTTGTTTACATCTTTGTCTTGTTTTCACTTTGTAAGTGTTCAGTGCGATTGTCTTTAAATTTCTTTTCTGTTCTTTGTGAGTGCTAGAGGTATGGCCGCAAGGCGTGGGAAGAGTGATGCTGGTGTGAGTGGTACTGGTAGTCGTGTGAGTACGCGTCTGAGTGAACGTAGGATTCAGGGGAGGGCTGTTGCTGCGAGTGCAAATGGTATTGCTGGGAGTGCGAGTTGTGTTGCTGTGAGTGCAAGTGCTGCTGGTGGCTCTGTTGCTGGTGCTGCTGGGGTGTCTGGTGGTGGGGTGGTTGCTGGTGGCCCGCTTTTGGAGTCTCTTCCATTGGAAGAAGGAGAGTCCAGTCAGCATCAGCCAAGCTCTGGGCCTGCACGTATTCGGAAGAAACGTCTGGAGCGGCCACGTAATCCTCGGTTCAATGAAGAGGAAAACACAGTTCTTGTCACAGGGATTCTGGAGCACTATGACTGTCTGTATGGGCATTTACTAGGTAAGTCTATCTTTGCATTGATTCTTCAAAGACATGTTATCCTAGGTCATGTGAGATGTCTTAATATCAAAATATTATTCTATAATATCTATCAATTAAACTTAATTGTTACACACATATTCCTTCATGCTTTAGAACGACCATAACAATCAGTCTAAAAATTTGGCCAAAGTTCATACAATATTTATGCAAGCTTCCTTACATTTGTATGTTTACATGTAAATGCTCATGTGGTACACATATTACACCTAAACCAGCATGTTTGGTATCTCTTGGAACAAGTAGCAGATTAGGAAACTGATCGTTTTTATAATAATAATTAACGTCATATATTTTGTATGTATTTCAAGGGCGGACAAGTTCAGCATCAAAAAAAGAAATGTGGGATCAAATAACCTTGGCTGTGTCTGCGTGTGGGAATCATGTCAGGGACCGGGCGAATTGTCGTAAGAGATTCGATGATATCAGGGCAAACTTAAAGAAAAAAATACAAGCACAACGGATGCATGCTTCTGGCACTGGAGGTGGGCTGCCAGCACAATCTCTAATCTTAACACCATTGGAGGAGCAGATGCGGGAAAAATTTCTTCCTGTCGTCGTGGAGGGTTTGCCCGGGGACAGAGATATCGGAATTTATTCTGCTCCATTTCCACCAGGTGACAAATGTTACTGTACTAGGCGTGTCGTAGGTTACAGTTCTTATCTATATTTCTGCTGAAACTTATACTTTCTTCCCAATATAAGCATACCTACATATATATCTGTATATATGTCTCTCTCTCTATATATCTATATATCTATCTATATATATTTATATCTAGTTGTCCTACAAAAAGTAAAAATTAATATACATGGTGGCAAAAGGTGGCACTGAGTGCTCATTTGCATGTCATTTCCCAGAATCCCTTGTTGCAGTGGAAGCGCTGTATGCAAGGCGATAATGGGGAAAGACAGGGTTGCAGACCTGTCTAAGACATACAAATGAGCATACAGTAATATTTACAGTTGCTTTATATATATATAAATAGATATATATCTCTATGTGTGTGTTTGGAAACATGTATTGACTCAGCTATCGTGGATGACATCATTATGAGTAAACATACACAACTTGACCTGCATGAAGGGATTATGTGTAATGATCTTCCAAATAACACACACTGCAACCTTCTACCTTACAAAGCATTCAACATGTTTGCCCTATAGTTGAAAGCAGAATGTATGTGTGAATATTTGAACAAACAATGGGTTAACATGCATAACCACAAAGGACATCCGCACTCATTGTTTGTCACAGTAATGTATAACTTCGTTATACTGGGTCTGTGCACACAACTGCCTAATTCACTTTTTCATGTATGTGTCGATACATATATACGTATATACATATAATATATATATATATATATATATATATATATATATATATATATATATAAATTAGTGATAATCTATGTTACACCTATAAACAGGCCATTACTGCCTCATCAAGTCTTGCATGGAAGATTGTGCATTCAAAGGCGAACATAAGTAATTTGCACAAACCCATTTCGTTATGTTTAATTAAAGCTCTTTTTTCGCTTCATGTAGTATACTGAGAGCATAAATAGGAACATGTACCATATGGTATTTAATTGTGTTCATATGTAGCTCAGTTCAGATTTTTTTTTTGCTCATGTACCGGTGTGTGAAACCAGCTGCAATTAATATGTAATCACAGCATAGAGGAGAACACAGGGGGTGGGGTTGGGCACCGAGCCAGATCACAGGGTCATGTTACGGTCAAGTCTTGTGGGACGGCTTACAGGTGGTAGAAACAAATAAAAGGTCAGGGTGCTGTCACATCTTGGGGGAGGGACTGCAATAGTTAGAAGCTGACAAAGTGAACAGAAGTTCATCACATTCATTTGAAATGGTAATTCTCTGAAGACTTTCACCCACCAGGCCACTATATATGAAAACGTATGTTAGTCATTCGTTCACTCATATCTTCTTTTTACCTTATAGATACGCCACATTATCACACCAGTACCATCTGTGAGCTACACGCTGCATGTATTGATGAGTGTCAGCCACATTGAGCGCTACACCTGCTTCTCTTAAATGTTCACACAGATCACTAAAAACATTCATTCACATTTCCATAATTAGGTACTGAATTATAAGCAGAGTCAACTTTGCTGTCATGGTAGTGAAGTACATTATTATTGTTAGATTACTACACAACATATGCAGTGTATGTACAACAGAACACTTAATTTTACAACGCATTCCTGCATGAACATTGTATGTTGTATGGTTTTTACAATAAATGTGCCAATTAGGTTCACATGTACATTGATGTTAAGATGGATAATGTACAGCTTGCCAGAAACATATCATTGCCATTTCGTTATGTGATGCTGATATTTTGCCATAAATACTCCCACTACACAAACTTAATGTTAATTATGTACACATGTCAATAAAATTCTTATGTTATTCTTCTATATAGTTGCTCCTGAAGCTCATGTGTCACCTGACACTGAACATGTTTCATCACCTGGCTCATCCAGCTCATCATCAAGCATGGAAGATGAGTGTATGAGGTGCAGCACATCTAATGTGTACATTTCTAGATGTTAATTTGCCATGCTAAATAAGTGCCTTTCACATGTAATTAACTTCACATCAGTTATTGTCACAGAAGATGTAGTGTTTCCTGACAACATGTATTGTGTGTGTTGTAAACTATCAGCTAGGAGTTGTGAGGTTACAACAAACTTTCATTCATTCTTCTTTTACACTGAGTCGAAACATCATTGTTACTTCAAGCATAAACTTTTAATTTGACACAAATTAAAAATTATGGAAACATGTTATGTGTTACACTATGAGAACAACTATCATTATATTGAAAAACAAGTGAAAGTTCCATGGCAGTTCATAATGTCTATCTTTATTTGTAGAACCAGATGTTGCCACTCAAGGACAAATTCACTCAAGTGACCATGAAGATGTTACCACTCCTGGATTAACCCAGCATTCAAGTCCTCCTGCTCGTGACACCTACTCAGCTATTGCAGCTTCTGAAGAAAGAATCTTGGGTGAAGAAAATCGTCGCCATTCAGAAATGATGTCAGTGCTTGAAAGGATGATATCACTCCAGGAAAGGTCAATATCACAAATGTCACAAATTGAAAGAGTCATCATCCAAGTTCCTAAAGAAATCCAAAATGTAAACAGGACATTACAAGCAATAGTTGTGAATCTAAGCCAAGCAAATCAGTTGCGAATTACTGCAAGAGAACAACAATTCCACTTTACCCCATCTGAGGATGGATCTTTACATGCTGCTACTTTTTCTCCAGAGTCATCATTCCCCAGTTCTGGATGATACCGGTACAGTAGGTGCAAGTTCTGTGCAGGTCCCTCTCAACATCCAACCGCTTACATCTGTTCAAAATCAGGAACGGACACCTACAAATGAGACACGAAAAAGAAAGTTAGGGCAACAATTACTACTAACCAGTTTTCGGAAAAAGATTAAAACACCAAAACAAGAAACTGCTCCACCATCAGTCGTGCAATGTTTAGCAACTGGTTCACAACTGCCACAGGCCACACCCAGTGCCCCTGTAGTGCAACAGCCCACACCCAGTGCCACTGAAGTGCCACAGGCCACATCCAGTGCCCCTGCAAGTGCAACAGCCCACACCCAGTGCCACTGACGTGCCACAGCCCACACCCAGTGCCCCTGAAGTGCCACAGCCCACACCCAGTGCCCCTGAAGTGCAACAGCCCACACCCAGTGCCACAGAACTGCCACAGGCCAGTACAAGTCGTACAGTTAAGGCCAAAGTACTTGGCAAAGGGAAAAGGCAAAAACAACAGCCAACAAGCAGGCCTGTGACTCGCTCTCAAAAGGATAAACAAAAATAAATAATCACATTCACTAAATGTGTTGGTGTCCTGGTGGTGTTTACTGCAGACTATTTCATGCATAGTGTATGTATGATCATCTACAGATGCTTGATAACATTCAACTATGTCCTTGTACACATAAATGTTTAGAAATGCTCACTGACTGAATTAAGTCATATTTAATAACATATGAATATGTATTAATCATCAGTTGATTAATGGTACACCATTATTACACACTTGCCATGTTTATAGAAGCTGACATTCACTTAGCTCTTGTTCAGGATGAGATGTATGTGGGTTTGTTTGGTAATGTAGATAGTCATTGCATGCTAATATTATTGACATACAACTTTAAGTAACTACCCATATAACAGCATACATTTGGATGTTGTGTTTTCTGGTGTCTTAACTCTGAACACATTACTTACCTTAATCTTCTTTCATAGTTCATAATGTTGGCATGTGATCATGTATGATTTTTGGTTACAATAACAGATCTGTAAGTGTGTATGAATATATCTTTATTATCTCTGTATCTCTATGGATATATGTATACACACACACAGTGTGTGTGTGTGTGTGTGGTCCTGGTGAGGTGATGTGATGTGTAAATGTGTGTTGTGGTGTGTGTGTGTGGTGTGTGTGTGTGTGTGTGTGTGTGTGTGGTGTGTGGTGGTGTGGGTTGTGTGTGTGATATATCAGTTAATATACACACACCCCCACACACACACACCCACACCACACACACACCACCCACACACACACCAACACACACCACACCACACACACACACACACACCACACACACCACACAGTGTGGTGTAGTATACATATATCCATAGAGATACAGAGATAATAAAGATAATTCAACACACTTACAGATCTGTTTATGTACCCAAAATCATACATGATCACATTTTTTGGTTACAATAACAGATCTGTAAGTGTGTATGAAAATCTTTATTATCTCTGTATCTCTATGGATTTAGTATACACACCAGTGTGTTGTGTGTGTGTGTGTGTGTGTGTGTGTGGGGTGTGTGTGTGTGTGTTGTGGTGTGTGTGTGTGTGTGTGTGTGTTGTATGATGGTGTGTGTGTGTGTGTGGTGTGGCTGTGCGTGCTCAAACTACCGTGACCATGCAGCAAGCTTAAGCCTATGGAACCATGTTAAAAATGGTTTTGGGGCAAAGTGGCACGTAGGGTGCATCATTGTGCAGCCATTTCCCAGAATCCCTTGCTGCAGTGGACAGTGCCGTATGCTGGGGATAATGTGAAGAGGTGGGGTTGCAGACCTGCCTAAGAGCAGCCAATGAGCATACAGTTGTATTTGCATATATAAACATATACCAAGACAATCTTTACTTCTGAATGTCTTTCAGGTAATTCCCTGATTGAGGGTCAATCAGTTTGCCCTTCTCAGGGGATCCATGCCTTGTTTTAAACTTTTCTATGCTTAATTTTTATTTTATGTTCTGTAACTTTTCAATAAACATGTGGTTTTGTATTGTCAGGCATCGACTGAGTGCTTCATTGGGGGCTCTTTTCCTTTTCTTTTGCAATAAATTATGCCCTTATAGCACCACCGTGACAGTGATTACATCAATTTCCTGTCGTTTTATAGAGTTGCCTTAATTTGTCCCTGATGGCGGGTCATCTCTTTTTCTAATATATATATAATATATATATATATATAGATATTATATATATGATATATATATTATTATACTATAATCATATTATATATACATATCCTATCACAATATATATCTACACCAATATATAGTTCATTATATATATAAATATTATTAATATATTATATATCTCTAATTATATATATATATATATTATTTGATATAATTATATATCATATCTCTGATATACACTGCGGACACACTAGTTCGGAGCTTGGCTAGTCCCACAATGAGGGTATACCCGGTTAGTAGACTGGTGTGACGGTGGGTTTTCCAGATGCAGTGGATTGTTCAACAGGGAGGGAACATAGTTTTTCCGCTGGCGCAACCGGCACTATATATAACTGCATTACAATTCATGAATATGCCACCTGGATCAGACACGCGAAGCATGCAGCATTAGAATCCTACTCATTATCATTTACAGATCATCCCCCATCCCACCAGGCTGACCCAGCGGGGAAGGCAAATGCAACGGGGCTTGTCAGAAGGTGAGGAGTGGCGCATTCCAGTATCTATGCCAGGTAGCATACCAGGTATTTGCTCAATAAAGTGTGTCGGTGCAGTACAATACATTTTGTGATGGATGATGCAACTTCGGGGATATCTTTTTGATCCTTCTTGGATCGTATCTGTATCTACTTATATCTTTGTAAGAAAATCTTCCATCTAAATCCCATCTACTGTTTCAATCTCAAATCATCGTCACATTCGGGCGTCAGCTTCTTAGTCTCTAGAACCCTATCGTTCTCCCCACTAATTAAAAAACTCAGCAGCTGAGACCTCACATCCGTGAAATAGATCAATCATTCACAACCCCCACATACATGAAATTCGCACACACAGTTCATGCCATTTTCCTCCGATATTCCGTTAGCAGCCAGCCACACTTCGCATACGTCTCTCCCAAGGTTTTTTTTTCTGTCCTCTCCGGAGTATGACACAGGACTCTCTAGCCTGAGGGCCAAACCTTTAAGTCAGATTTTACGCCTGGTCCTCCAACCATATGGCACAATACCTGTACTAATGTAGATTTAAGCCCTTTGGGGGGCAGTCACAGGCCCTCTCATAATGTACAGTGTGCATCCAAATCAGAGGTGGACCCACAGGGCGGAGTAGGAATGCAGAATAACCAACCAGAGCCCTGGACGAGTCCTGGAGAGTATTCATAGTCGGTAAGCAGCGGGTTGGGCGATGGCAGTGGTGCCTCCAGGCAAATAGCAAAGGTCAGGCACAGGAAGGCAACGAGGTCGGGGTCATTGTCCGGGGTCAGCAACACAGGTTTCAAATAGGGAAAGGGTAATGCGTGACAGTGAGATCAAACGAGCTGCAGCAAACAGAACTTTGCTCGGCACTCCCACCAGGAAACTGCAGCCTTTATAAGCAGACTGCCAGTACCCAAAATGCCCACAGTGAGCAGAAGGCAGGAGACAGAAAACCTGGACCGCAGTGAAAACCCGACCGGATCGAGCAGAATCCTTACATATAAATGTTTTAGTACTATCCTGGCATTGTCCTCTTCCCATTTGTTATGCGATGAGCACAACACGCGCCTCCTCCAGTTCAATTCTATCCTTCATAGGTTTCTCACATCTTTTAGGCCAAACCCTTTATTGCCCAGAGCTTTCCTAAATATAACCAAATCCTCTTACCCTCCAATTGTGACTTACAGTATAGATAGTTCAAGATCTGCTAGGGGTTTTAAACTCCCTCTTGCTAAAAGCTGAGAAAAAATCCCCTAATAAATACATGTCAAATACATGTCAATGTACTCTATAAAGGAACAGAATATTTTACAATTGTGGTTCACCCAGTTCATCCATGATCTGATAACTTTCCACCGTGTTGTAAAATAGACTAGATAAGGTATGCATCCTATCACAATTCACACACCACAATTTATGCCATCTGGTAGACACGCGAAGCATTGCAGCCTATTAAATCCTAATCATTATCATTTAACAGATCAGCCGCCCGTCAGCCAGGCATGAACCCAGGCTGGGAAGGCAAACGCAACGGGGCTTGTCAGAGGTGAGGAGTGGCGCATTCCAGGTATCTGCCAGGTACATACCGGGTATTTGCTCGAATAAAGTGTGTCGGTGCAGTATCAAGAGAGACTAACAGAGAGAGTCAAAGAGAGAGCGAGAGACAGAGAAAGAAAGAGAGATAAACAGACAGAGAGAAAAAAAAAGAAAAAGAGACAAACATAGAGATGTGTGTGTATGGTTACATCTAGCTAAGTGTCAGCAGAAATCTGTTCATCATAGCACTGCTGATGATTTCACACACATTGTTATTCTAATTCAAAGAGTCTACTTGTTTTGCACATATTGATTGCCTAAGCCGAAAGTAAAGTTTCGATTCCTGTGAAAAGAGTATCTTACCTAAAGAATTCCAGCCAATTATTGTAAAAAAAATATTGTGGGAGAAAACCTAGGCGTATAACTGCTAGGTTGTATTATAACCTTGGAACAAACCGCGAAGATAACATGTAACTATTCACACATTCAGCAGACATCCGTATGCATTCAACTTTACACAACGTACACTTGGAGAGAAGAAATGGCAGAAGCTTCCACATTGCACAGCCATCCACGTAAATCATACAAATTTATGATTTATGAAGCAATCGAATCAACGCCAGAGAAAAGTGCAAACGTGGCCAAAATCTATGACTTGATCCAAAACAAATATCCATACTACCAAGAACCTGACAAACAAAGAAATTTTAAAACTTCTGTACGATTCACTTTATCCGCAAATGAATGTTTTGAGCGTGTCCATGATCGGCTAGATCAACGATATGGATGCTGGCATGTTGCGCCATCATTTAAACTTACCATGGAACATGGAACATATCTTCTGTTAAATAGCATATTTTTGCCTAATACCAGTGACACTGAAGCCGCACCGACTGTCGCGTCTGCTGATCTATCTGCACCCTCCATTCATCAAGACCAGATGCAAGATGGACATAACTACTATGATATGTATCCAAACTTATATGGGCAATACCAATGTGGATGAGAAAACAACCAACAACTGTACGTACCTCCGGATGTCTTGTTTCAAGAAGCCACTGCAGAACCATATGACGCCCTCATGAAGATGTGTGTGATTCAGGATTCAACGGTTGCCTCAACCATGGATGATACTGTTGTTCCTTCCTGGAGCGAGCAGTTGCAGCCAAATCAGTTTTGACTTCTACAAGAATGGTAAATACAAATGTCGTTATACCTTTACTCAAATTATATATGTCTACATTAATAATATACACCATTTGTTAGCCAAATGAGTGGATACAGCTTAACATTGCAGACAGGCTTACATGTAGCGTGCACAAAGACATTATTTCCTATAACAATATACTACATGACGAACCATTAGTACACATTGGTGACGGAGTCCTAAATTCTAGATTATTATCGCTTTTAAAGTATCATTTCAACATGTTACACTAACTGTAACACACACACACCTCATTGTTTAGCATTCAACATATAAAAACAAAGTGTCGCCCACATATGACGTGGGACCGCGGTAATGTCCCAAGGCGTCCTTAAAAAGGTTACCGATGCAAGCCCCACCCCCAACCGATGTGCGCGCGTGAAACCGTATTGGCTGTGCCCGTAGCTTATTGTTACGTCAGTGCAGTGTGTCATGCGCGCGTCGGTGGGGCGGTGCGTGCACAGCGCTGGAGGCCAATGTTCATTCAGTGGTAGGGGTGTTTGCGTGCATTTCACGGTGCTTTAACATGATGTCACACGTATTTTGTTCGCTCATTGGCTGATCGTCTGTTTTTTCCGTGGGCACACGTCCGTTTACAACGCTTAGATATGTACGTGTGTAGAAGTGAATTTGTTTCGCTTCCATATCATAACTTCCAGTCATGATATGTGTATTGCTAGCAGCACTATAGAGGGACATGTATTGAACGCACAGCGTACACATCGTTTTGCGCATGCGCTAAGACTTAGTCCACACATTCGTGACGTGCGCGCGCAACAGACGTTGTGCGCGCACATTATTATGTATACAGGCACCGGAAAAAACATATCAGTAGTAATGCCAGCAACGCCATTAGAAAAATGAGACAGTTCTGTATCTGTAGTTTTATCCTTGCAGTTTAAACATATACGTTACTTATGCGTAAATATCCACAATCATATAGAGATGTGTTAAGCGTTGTCATGCTGAGACATATATAAATGTGCCATCTTTGAACATCATGTGTTTGCTGTATTTCACAGATGTCACGGATGAATACATGGGACCAATGTACTGTATGATTTCAGATGAGCCAATCGTTATATTAGATGATTGTGATGACTAGCGAACAACTATTATAATAAATATGTAACAATGCTTTCAATGATTGGTGCGCAGATTAACAATCACTACATAATGTTATCCTATTATGCAAATATTTACTATGCACTTAATTAACATAATGATGTTGCTAAGCACTGAAGTTCGAACTTATATTGTTTTTTTGTTCTTTTCTACTAACATTATATGTATTGCCATGTGATATATGCAACCAACATTATCACTCAGCAAACACATTAATCTACTATATATTATAATCTCACGTCTGACTTTTCAAAGAATGTAAATGCTACATAACAACTCGTAGACATTGTATAAGAACGTACACAATAACAATAGTGAGGTGATAGAAACTGTTTAGTCGTGTGCATTTTATATTATCACCTAAGTTGTAGTGGTAACCTAAGATGCATGAGCTAATGAATGTTAGTTAAAGATCATGAAACCATGAACATTTGTGTGTAAATTTTATTAACACGACTAACTATAGTTTAGTGTTATTAGTAAACGTTCAACACATACATAGCTAAGTGAGGCCGATGATAAAAGCAACATTATTATGTTGGTTTATATTATTTCATGTAGAAATACATGCATCACACAAATACTACAACACACACACACACACACACTGTTTCTGAAATGTGTGCGTATGCAAATGTCCACTTCATTTATGTTCATATGTTGACATTAGTTATAAAGGATCATGATCATCATGAATAACTAACGTGAATGAAATAAAAATTATATTAACTACATTGTCATTGTGTTGAATGAATTAGGAAAAGTTGAGAATCCAAAGAACTATACTTTGGAATGGTGTTAACATTTTGACACATGTTACATGTACGTCAAATCAACACACATCTTTCACTTATACATACACATGTGACAATGTAGTAATCAACATGAAGATGAAGTGATACAACAACTAATCACATACATTGCAATGTTAATGAAGTTTAAAACATTGGGGTCTTTTCATACAAACATGCATTGAGTGTTAACATCGCTCATGTGCATCAATGGATGTTCTCCTCCCATAATCAATAGCTGAGCAGGGTTTATCCCCTTCTCTCCCCCCACCACTATATTCCATGAATGGATGTTGTTGTTACGTTTGCTAAATTACATGTTATGTAATGTCCCTAATAATTTTAAAAGACACCGCACAATAACCACCAAGTGTAGATAAACGCACGGATCAGCGTGATTCTGGCTGTGGGTGGGGCTAGATGATCTGGGAAGATGCTTTCCTCCTGTAGTGGCCGTCCTCTTACCGGGGTTGTCCACGACTCCAACAGAAGTGTATATCCTGGAGATGGAGGAGGTGAGCATGGGGGTTCCTGTGGTGTGCTTGGTGTTGGCACTGTGACGTTCATATCCAGGGATGGAGAGGGTGTACGCGAGGGTGTATGCGGTTCCTCCATGGGAGAAGAAGGAGTCTCCCGGTCACCCTCCTGCTCCTGTATCGGACACACGGGGGCAGGGACTCCAAGCAAAGAATAGAGCCCCGCGATATTCCTCTCAATCTTCTCCATGCAAACACCCATGTACCTATCCATTCTCTCAAAAAAGAAGATCCATCTTGGTCTCCATTCTGTCCCTGTATTGCTCGGTTGAGTTGTCAGTGATTTCGAAACCACTAAAAACATCCAGCATGCGGATGACCTAGCTGGATCTGGTGCAAGGTGTGATGGTGTCATCTGGTCAAGCCTCGGCATGGCTGGGTGGTGGAGGTGAGTGGGGGCTGTCCGGACAAGCCTTGGCGTGGCTGTGTGGTGGAGGTGAGCAGGGGGAGTCTAGATGAGCCTCGATGTGGCTGGGTGGTGGAGGTGAGGGGGGGGTGACCGGACAAGCCTCGATGAGCAAAGGGTCAGAGAAGGTGGCTGTTTGGGAATCGGTGGTGGTGGGTGATGAAAGTGAAAACTGTGGGACTTCCAATTCAGGTTCGGTGGGTGCAGAGGCAATCGATTGGCCCTCCCAAATAGCTTTATCAATGACTTTGGCCATTTTCTTCTTTACATACAAAGGGCCAGGGATCTTTGCCTTGGGAGCCTTCAGTACCTTTTCTTTAGGCACCTTTGGCTTGGAAACAGCTGCTGCCATTCAATTTCTCATTGTCAGGACAGCAGACTCAAGCTGGTTCCTGCATCCGTAGAATTGGGGTTTATCCAAGGAAGAAGATGTAAGAATGCACAATACAGTATCTGGACAAGAGACCGTTTAGATAGAGATCAGCTTGTGGGAGGCTATGCAATTTGTGTCACCTTTTATGCACAATGTCCCTTGTGGCATTTGCTGGTGGGCGTGGCCACGAGCTACAGGTGTTAAAAGTGGACGTATATTTTACCTGTAGAAGTACATTGTAAATACACCATCACTTCTGTTGATTCAATGCACATTGAATATACATCGAATACACATCGAATATATATTCCTCTGTGCTTGATTTCTTTTCTTTTTTTTTTTTTCAACTTAAATTTTATTGAAGGGTCACATGTACATCAGACATTGCAAACATTTTTATCCACATCAATTTCATAACAGAGTCAAGCGTGCATGTAGTCTAACTATGAACAGTACAAACTGGGGTGACTGACAGACAAACGCATCTAGGCTAAACCTAGGGGAAAGTGGGGGGGTGGGAGGGGGGGGAAGGGTATCTTCTACTGTGGTTCCGCTGTGAGCCTTGTTACCTCTGGATTATCTCTTACAGGGGGGGGGCTGGGATCTCCCCGGCCTCGTCCGTGCCCTCCCTCCGGGGCCTCCTAGCATCTATGAGTCAATCCGTCTGTCCATTTTTTTTTTTTTTTGTGCTATCGCCCCAGGAGAAAACGCATTTCTCTCTATCATTGCCAAATTGTGGACCTTTCTACCCCCGGTATATCTATCTGGGCCAGCCACGGCGTCCAGACTTTCATATAGTTTTCGCCCGTGTCATTCACGAGGCTGGTCAGCTTCTCCATCTGACAGACCGTCCAGATTCTGTTCCGAATTGCTGCTATTAATGGGATCGTATTTTGTTTCCATCGTGCTGTGATCTCCACCCGCCTAGCCGTTGCAAAGTGAGTTATCAGTTTATGGGCATGCTTGGGTAGGCCTTTTAATGGTCTGTTCAGAAGGAACAGCCACGGGTCTAACGAGACCTCTACGTCTAGGATTCTATTTAGCCAATCTTTGATTTGTTCCCAGACCCCGACTATTTTGGGGCAGGAACACAGCATGTGTAACAAGTCTGCTTGCTGTCCATATTGTCTGGGACACAATGGGGAGTAACTGGGCAGAAATGTAGCTAATTTTGTGGCAGTGTAGTACTATCTCATCATAACTTTATATGCGTTCTCCCGTAGGGTCGTGCACATGGAGCTCTTGGAGACCGCAGTCGCGATTTTTGTCCACTCCTCCAGCTTCAACACCTCCCCCAAGTCCGACTCCCATCTGGTCATGTAACCCAGTTTCTCCGCCACTGCTTCCCCCGAACCCATTACTTCCTTGTAAAACTGCGATATTAGTCCCTTAGTGGTTGTCCCTGAACGACAGAGCTTTTTGAAGTTTGTTAATTGATTTATCGGTTGGTGAGCCTGGTAAAATGCTCTGATCTGGAGGTATCTAAAGAATTCAGCATTTGGGATATTTTTGTCAGTTTTTAGTATATCAAAAGTTTGTATGCCTCTTCTACCCTCCAGATATGTTAATCTATTAAGGTGGTTAGCTTTCCAGATTGCGAAATTGGTACTGTTCAGTCCCGGAGCAAATAAAGGATTATCCCATAGGGGGGTCATACCTGATTTTTGGTGGGTAAGGTTACATTTAAGTCTTGTGCTCTCCCACACCGAGAGTGAGTTGGTCATTGAGGATAGCGACCATTTGATGCCTGATCGCACCTTTTTAGGGAGCCAAATTAGACTTTTCAGTTCAATTGGGGAGCAAATTTCCTTTTCTATCTCGACCCATCGTTTTGAGTCCGGGTCGGCGTGACATTGCGCAATTTGGCATAATTGTGCCGCTTTGTAATATGAGAACAAGCAAGGTACCGCCAGCCCTCCTGCCCCTGTTTGTCTACGCATTATCTGCTTGCCCACTCTTGCTCTCTTACCTCCCCAGATAAATGTATCTATTTCTGATTGAAGCGCGAGGGTGTCCTTCAATCTAATTGGCACCGGTAAGGTTTGATAGAGATAAAGGAGGCGGGGAAGCAGATTCATCTTAATGCAGTGGATCTTCCCTATCAAAGAAATGTTATATGTAGCCCATCGCCGTATGTCCCCTTTCAGGGTGCTTATTAGTTTAGGATAGTTGGCCTGGTATAGCAGATTGGCTGTCTTTGTCACGTTTATTCCTAGATATTTAATTTGCTTCTGCTGCCATTTAAAATTAAAATTGAGGGTGATCAGCTTCTCCAGTGGTTTTGGTAAATTTATGTTCATGGCCTCAGATTTAGACTGGTTAATTTTGAATCCGGAGATCCTGTTAAACCTCCCCAGTAAGTTGAATAGGTTTGGCAGAGAGGTAAGGGGCCTAGAGATTGTCAGGAATACATCATCCGCATACAGTGCCACTTTATGCGACTGGCTTCCAATGATAATACCTGAGATGTCTTTGCTGTCTCTTATCTGAGCAGCTAGGGGTTCCATGCATAGTGCAAAAAGAAGTGGGGAGAGTGGGCAGCCCTGCCTCGTACTACTTCTAATTGTGAAGGGATCCGAAGCGAATCCTCGGTGGGCCACCCTTGCCGATGGGTCCGAATATAGGGCCAAAATAGCTTTTGTCACCTTCTGCCCCAGACCAAATGCTCCAATCGTGGCCTCTAGGTATGGCCAGTCTATCCTGTCAAATGCTTTTTCTGCGATCAGGCTGAGCGCCATAACTGGAATCAATCTAACATTGGCTATTTCTAACAGATCAATGATTTGTCTGGTGTTATCTGCGGCTTGCCAGCCCGCGATAAAACCGACCTGATCTGGGTGCACCAGCCTGGGTAGGACTAGACTCAAACGGTTGGCCAGCAATTTCGCATAGATTTTAATGTCCGAATTAATCAGGGAAATTGGTCTGTAGTTACCACAGTCCTGCAGGTCTTTTCCCTGTTTGTGTATTACTGAAATAGATGCATGGAGCATGTGTCGTGGGAAAGGAGTCCCCCCTAATACTTGGTTGAACATGCGGAGGAGATGTGGAGTCAATTGCTTTTTATATTTTTTATAATAAAGATTAGAGAATCCGTCGGGACCTGGGGCCTTAGAGGGTTTCAAATGAGTGATTACCTCCATAACCTCTTCCGAGGTGAAATCCCTACCCATTACCTCTCTTTCAACCGCCCCTAGCCCTGGTAGGTTCGCACCCCTCAGGAAATCCCGCATCCATCTGTGGCAGAGGAGCGGATCACCTTCTTTCCATCATATAATTGCTCATAAATTTTTTTAAATTCTCCCACAATATTCTGAGGGTTAGCTGAGATTGCACCTGATTGTGTTCTAATTGCCTGAATGCTATAAATCTTTCCCCTGGGGTTGAGCATTCTGGCTAGCAAGGTATCTGGCTTGTTCGCTTTTTCAAAAATTTCCTCTTTGACCAAGTTAGCGCCTTCTCGGCCTGAGATGTGAGTAACAAATTTAGCTTCATCTGAGTGTCTTTAATCTTTTGAAGGGTAGCGGGGTCAGGAGACCTCTTATGCTGGTCCCAGAGATTTTTCAGTTCTTGTTGATCCGCCAATATTTTTGCGTTTCTCTCTCTCTTTCTCTTGGCCGCAATACTGATAATAATCCCTCTTGGTGTTGCTTTGTGTGCCTCCCAGAGGGTGATATGAGATTGAACGCTTCCTTTATTTTCTTTAAAGAACTGTCTAATTTCATTTCCTATCCTTTCGTGTAACTCGGTATTTTAATGAAGGATTCATTTAGTTTCCAATTTGCTCCTGGCCTGTCCATCCCTATTTGTGCGCACCGTAGCTCTATTGGTGCATGATCTGACCACGAAATATTGTGGATCCCTGTGTGGGAGATCTGCGGGACCAGTCTGCTGTTGACAAAGAAGTAATCGATTCTGCTGAAGGAGTTATGTGGGTGGGAGTAAAATGTATAATTTTTATCTAGGGGGTGTAGTTCCCTCCATATGTCCACCAGTTCTAAGACACGTAGGCCCTTTTCCAGTGCTTTTGGTCTTGCCTGTAGGCCAGTCCTGGGGGGTCCTGATCTAGGGTTGTGTTCAGCACGCGTTAAAGTCGCCCCCTATTATTATGGCGCCCTTGGCGTGTCTCTGGATTGCCTTAAACGTTGCTGTGTGGAAATCAGTATCATGGCCATTTGGAGCATATATAGTCACAAGTGTAATATGTTGTTGTTGGATAGTTCCGGTCAACACGAGGAACCGCCCTTCTCTGTCCTTCTTGATTGTGTCTACCACTAAGTCTATTCCCTTATGAATAAGTATTGCTACTCCCCACTTCTTCTCCTTTGCGGAGGATAGGAACGCCTGCGTATAATGCTTATCGAAGAATTTCGGAAAGCTGGTGGAGCTAAAGTGTGTCTCCTGTAGTAGTACAATGTCTGCTCCCTTTCTCCTGTAGTCCGTGAGGGCTACCTTTCTCTTGCGAGGGCAGTTTAGCCCTTTAGTATTATGTGATATGACCTTTAGCGCCATAGTATGTGTTGTGTCTCACCTGTCTTCAGTCGAGGTCCCCAGCAAGGTGACACGTCGATCCTCGGGATCCCCCGCCACCCTGCGATGTCCTGCAGTGCCTCAGGCCACAACGTTGCTCCACCTTGGTAGAAGATAGGGGGGGAGTGGGGTACACACAAGGGATGGAGGATACATAGGGAAAGATACATATAGTGGGGAAGATACTAATGGCTCCGGGCCACTGTCCTTCCCATGCCTTTGGAATGTGGGGGTCAACTGGGGCCGCTTCCAGTACTCCTCCCGCCCGTCTGGCGGCTCCGACCCCCCTCCTCCCAAGGACTTCCTCATACTTCGGGGTGGGCTCCCCGAGTCGAGGATGTAGGCTCATGGCAACGACCAGACTGCAGCTCCGGCCGGTGGCTGCATCTGTATATGTAGCTTGTATGATGTTAACAACTGATTTTCTAATGAACTGACTCTACTTCTCTTGGTCTCTTTCTCCCTATAGTTATGCCCTAGGTCCAGTTGAACTCCCTGGTTTTAACTGTGGGCATTAATGATAACTTCTAACTTTAATCGTAGACTCTAACCCCTAATCTATATGTTCCCTACCTGTAATCTATTAATCCAGCCTGCTTGTGTAACTCATGGGGGGGTTGTCCCCTTCCTTAAGTGTCCCCTCTGCTTCACTTGTCTGTGTGGCTTAGGTAGGGGGCCGGGGGTATGAGCTTGAGGGTGCTGTGCTCAGGGAGCTCCAGTTTTCCTATTGTATCTCCTGTGTCGTGTATGTCCACGCCCCCTCCTTCTACTCTGTATAGGTGTATTAAGGTTTTTTTTTGTTTTGTATTCTTTATATATTTGGGGTGTGGTTTGTAGTGGCGCCATGTATTATTTTATCATCATTCATATATATATATATATATATATTTTTTAATTTATTCCCCCCTTCCCGTTAGCTTTGGTTTTGGTTAGGGGGCTCCTTATGTTTTCTGTTTCCCCAATTTCTATTCCTAACCCTATAGCTTCTCCCTCTACTACATTTTTCCCCTTTGTGCGCTTCTCTGATCTCCCCTTTCTCCCCTAGTCCCCCAACACCCCCCCAGATCTGTGCTATCGCAGAATCATTGTCCAGTGCTGGCATCCAGAACGCAGACCGTCCGTTGGTTGCTGCATCATCTCCTCTTCTGGTCTCGGCGCCATCTTGTGTGGGGCAGGGCTACTGGTATTCTGGACTCTCGCGAGATGAGGCAGATCTTACCCTGGCTCCTCCCCGATCCGTCCCTCCCTCAGTATGAGGTGGATGCTGATCCAAGATGGCCGCCATTTGGAGAGGAGCGCCGTCGGAGCTCAGGGACAGGAGTGCCACTGACCTGAGGGAGTCCTGGACTGGGCTCGCAACATCGAGGCCCCAACTGGAACAGGTAGGTAACGGTGTCAAACTGGAACTGTCGCGCGGAGTCTCACTTTGGATTGCGGGCTGGTTTCTTCTTTTCCCCTCTTCTGCCATCTCTCCAGGATGGCTCGGGGACTGGCTCTCCTGCTTCCATCCCCTCCGGAATTTTATCCTGGAGCCCCAGTTTTGTAAGGAAGGTCACTCCATCTTCGAGGCGCCTTATAGTGTGGGCCTTTCCGTTCTGGACCACAAGAAGGCCAAAGGGGTACAGCCACCTATACCGGGTTCCTTCCTCCCTTAGGACTTTAGTGATTGGGGTCAACTGTTTTCTTTTTATTAGGGTGGTGGGAGAAATGTCTTGGTAAACGTGCATTTTATGACCTTCGAATTCCACTTCGTTTCTGGTCATTTGTCCAAATGCCTCTTTAATTCTGAAGAAGTGGAATCGGGCGATTATGTCACGTGGCGGGTCTCCAGGTTGGGGCCGCGCTCTCAACGCTCTGTGGCAGCGGTCGAGGTGTAGGTCTTGTTCTGCTCGGTCAGGCATTAGGTGCTGTAGCCATCTCCCCATAAATTCCTCAGGGTCTGTCTCTGTTTCTGGCACCCCTCTGACTGGTACATTATTCCATCGGTCACGGTTCTCGGCATCTTCCTGCCTGTCCATGAGCTCTCTGACCGACTCTTGTACCTGTGCCACCTGTTTATCTGTGCGATGGAGTGCTTTTGCTGTGGCGTCCATTTTCTTCTCTAGGGAGTCAGTCCTCTCCCCAATCCCACGTCTGCCCGTAGTGACGCTAGTTCCGACTGTAGACACCTCTTAATGTCCAGGCAGAATTCTTTCATGTCCCTCCTTCTCATTATTTGGTTGTCCCTCTGGTTCCTCTTTCTGTCCTCCCTGTCCTCCTCCTCCTCGGATTCAGAGCCGCTTCACGCCATGTTCTCCTGGCTCTTCGCGTGTGCAGAGTCCCCTTTTGCAAAATAGTCAGTGAGGACTGTTGATGTGCGCTTCGAACGGGTCCCCTTCGACATCCTGCTGTCTTGAGGCAGCTTTGAGTCAGTTTGTTTAATTATCGTGTTATGATGTTAACTTTTATTGATTTTGCCGCCGGCTGAAGACGGAGCAGATGGCTCAGACATCCATGCAGTTCAGCCGCCGCGCATGCGCCTCTGATATCTTTTCTAAAGCAGCTATGCAGAGGAAAGTTATTTCAAAGATCTCAGCATAAGAATACAGGATATGTACAAGAGAGGACACAGAATTGTACAGATCAAACACTGGTTATATACTTCGGGCATCAATTTATCACATAGCTCTTTCTGCTATCATGCCCATGGACAGACTAACAGTGTAAATTGCAGCCCCCAGTCACAACAGAGTAAGGTTTTTATTTTACTTGCTGTAATTATTACTGTAAAAGGTTCAAGAATTGCAAAATATTAGGGTTTTTTACTTTTTGTCTTTGAAATTCGTTTTGGGTCTAAAAATTACAAATCTTAGAAGAAAAAAAAGATATTTTTTTCTTGCAGCAATTATTACTGCAAAAGCTTCATGCATTGCAAAAGACGAGTTTTTTTTTTGTCTTTCAAATTAATTTTGGGCCTAACAAATTGTTCCATTTTTCTTTAAACTGTTTCTTGATGTTTTAAACTGTTTTGATAATTTCTATTAATTGGCAAAAAAAAAATTCCCTACCGTTCCAGATCACAAGATTTGAACTGCATTGAACTGGTGTGGCTTGCGCTGAAAGATCATCTAAGAAAGGTTGTGAAACCGGCCAACATGGAGGAACTAGTAAAAGGAATAAAGAGTTTCTGGAGAGACATACTGTAGTGCCGACGGTTATTCTAACACAAACCAGTGGCAATCGCCAAAAAGACCCAGGTACATGCTGGGTACATGCTGGGTCTAGTTTAAGGCAAGTTTAAGGCATTTCTGCATTGACTAATGGCCCATCAGATTAACAGCGGGGGTCCCTGGCAGTCCCATTCAAACTGAATGGGACTGCCAGGGACCCCTGCTGTGTTAATCCGATGGGTCATTAGCAATGCAGAAATGCCTTAATCTTGCCTTAAACTAACCAGGTTACACCCAGCATGTACCCAGCATGTAACCGGGCTAGTTTAAGGCAAGCTTTAGAATACTCGTTGTCTCGTCTGAACTCACTGTACAAAAATGCAACAACTACAGATGCAGCGGCCATTATTCGAACAATTCACAGAGCCATTTTCGTGTGCGCTGCTGTATTCCACACGGCATTAATGCTGCCAATAACACCAGGCACCCGTGTTTATCGCGGTTGCATTGTTTGAATTTAAGTATGGTACTGACAGGAAGCAGTTTAAATGTTAGCCTTACAGTAAAGTTAATCTTACGTTATCATTTCATGTCTGCGCTTATTCTCCCCTTTTTATATTTTATATACAGTATGTATTTATATTCGACATCTGTGTATTACCTACTATTCGAATAAAATGTACAGTAACTAACAGTGTTTTCATTTTGTGTGGATGTTAATACTGTAAATCAGTCAAGGCCTTAATTTATATATTTATTTAACTGGACAAAAAGAGGGATTCTGTGTTAGGTCACTTAAAACTGTCATATAAAAGTAAAATGTTAAGAGAGCGGGCACTAAATCACTTTGAGATATTTAAATTAGGGATTTTAATATTAGAAAAGGTATGTACAGTAAGTGCTAAAAATGTGTCAATTAGTACCTGTAAATGAGTAAATAAGAGATTAAGTAAACAAATTTAAATTATCACAATTAGTAAATTAGTACATCAAAATATAATTAAAATCAGAAGTGTGTTACATAGATTAGAACATTTTCAAATATAATTAATAAATATTGTTAATGTGTTTGTTAGTCAATATATATATAAATAAAGCCATGTGAAAAAGAAAGTACACCCTCTTTGAATTCCATGGTTTTACATATCAGGACATAATAACAATCATCTGTTCCTTAGCAGATCTTAAAATTAGGTAAATACAACCTCAAATGAACAACAACACATGACATATTACACTGTGTCATTATTTATTTAACAAAAATAAAGCCAAAATGGAGAAGCTATGTGTGAAAAACTAAGTACACGGTATGATTCAATAGCTTGTAGAACCATCTTTTGCAGCAATAACTTGAAGTAATCGTTTTCTGTATGACTTTATCAGTCTTCACATCGTTGTGGAGGAATTTTGGCCCTCTCTTCTTTACAAGGTTGCTTCAGTTCATTGAGGTTTGTGGGCATTTGTTTATGCACAGCTCTCTTAAGGTCCAGCCACAGCATTTAAATCGGGTTGAGGTCTGGACTTTGACTGGGCCATTGCAACACCATGATTCTTTTATTTTCAGCCATTCTGTTGTAGGTTTGCTGTTGTGCTTGGGATCATTGTCCTGTTGCATGACCCAATTTCGTCCAAGCTTTAGCTGTCGGACAGATGGCCTCACATTTCACTCTAGAATACTTTGGTATACAGAGGAATTCATGGTCGAATCAATGACTGCAAGGTTCCCAGGTCCTCTGGCTGCAAAAACAAGCCCAAATCATCACCCCTCCACCCCCGTGCTTGATAGTTGGTATGAGGTGTTTGTGCTGATATGCTGTGTTTGGTTTTCGTCCAACTTGGCGCTGTGCATTATGGCATTATGGCCAACCATCTTCACTTTGGTCTCGTCTGGACATTGTTCCAGAAGTCTTGTGGTTTGTTCAGATGCAACTTTGCAAACCTAAGCTGTGTGTTTTTTAAAGCAACATGATATCTTATCAACAGGGGATCTTTGTTTTCTTCTTGGCCATACACCTTTGAGGTTGCTAAAAGTTCTACACCCAGCATTACAACTCGATTGAGCACCGGACTCCACGGGGGTCACTCCCCATACTAACTATTCACTTTGGTCTCGTCTGGACATTGTTCCAGAAGTCTTGTGGTTTGGCGTGTACTGACTGATCCGTGTGGTTGATTTGAAGTGCTGATTGTTTAAAGTGTGTGCAGTTAGAACCAGAAGCAGTTTGAACAAGGAAGCGGTTAAACAAGGTATACTTTATTGAAGTACAGTTTACTGTTAGTACTTCTAAACGTCATAGTTGCTAGAATGAGCAGGATTGAAAATGCCACTCAATGCACATCTTGCCACATGTAGGTGCACTTGGAGCAGCAGTTCCAAGGAGCATACCGCTGTGAGAGGTGTGAGCGGGTGGTCTCTTTAGAATCAGAGATTGCTGATCTGAAGAGGCAACTTGCAATATTGGGGACATTGGCAATCTTGAAAGGGAATTAGACCTCACTGAGCAGGCCCTTGCTTCGACTAGTGATGCAGATGGTGGCGCTGTTAGTGAGGAGCATGTAGGTAGCTTGGTTGCCGTTAGTGAGGAGCAAGTAGGTAGCTGGGTGACAGTTAGAGGGGAAAGCAGTGGCAATAAGGAGAGGCAGGTCATTTCTGAGCTGACACATCCAAATAGATTTGCCATGTTGAGTGAAGATATTGGGAATATTGGGGCAGAAATGGCAAGGCGGGAGACTAATTCCTCTAGCAGCCAGGGGAATAGTTCCTTCAGCACAGTGGGGACTCAGGATGCTCAGATATAAAGAATGATTGTGGTGTTAGGGGACTCCATTATTAGGAAGGTAGATAGGGCAATCTGTTGTCATGACCGCATGAACTGAACAGTTTGCTGTCTCCCAGGTGCTCAGGTTCGGCACATTGCGGATCGGGTAGACAGATTGTTGGGGGGGGGGGGGCTTGGATTGACCCGGCGGTCTTGGTACACGTTGGCACCAATGACAAAGTTAGAGAAAGATGGAGGGTCCTAAAAAATGATTACAGGGATCTAGGCCAAAAGCTTAAGGCAAGGACCTCCAAGGTAGTATTTTCTGAAATACTACCAGTGCCATGCGCTACCGCAGGGAGACAGTCAGAGATCAGGGAGGTTAATGCATGGCTAAGAAAGTGGTGCAGGAAGGAGGGGTTTGGGTTTTTAGAGCACTGGGACTCCTTTTCTGAGAGGTGCCATCTATATTCTAGGGACGGATTGCACCTCAATGAAGAGGGATCTTCTGTGCTAGGGGGGAGAATGCTAAAAAGGTTAGAGGAGATTTTAAACTAGGATGGAGGGGGGAGGGGAATGAAACAGATAATGAACTAAATAGAGGAGGATACAAGGTGGTATATAGGTAGAATGGGGGCAAGTGCGAGTTTGACAAGCAATGAGACACCAATAGTGAATACAGATAATACTAGAAAACTTCTAAAGACTAAACCAAGTGGGCGCAGAAAGGAAGGAGCAGATAAGATAATAGTAAAGGTGGAAAAAAATTGAAATGCACGTTTGCTAATGCAAGAAGCCTGACAGATAAAATAGGGGAGCTTGAATGAATAGCTGCAAGGGATCAGTATATCATAGGCATTACTGAAACATGGTGGGATGAAACTCATGACTGGACAGTTAATTTAGAGGGTTACACTGGCGGCACACTTTATTAGAGTGCGGCCAGTTCCGCAAGCCGGGAGATTTCCCGGCTTGCTAGTGGCATCCCCACGGCGTTCCGCGCGTCACCGATGCGTGGTCACGCGTAATCGGGTGCCTGCGCCCCCTGCACGCGCGTCCAGGGCTCCCCGAGGGAGCCCTGGTGTCCCGCGATGTGGGTGACGGCGGCAGGGGGTTCCGGGGGACCCGGCGGACCCGGAGAGGAGAGGGGGAAGCCCCGATCGGCGGGCCTCTCCTCCGAGGCTTCGGCGCGCGCCCGGGACATCCCGGCGCGCGCCAGGTTACTGTCGCGGCTGAGACCGGGCAAATGCTCGAATAAACTCGGCCGCGACAGTATTCCCTTTTTCGGAAGGATCAAACAAATAGAAGGGGAGGTGGAGTATGTTTATATGTTAAACCGGATCTAAAACCTATTATAATGGATGATGTTTATGAAGGGAATGATGAAAATGTAGAGACTTTGTGGATAGAAATTAGCAGTGGAGGTAAAAGTATTAAGAAAATGTTTCTGGGAATATGCTATAAACCACCAAATATCTGTGAGATTGAGGAAGCTAAAATACTTTTGCAAATGGAGAAGGCATCAAAACTGGGTCATGTTTGCATAATGGGGGATTTTAATTATCCAGACATAGACTGGGGCAATGAGTATAGCGTAACAACAAAAGGGAACAGGTTTTTGGGGGTGCTTAAAGACAATTATATGAACCAAATTATTGAGGAACCAACCAGGTGAGGGCAGGTTCTGGATTTGGTCATATCAAACAATGTAGAAGTAATAACAAATATTCAAGTCCTGGAACATTTGGGTAACAGTGATCATAACATTGTCTCGTTTGAAATAAATTATCAAAAAACAGATTACTTGGGTTCAACAAAGACCTTCAACTTTGGAAAGGCAGATTTTAATAAACTGAGGTCTAATCTAGTAGTAATACAATGGGATGATGTTTTTGCAGGGAAAAATGTAGAAGATAAACGGGCAGTCTTTAAAACATTGATAGTAAAGCACACTTATCAGTGTATACCCTTCGGTAATAAGTATAAAAGAAATAAGTCAAAACCAATGTGGCTAAATAAACAGGTAGGGGAGGAAACCTTTCTATATATATATATATATATATATATTCAAACATTACACTTTCCCTATCCTTGCTGCCTGACAAATGTTTTTGCTATAAAGTAATCCTTGTGTAATAGATTACTTAACAAGAGACATGTCATATAAAGGTGACTCTGTTGATTGACACAGAATACTACCAACATCAGTCAAGACTTACTGCATATTTGTAGGAATAAAAATATATCTGTAGATTCTCGTAAAATGGAAATATTCAAATACATTGCATATGCAACATATGTTCTATAATTAATTTTCACATGACACCCTTATTAACAGTTTTAGTCCTACAAATGTAGAAGTACGCATGAATGACATGGACTGTCCTCTATGAATCAATGGTACTCATACATACTGTAGGGATGGGCTAATCTTTCTCCAACATTCAAATGTGTCCTTTCTTCCCTGCCACGGACATTTGTGGGTCTAAAATTTGACAAGAGAGACAGAGAACACGTGGAGAGAAACCTGGGCCCAAAAAGGAGCACACCTGAGATACCAGACAGATATGCTAATAGGAGATATTACAATATACTTTGCATTTTTTATTAGCCTGCATCCCAGTTTTCTTAGCTGTGTTTTTCTTTGAGCACAGGTGTCCCTCCCCATGTTGTTTGATGTGAGGTAATGTCATAGACTTTCGTAGATGGATGTATAACCTTTTTGCGAAGTGAAAATAATGGCGGTTTCAGGAGAATTCATCCACATATTTAACTGTCCTAGCCACCTACAAATATACATCTGCAATTTGAATTTTGTTAAAAAACCAGCAACGAAATTTGAGCTCAAATTTTGACACATTTACCTATTTCTACTCATATATTCATTAGAATACATTCATGTCTAGGAGCACTTGTCACTGTGACCCTTTCCCCCACCATCAAATAAATGTTCTATATTTGTGTAAAATATAAAAATAAAGTAAAAGCAGCACACTTAATCCACAGATAAAGTGTGGGGACTCCCCCTCTTCATCAATTTGTAATTCTGAGGGTAACCCCAATGACCATCAAAAGGAATAATAATGGAATAATCCCCCGCTACAGCATATAGCAAGCTTAGTGCAGTGTGAAAGCACTCTTTGCGATAATTAGAATTATGGGCTAGTTAGTTAACTCCTCAAAATCAAAATGGGGAATGACCCCCTATTGCTTTCTTGAGAGTTACCCTAAAAATACTACCAGGATCATCACAGGGGGTGAGAATGGAGCCGCTCTCTCATTTTGTGCACAGTGGGGGGATACCCCCAGCTCTCTTTGTGTCATCACTCCTATTCCTTTTAAACTGCAAGCTCCTTAAAGCCGTAACCTCATTAATTATTATTATTGTTAAATTATATTTTAAATATTTTGTATTTTATGTGTTGTTCTTGTCCTTACCCCCAGATTGTACTGTGTTATATATTTGTGCCATATAAATAAAAGATAAACATAATAATAAAATAAACAGCAACACCGGAATGTATTCTAAATGCTATATCGTACAAGGAAAAAAGAATCAATATTTAGGTTTGTCATTGGGGTCAATTCATTGGCTGAGGGTGACATTTCTATGTATTTTTTTTTATATAGGACATCTAATTTGTGCTTTTACATGTACTTCATTATACCATTTTTGTCAATTAAAGGTCTTTAGTATAATAGTTACTTCCAAATAAATTAAACAAGGCCAAGTAGAATTTT
Organism: Ascaphus truei; assembly: GCA_036426205.1. NCBI lineage: Eukaryota > Metazoa > Chordata > Amphibia > Anura > Ascaphidae > Ascaphus > Ascaphus truei. Next base: position 214,403,357 of record CM071568.1, on the reverse strand, counting down.
AAAAAGCTTTCCATGATTTGTTTGATTTATTTAAAATGTGTGGATAATCCGCACAATTTGACTATATGGTTCAATTTGCAAATAATTCAAACATCTGCACATGCAGTGCTTTTCATTTTCAAAATAGATGTCGCTGTAAGCACAAGCACTGAATCTTTCCTTTGGAGAAAGCAACATCAAAAAGAAAAAAAAAATATTTCAAAATGACTTGATGAGGAAGGCAAATTCAGCTGCTCAATCTATATTTCTCTAAATTGTGGATCTGTTTTTGAAAGACAGGAAATGTATCATTTTACAGTTTAGGCATTCTGTTGTGCTACTTAAAACTGTACATGGCGAACATTCTAAAAGGTGATGTTTAATAGTTGTATAATAAGTGTCTTCATGTTTCCTTTTCCTTTAAATGCAAACACATTATTCCTGTGCTTATACATTGGTTTAAAAAGTATTTAGCTACCATTTTGGAACACAATTATTTATATACTCCCCATTTTACTTAACATTAATTTCAATGATGGATTCCTATCCATTAATTCATGCAAACTAAAAACCTTAAGTGTGCATTCCCTCTTCTCACAAACAAAATGTTCTAACCTTCAAATGTTTGGTACTCTGATAGGGAATGAGAAGGAAACACGTAAAATAAACAATTTATCAACATGCATTTAGTTTTTCAGGGTCCCTGTTTAAAAGTGATTTTTTTTGTTTCTAGAGACAACTGTAAAAGTATTGCTTTAAGGATGTTTACATTTAGTAACAGATGTCAGTTGGATCGTTAAGCCCTATCGTCCTGTGATATTACAGAATCTTAGTGTAGAAACATATATAAGGGATGTATATTATTTATTTTGTAATGTGAAGAGAATGGTTCTCAAAGAAGTACATAGAGTAATTTATTTAAAAAGCAATGAGTATACTGTATAATCTTACTGGTTTTGCCTTCTTGTCAGGCCAGTCATTTTCCTTAATTGTTTTGTATATTTTAATTGTAGTTCAAATTTTACCTAAGACATCTACATACAGTAATTGTGGATAATGTAATTAACTAAAAGTTTAGCAATTGCTTGAATTGATTTAATGACGTATTACAAAGGCAAAAAATTTGATTTGTTAATACAGTTCCTATCTTTTAAAATGTAACCTCATTATGTTTTGCTTGATGTAAGACTATATTGATTTGCGTACATACCTATAACAGTTAATTAGACATGAAATTTAAAACTAATATTTAAATATATTTAAAGCATCTTAAATGTACCTATATGTGTGTTGCAGACTTGTTACACACATTTACGTGTAAAACATTACATATATAAATATTGTGATGTCTCCGTCACAGCGTAGGATCTTGTGTCCCAGATTAAGGCAGGAAATTTAGTATTTCTCTATATGAGGTTTATTTACAAGGATAAATAATACACTAACAGGCCCACCATCCCTTTAAGTAAAAACAAATCATAAAATGAACGCCTACTCCTCTTAGGAGACTAACTACACATGCAGCTTCAGCCCTTACTAACTGGATAGACAGCTAAGCTGGTTACCACCCCAAAACAGTATTGTAGATAAACATATCCAGCTTCTGCACACACCAATATAGTGTTTCTCATCTGTTATTCCAAAGTTATGGAGCAGACGTCCCAGCTTCAGCATGTTCCCACATCCTTCCTTCCTAAGGGAGCTCAGCTCCACGAGAGCTCAGAGAATTTCTCCTCTGTAAGTCCAATGTTAAGGATTGGCCATCCCCGCTTCTGCACAGTGTCACGTCTTTTCTTCCTAGGGGAGCTCAGCCCCACGAGAGCTCAGAGAATCTCTCCTCTGTAATTCCATTACTATGGATCGGACATTCCCTGCTTCAGCATGGTTTGTGTCCATCCTTCTACCTGGGACTAACAAACCAGGCAGTCCCAGGAGGCTCCGCGACCACCATCCAGCAGGCCTAGGGGACTGTGCCAGCTTTCACAGCTGGGGAGAACTCTTCTCTGTCCCCCTTCTCTGGGAACAGCAGTCTCTCTCCGTGTGTAGTCACTTTCTGACTTTTTAAACTCCATGAGCAATCAGGAGATCAATCTGCTCAATTAGTTTGCAGCTGCTGCTGGCTTCTCTGGGGGAATTAACTCTCTGTACGGTGGAAAGTCCCATAGCTGCCCTATTCTAGCACCTAGAAACAGATTTTGTATCACAATATAAATAAATATATATATATATATAATAAATTATATAAATATATATATATGACTGTACAAATGCAATTGCCCGCTCGCCACGGGCGACTGCATTTGGTCCACTGGCGTGTCTCTTAGCGGCGGCGGATGCAATGGCATGTTGCAGCGTTCTCCCGGCATTCTTCATCTAGTTCTTTCTTCCCCTCCATCTCCCGTCAAAATAGCTGCACGGCATTAAATGATACCGCTATGACGACGGGACGCTACATGGCGCCTGACTGCCATCCCGCACTGGTCTTTGAACTTTTTGTTCTACTTCTATCTAAGCTCTGTGCAGAAAAGTCCCACTGTGCCGTTTTTATGTGCTGCGCTGCATAGAAGAAAGCTATATATTATCCAACAAATATCTTCCTTTTGAGAAAGGAAAGATATACAGGGATATACAAAATAAGTAAACATGGGAAGGATGTTGATCCAGGGGGTAATCTGATTGCCAATTCTTGGAGTCAGTAAGGAATTTATAAGTTATCATTGGATGGCATTTCACCGGGGTTTTTTGTTTGCCTTCCTCTGGATTAATATACTGTAAATACAGATATAGGATAAAGGGGCTCATGCAGAGAGCATAGATAAGGAAATAGCGCCATCTTCTGGCGAAAAAACTAGCCAGAAATCCTTAAACTCGGGAGAAAATGGCGCAATTTTTAAAAGTGCTCTGAAAATTTTTCAGAGCTGTAAAACTCGCCAAACTCGTGGCGAGAACCTGAAACTCGCCATGCTAATATAGCATGGTATTCCAGAAGCTCCGAATCGCTGGAACACGCCAATATGTGCATTAGTATGGCGAGTTTCAAATAGCCAGGAAAAGTTGGCAATTTGCAGTTTTTTGCCGAAATGAGTTAACGACGTTCTCTGCATAACACCTTCACTAACGGCAAATCTGTGGCTATTTTACAGCCATTTTAAACTTTTTTAACGTTCCTCTCTGCATAAGCCCCAAAGTATCTGTCGTCTAAATTTGGCCTAGGTTAAACTTGATGGACGTAAATTTATTTTTCCAACCTCATCTACTATGTAACAAGGACTAATTGTAGGAAAGTATAAATGTAATACAATAACTAAACTGTTATGCCAAAAACAAAGGTTGTTATTAGTTCTTATTTGGAATTTATTCAATTTTTTTAATTGGGGCCGGGCTAGGTGGGGAGTAGCTTTTTTGGTTCGGCGAGTAGCTTTTTGGGTAATTTGGGTAATTTGTCAAACTACTGGTAGATATATATTTATATAAATAAATATAAAAGACTCATTCATCAAACTGATGGAATGGAAGAAAGCATACAGCACAACAGGGTTTGGTCAATCAATTACATGTATTGAAGTGTATGGTCTTCTGCATTATTTTCTTATGGTACAGTATGTGCATGCACCAGCATTACGGCATTTTTTATTTAAAAAAAGCTCACAATTGGCAAATGCACGTGTCATAAATAGTATATAAAAAATGAAACCTCACCAAAGGGAAGGAGACACAGCAATACAGGTAAATGAAAAAAAAAATGGTATTTAATCAATTTCCGCAGGTATCCGTGTTTACAGAGCCATCTCAGGGCCCCTTTATCAGGGAGATGCAGGGAGATGAATATAATACATATATATTACCACTCCAAGTTTAAGTCGCAGGACGAAACGCGTAGGAGTGGGAGCGCTGGGCTGGAAGCCTGGACCATTCTCCCCTTGGAGAACACGTAATTATACCTCAGAACACTGTTGCTTTGTATTGGGACTTTTAGCATCTACATTAATTATTCCAGTGAGGTTTCTATTGGACTTACACCATCACACGATATCAACTGTGTCCACCCCTGTTTATTTTTGTTTGGTTTGCTGATTGCCTATCTGCCATTGTTTACAGCCTGAGAGGATTATTAATACACAGCTCCCTCTCAACTTTGGGACTTGATCTTATCTCGCTGATACAGGTGTAACAGTGTTTCCCCACCCCCCCCAATCTCACATTAGCCCCTTACGTGAGGAAACTGCCCCATGTACATGTAATATAGTGTGGTGCAACTGCTGGCTTATAGAACTCCTGAGTCTTCCGTGGTGATATGGGGAAATACATCAGGACTGGCTCATGAGGTAATGCTGAGAACTACTCACTTCTGGTACAGTGCCTCCATCTCTTCCAGGTCCCCACGACAGCAGGGAGGAGTCTCTGAAAGCTTCTCCCTGAATGACTCCACTCTCAGACAAAAAGGTTCTTTCATGTTGGACATTCTTTATTAACATCTTTAGTGGCAGACTGCCCAACATTGCGGCCTGTCTCTAGCTGCTCATCATAAAGGTTGCCCACCTCAAGGAAGTCCCCGACACCACTTCTAGTCAGGGCCCTAGAAGCTGTCCTTGCTCTTCCCTTACTCTCTAATAGAGTAAGGGGAATAGTCTGCCCACCCCTCCCCTAGGAGAGGGCCACAATCCTTGCCAGAGCCCTGGCAGTGTGTTGGGTCAGATCGTCTCATTCAGGTGGGATGAGACACTCACACACACTAAATTCAGGCAGTGTTACATACTATATAGCTCCAGTAGACATCACTCCTGTGTCAATGTAATTGGACACAGAGCATGATGTCACTTCCTTCACTACACAATACACATCACAAGGGATGAGGGCAAACCTCATGATTACTCCTGGCAAACCTGCCCTTTTAACAGGGATTATTCCACAGGAGGAGAGAGGCATGTAACCACAAAATTACACAGGGCTACAATCTCCCTCTGGTGGATCCAATGGTCCCCACTTGGTCCTAAATTTGCGGGGCCTTCCTTCAAACAGGCAACTGCAAAACATACAGGAAACAACAGTATCATCAATACAAAAATACATTGGCACACACCATACATAATTCAACATAATGCCTAATCACCATAACTGCATTACTGTATTCAGAACCATCATATTACTAAAGATAGTGTACTACTAGGATTACTCCCTAGGAGAATCCAAACTTCAATAGTAATGTCTGGGGTCAGGCTTCTTTACCTCTCACCCGTTGTGATTAATAATTGTAATACTGTATGATCTGGGCGGCCCATTTTCTGGTCTATACTCCATCTTATGCATGTAAATGTTGCACCCTACACTCCAAAACCCTCATCAGATAACATATCCTTGCCTCTGTGCGATATTCAGAGTAACTAGACTTGGACTTGAGGTAGTCCTCCTTCCCTTTAGCCAGGTACCCCGATTGTCCTCTATCTCCAGCATTAGAGGCTCGGGAACATAAGGATACTCCAATCCATGAGATTGCTTATATCTCGCTACTATTGCCCTCATCAGCCTCTTATTCCCTGCTTTGCCTGGCAGTGCCCATGACAGTGGTTCTTCAGGGTCAATGGGATCATATAGTATAGAGGACCCCTTTGGAATGACTATTCCCTTCTGGATTTCATCCCACCTCCTTACTAACTCCTCGTGGCTTTCCTCAGCCGAGTATTCACCCACATCGCACCAGTGATCAACTACATCTCCTCGCATTAAGATGAATCTGGTGCGGTCCAACCACTCAGAATACCCCTCATACAACGGAGCCCACCACTTGGTGCTCTGCTCCGAGGACTGCTTCTTCACTGCTAACTCATTCTCAGGCCCCTCAGTCTCTCCACCAGAAGAGACACCAGATGTAGTATTTGAATGGGTGGCAGTCCCATAACGTTTTGGCCTTCCCCATACAATATGGGTATAATTTGTGGGATTCATTTTCGGGGGTGTCACAGCAGGTACTACTTCCCTCCCCGACCCCTCATCAGACGTAAAACAGTCCCGCCAGTCCATGGCCGACCCAAGCCATTCCTCTGACGTGTCCCGTGACTCCCCAGACCACACTTGGCTCGATCGGGACCCCGAGGGAGACGTGACAGGGGCAGGGATAGGGGCAGTGGCCTTGGACAGAGGGAATGGGGAAGTGTTCTTACGTTGCGGCAGTGTAATTAACAACTTGGCTATGCCACGACCCGTTGTGACTTTGGGCAGAGCAGGCTCACCAATCATCTTATTGCCCCGATTCTTCACCGCTTGCCGATAACTGTCCATTTCTTCCTGGGACAGACTGGTACTGATCAGCTGCGATGACAGATGATCCCGGTCGGCTCCGCTGTGGCTACCGGAAGTGACGTCATCATTCTCTCGTGAGGGCGTGCCATCTTGGGTGGGGTCCCCCACCTGAACTTCCTCCTCCATCTTGATATCCAGTGCCGGATATTCGACGTCGCCCCTCAGCTCCAATTGGGCCTTTGTCGGCCTTTCTCTTCGTCCGCCTCCATCGGAGCCTGTGGGTGGTAAGAGGGTATCTCACCACTCCGCTGGCTTGCGATGGGATCCTCTTCCTCCGAAATGCTGGGAGTCGCCACAGCCGTGGGACTCTTCCGCTGCTCTGGTCGCACCAGCGCGTGCTGTCGGGGAATTTATATAATCAACAGCTCGAGATCACTGGTAAGTAACTCTTCCTTCTTTTCAGCACCGCTGTAGTGGCCCGCCGGTAGCGCATCATCCCCAATGCATGGCTTCTGTCCTCATTGTCTGACGAAGCGGATGCCGAGGATGGTAAGGGTACCTACGCAGGGGACCGACAGCGAGGTTCCAGGTTCTCGCTGCGGTTGCAGGCCTCAGCGCAATCCTTCTTGGGCACCATCATTAGTAGTGATCCCCACTCTCCTTGTTTGACCTCCTCTTTCTTGATTTTTGGCAAGGCCCCAGCCGTCAGCATGGCTGTATCTCCTCCTGCCTCCGCGTACCCAGGCACGAACGGCTCCACGGCCCACAAGTAGTGGATGCCGCATTGAGGGCATCTCGCCGTCGTACTTGCTTCTCCGCCCGGTAGTCTACACTGCATACATAGACACCGTAGAATCTCTTGATCACTCGTCTTCACTACCAGGAAGCCTCCTGGAAGTTGGTAGGGGTGTATGTCAAAGTCCGCCATAGCACAGCTATTAGATGCACTGGTAAAGGGAGACACACGGCACAACAGTCTCTCTTGCTCACCAGCTCTTCGCAACTGAGGGACAGGAAGCGCACATCCAGCTCCTCCCTCAGTCAGTTCAGACTTCCATTGGCAGAGGCAGGGACCCCTCCCTCTGGTGGAGATTAGAGGAGGGTCCCACAGCTTCCCGTCATGACCCAGAATCGTCTCTGAGCCTGTCACATCCCAGGAGGGTGCAGCCACGGCTTTCGCGCCACTTCCCCGATCAAGGTGGGGTTCTCTTTTTCGCGCCACTCCCGGCCAAGTTCCGGCAAAATCATTTTCTGTACACAGCCCACGCGGTCTCCCAGGGAAGCGGGTGGTGCCATTTTGGATCGCTCTGCAATCCAGACTAACAGCAGTTGTGACTTGAGTAGTAATCACCGTCTGGCAATCAGATACTCCATCTGCCTTCTCACACATAATTGCAATGTCCTCACAGCTATTCTCCTGGGTTGCACCCCGGGAATTCAGGCAGGACAATAAAGGCAAGGCCACAGCTTTCGCGCCACTCCACAGCCTACTCAGTATAGGCGTCTCCGCACACGGTTCCTCCGCTGTCCACACAGCACGTGCGCTTCCCATCTCTGGCGCGAACCGCAATTTCGGGCTCTCCGCACCACGCGGGACTTCATCACTTATAGTCGCCATCTTTACTTTTTCTCTGCAATCGCACATGGTGCTCCTCTGCTGGGCAGTCGCCATTTTGATGCAACAAAGTATGCCAGTGCACATCTACATGTATCGCAAGTGTGTCTTACTCAGTTGTGTTGCACTACCTCAGGCTAGGCTAAACTCTTTCTGGTGTATGCTGTACATGGTTTCAGTCCAGTATACGTGCTCTGTGGTTAGTAGACTGGTTACTGGCTAGAAGTACTCTGGGCTTCTCCATGCAGTACCTAGGGCGTCACCTACTGTTGGCTACACCTAGCGCAGACCCTCCCAGGAGTTTCTGACCCACGTTAACCAGGCTACCCCCTAAGGCATCCTACGACTAGCTGCCTCAAGGTGACTAGAACAGCAATAGCCCTGTCTCCAGATCTACTTCACACCATACAGGGGCATCTAGGGTGTGCTTTGCGAGCAGACATTCTACCCCTGACTACCCCTAGGCTCCCTTCACTCCGCAGCACTTTCCTGGTAGCATACATATTCCTACATTAGTTCGCCTACCTAAAAGCCTGTCCTGATGATATCGGAAGCGCCTCCAAAAATGTAACAGTGTTTCCCCCCCCCCCCCCAATCTCACATTGGCCCCTTACGTGAGGTTACATGTAATGTAGTGTAGTGCACCTGTTGGCTTATAGAACTCCTGAGTCTTCCGTGGTGATATGGGGAAATACATCAGGACTGGCTCATGAGGTAATGCTGAGAACTACTCACTTCTGGTACAGCGCCTCCATCTCTTCCAGGTCCTCAGCAGGGAGGAGTCTCTGAAAGAGAACCTCTGGGTGCAGCTTCTCCCTGAATGACTCCACTCTCAGGCAAGAAGGTTCTTTCATGGACATTCTTTATTAACATCTTTAGTGGCAGACTGCCCATCATTGCGGCCCGTCTCTAGCCGCTCATCATAAAGGTTGCCCACCTCAAGGAATTCCCTAGACACCACTCCTAGTCAGGGCCCTAGAAGCTGTCCTTTCTCTTCCCTTGCTCTCTAATAGAGTAAGGGGAATAGTCTGCCCACCTCTCCCCTAGGGGAGGGCCACAATCCTTATCAGAGCCCTGGCAGTGTGTTGGGTCAGACAGTCTCATTCAGGTGGGATGAGACACTCACACACACTAAATTCAGGCAGTGTTGCATACTATATAGCTCCAGTAGGCACCACCCGTGTCACTGTAATTGGACACAGAGCATGATGTCACTTCCTTCACTACACAATACATATCACAAGGGATGAGGGCAAACCTCATGATTACTCCTGGCAAACCTGCCCTTTTAACAGGTATTATTGCACAGGAGGAGAGAGGCATGTAACCCCCAAATTACACAGGGCTTCACAGGCTTCACATTGAGTAATGTATATCTTTTTATAGGCAGCTGGTCCATCCATATGCTGAGTTTAATTTGCATTCTTTTCACTACTCAGCACATTTCTCTTTATTATTGTGTGATCCTGTGTTATTTGTGTGCACTTTTTGGTCATCCATTTGCCTCACTGTGTGCGCAGGTGCTTTCCCATTGTTGTGTTAATAGACACTAGCGGCAATAGTGTTAGTCCACTAGTCCTCAGCTCCAGTGTTTTCTGTAGTGCTCGTGTCAGGGGTCCATGCCATATTTGAATTATTCTGCACTATTTTTTATGTTTATGTGTCATTCAATAAAATTGTATTTTCTATCCTGGTACACTTGAGTGCTCTCAGCGGGCTTCTTTTCTCTTGGTTTATATATATATATATATATATATATATATATATATAGATGACGAGTGTATCAAGAGAGGTACACAAAAAGAGTCCCTTTGTAGGCGCACCGCAGACCATTATAGAATAAATGTGGTCAGGGGAAAAAAAGGGTGTTTTAACAAAATAATAAATATTTTAATCAAATTGGTGATTGTGTAATAAAAATAGCAAATATTAAAGGATGGTATTTACTATGTTAAAAGACACTCATTGTGTCACAAACGTGGGTCCAGGGGAACTACTCTGGGCCCGTCAGCAGATATAGCCTGTGTTAATTCACTGTAATGCCTTAGATGTTAAGCATATATCAATTGTATCCCAGTATATGTCCTAAGGTGGATGTTAATCACTCTAACTGTGACACCTAGTGGTTCTGGGATATTTCGTACCCAATGCCTACAGCATCATTTAAATATGCCTCTATATTCTGATGTTACCACTAACAGTATGTGGCCTCACGAGTATGTGCACGGTTAGGATCCACCGTGTACGTATCAACAGTGTGTGGAGGGTCCTCGGCTACTGAGTCAGCCTGGCTTGGTAAGTGTCGCTCTGGTGCAAATAGAGAGATACACCAACAGTATGTAGCTACCTAAATTTGGTCATATGTATAGTATCTCAGCAATTATGGGGTTAATACCCACTATACCTATGGAGGTATTGTTCCGTGTATTCCTACTGGGCACATAGACACACTGTGGTTTAGAGCTAGTATCAAGCTTGTTACTTGGTTCTATGATGTCTATATTCACTTTAGTGTGTATGGCTACACTTGAAATCAAGCTGTGGTGATCTATTGCAAGAGCTATTGTTGTTATGCCAAATTCGGCTGCCGTGTTTGCCGTGTCGCCCCTCGCGCCCCTGAATTCTTGTCCCGTAGACCCCGTGTACATATACTTGAATCTCGGGGAATACTGTATGCAGTTTGTGTTATTGGAAACGGCACAGTTTAAGGTGAGTCTGCAGTGTCCATAGCTGATTCAATAAAGTAATGCTATGTTTAGTCAGCAAACCTGGTGGTATGTTATCCATGCAGTCATGGTTATATTGTTATGACAATCAGTGAAGCTCCGCATTTGTAATAGTAGCGGGAGGCAGTCCCACAGTGTGCCGGTTTGTCAGGTGATATTGTTATTGTTTGGGGATCAGAGGCACATAGAAGCTAGAGAGGGGCAGACTTTCCGTTTGTGGTTTGGGAAAGTGTATATCTGTTTGTGGCACAGCCCTGCTAAAAACAGAGCTAACACCTCTTTAAATGGGTGTATCAGATCGGAGGTCCATGTAAGAGACTAGAGGCTGGTATTACAACGTTTGTAATGCAACAGTGAAAACATAGAGCTAAGTTCTAATCTGCTGTAGAAATTTTTAATCAATTATATCGGCAGAGACCCGACATGCTGCATGTTTCGTCGCTTACTTGCGACTTCTTCCACTCCCTAGGCAGCACGCACCAACCAACAAGGGGTTTATGAGCGAGGGTTCTATCCATAGCTATCTATATATATATATATACATGCACACAGAAATGCAACCAACGTTACTCTAATCTGTGGTGTGCTCCTGCAGCAAATTGTGCAATAGTCCGTGCCCTTCCCACACAAGACGACTGATTGTAAACAATGGCAAACTTCTCCCGCTTGTGCATTGTATTTATCCTGCTGTAGCATACCACAATGCGGTTAGATGAATATAACTGAAACTACCAAAAACCGAGCTTAAGGTTTAAAGTCAGCCGGATAACCCGACGTACGTTTCGTCGCTTCCGGGAAGAAGTCGCCGCTTTTTTACCGACGAAATGTAAGTCGGGTTAGCCGTCTGATTTTAAACCTTAAGCTCGTTTTGGTAGTGAGTTTCAGTTATATTCATCTAACCGCATCATTAGACATATATAGTTGCTTCCAGGAGTGCCTGTTCGGGAGTATGAACGTTATTACGATGCTGCAAGAGCAAAATATGGCTCGCATCTAACTGTCAAGGCAGGCACCGGAGCACACTCTCACTATACAACACTTACCTCTGTATATGGGCCCTACTATGTAACATGGTCTCAAACATTTCAATTGAGACGGATATCGTGGTATCATTTTGGGCACTCGAGCGTTTATGTCCATTATGATGTACGTATACCACACATTACCACATTATGTACTGTGGGAATAGCTCTTTGGAGCTTTGGTGTGCTACTGTAAATGAGATCATATACGGTATAAGGGTAAACATGGTGTACACCTAGCTTATGAGCTGGGGACCAGATATCACTCTTTAAAACACTGTGTAATGCATAAGGGTTCTGTTATATAATTACCTAGTAACACAGCGGTGGTCCACCCATAAGCTATACTTTGGACACTGGTATATTCATCTATACCAGGATCTGCCTATTACAGATGGCCGAACGGGCATTATACTAAGATATGGGAATAAATATTGTTATGTCCCAAAAACCTTTGGTCCGAAGCTGGTGATCTTACTTTACAACAGAGATAATAAAGATTAAACATCTCTTATGAGATTATAGGACTATCAATTACATTTGTGTTATAAACAGATAGATAGAGTGTGCAGGACATATTCACAAAGATTTAGAGATTACTCTAAAAACCCAATAGAGAATTACTACGGATTTATGTCCATTCTATACATGATATACTATTATCTTTTGATGTGACCTACTTTACTCACTACTTTTAGATTAACATCTACTGTACTTCTAGATGTTATTGAAGTTTTTTAAATTCACTATAGAAATATTAATAAAGATTATTTTAATAGTAAGTGTACAACCCTGACAAAACCAATAATTATACTATAAATATTTGGTCTGTGGTGTGCCTTATAAAGGGATTCTTTGTGTGGATCGTGCGCCTTTGACACGATCTATCTACCAATTTATTAATTTATCAATATATTATACACTTGCACTTAGCATTTATATATGCTTTATCTCTTCACATTTGTATTTACATTTGGATATTATTATCACTGAGGCGCTACATATATATAGTCAGATAAGGTAGTTGGCACTCCAATAGGTGCTGGTAAGCCCCAGGTGCACGTCCCATATAGAGAAGGTAGTTATATGTTACCGTTCCAAGGATTGGTAAACAAGAGACAGCACTCAATGTTGAAAATCAAAGTGTATTAGTGAAAGCAAAAATACATCCAGAAACTCAACGTTTCGGTCCTACAGAATGGGACCTTCCTCGGGGGATACCTCCTTGGAACGGTAACGTATAACTATATATATATATATATATACAGTGTTCGACAATCCTATACATTTACACGCCTGGGGCGTGTGCATTTAACCCCCGGGCGAGTAAATATTGGCCCAAGCAGCACACGTGTGTTTTTTTAAATTTTCCCTGCTTGCGCTGAAATTTCCCTGCTCGAGCTGGCTGAAAAAAAAAAACTCCCCCTACCTGACAGCTGATTGGCGCGCGCTCCAGGCTTTGTGGGCGCGCGGCCAGGCTCTATATGAGCCCGCCCCCAACGAGCAGCCATTCTTTTCCCATGGAGGATGGAGGACACAGTAAGTATTATCTGTGCCTTCCCCCACCTCCATCCCCTCCCCGGCGCTCCTGCTGCCCGCAGTTATGGAAATGGTAGCGGGGCTGCCCCCTCATGTCCCCGCTTCCCCCCCCTGCTTCCCCCCAGTCCCGTGTTAGAGAGCGCGGCGGGTGATGGTAGCGGGGATGCCCCCTCATGTCCCCGCTTCCCCCCCCCCGCTACCCCCCGGTCCCGTGTTAGAGAGCGCGGCGGGTGATGGGAGCGGGGACGTTCTCTCTCTCTCCTCATCCCGCCAGGGGGGGGGTCTCTCTCCAAACCTCATCCTCCGCCCCCCCGCTACCTCCCCTACCGTCCTCACGGGGGGGGGTCTCTAACTCCTATCACGCGTCTACTCATTCTCTCCATACTCTCTCATCCTCTCTCCACCGCTCTCCAGAGTTCTTCCCTCGGGGTCCTCGGTCACCCCTCCTCCCCCATCCTACTGGCGGTCTCGTCCCCTCCGGTCGTCCTCCCCCTCTCTGTATCTGGAGATCTATTTACCCTATATCTTAACTGTCCTATACTACATACAAACCCAAAATACTTATACTACTGCTTTCTTCCAGATCTGACTCAAGCTTCCACGGAAGACATCGGAATCCCCCCTAACCCAGAAGACAGTTAGGAAACACCTCCCCTCCAACTTATAACATTGCGGAAGGGTGAGGTACCTGGACATTGAGGGATCTGCGGATCAGGTAAGATCCCAGGCGGATTGCTGCATTAGATATTGTGAAAGGGGGGGATGTCCAGACACTGGTTTAAGGAGTTCAGGAAAATAGTCATTCATCTGTGCTTTTATTTCTAGATCCGACATTTACACACTTACAACACAACACCCACACACACACACACACACACACACACACACACACACACACATACACACACGTAACAAGGACTAATTGTAGTATAATATAATAAATACATTTGTCAAAAACAAATGTTGTTCTGACTAAGAATTTATTAAATGTATTTTATTTATATATTTTATTTTAAAGCGGGGTTGGGGGCGGGGTTGGGGGCGGGACTAGGGGCAGGTTGGGGGCAGGACTAGGTGGCGAGTAGATTTTTTGGTTGGGCGAGTAGATTTTTGGGTGATTTGTCGAACACTGTATATATATATATATATAGTTATATATTTTTTTTATATATATATATTTTTTTTTTATTATTTACATTGACAAGACAGTAGTCTGTTCAAAACAACTGCATGCAAGCCAAGAAAAAAAATCTTCTGTGCAGGGCAAACCATTCATTCTCTAATAAATCACTAATGTGCTGGTTAAAGAAAGGAGCATTGACTTCTGTATTAAAGAGAAAATCAAAACTTTTGGTTCTATTATAGCTTTTCATTTCAAAACACTAGAAAATGAATTTACTCAAAATGTTGTCAAATATTATTATGACTGGCCCTGTTACAGAGCATGGTGTGGGCCTGCTGAATGAGATCTAAGCCCCTAATAAAAAGTGTTTAGATTGAATATGCCCTGACTTACTCATATCTGTGCCGTTGTGTGGTTGTGGGGATCAGTGTTTTTCAATCAGCGTTCCTAGGGCATCCCTAAAGGGTTCCCTGCAATTTTCAGGTCATTTGAAAATGGTACCAAATACAGAAGAAATTACAATGCATCTGATCTCAGTCACCCTATTAGAGAGAAAAAATGGGAGTAGTACCCCCAAACTGATGCTGCAATACTGCGATGCCAATGCAATATAAAACAATCAATAGAAAAACCTGTATGTATAAGAAATAAGCAAGTGGCTCCTCCTGCATAGCCAATAGAGGTGCAAAGCCGGTCAGCCACCACCTCACCTGGACTCCGTCGGAATGGCCCTCAAGCTTCCTTGCTGGTAGTCTCCCCTGACCGAGCTGTATCCGAGGGAGCCAACCTCCCACCTCGGCACTGTATCCGAGGGAGCCGAATCTCCCACCTCTGAGCTGTATCCAAGGGAGCCGAACCTCCCACCTGGGACCGCAGGGATGGCAACCCGGGATACCGAAACAAGGTAAGGGTAGAGGCCTGTAAACCAGAGCCTCCAGCTGTCTCACCGGGTGCCTGCAAATCCTCCCGCGTCGATGTTGCCAGGTATCGTGCAGGGGGTGGCGGCTGAAGGGTAACCGGCAGACGTCCACACCTCCTCGATGGTCGTCTCCGTCAGATCTCTTCTCTTGCTGGTGTACAGGTGGGTGGAAGGAGTCCCGTCTCTGCACTGGCTACACGGGAACCACTATGCAGCTCTGGAGGAAATCCTCCGGGTGGAGCAGCTGCTATGTGAAAAATAGACCGGAAGGGCGTGCTACCATACCAATAATAGATAAGGGAAAAACGGGAGTGAAGGTAGAGCACTGCAATAGCAAAAAGGGCTGGAGGCAAAAAATGAAAATAAACTATTTATTGAGCATATACGACATATGGACAGACACACAATTTAAAAAAACTCTGACTCGTTTCCCGCCGTGGAGGCGCTTTATCACGACGGAAACGCTCAGAGTTTTTTTAATTGTGTGTCTGTCCATATGCGTATATGCCCAATAAATAGTTTATTTTCATTTTTGCCTCCAACCTTTTTTGCTATTGCATTCTCTACCTTCACTCCCGTTTTGCCCTAATAGAGAGAGTTGGGGTTCCTTACAATGCATATGATCTCAGACGCGCTATTAGAGAGGGTTGGAGTTCTTAACAATGTATCTGATCTCAAACGCGCTATTAGAGAGGGTTGGAGTTCTTAACAATGCATCTGATCTCAGACGTGCTATTATAGAGGGTTGAGAATCCTTACAATGCATCTGATCTCAGGCTCGCTGTTAGAGAGGGTTTGGGTTCCGCAGAATTTCACATACGTAGGTTCCTTAACCAAAAGAGGGTGAAACCACTGGCTTGGATCATCAGATTCAATGTCAGGCAGGCAAAGTATGCATGGTACACTATAACAAGTACGCACTTCACTTTGCAATTAGCCCCATTGAAAATAGAACCTAGTAATAAATCTGGATTTGATGCATTACTTACAGTATATACTGAATTTACATTAATAACTGCTCCAATTTACCTAAGTGTGTGTGGTGATATCAGTTAATTTGAGTTATTTATCTTATCAACTTTCCTTGAATGCATTTTCCATTTGAGCAATGCAGGCAATGATTTTAAACTTTGCATGTCATGATCATGAATAGAAGAAATGTACTGCTAACAAATGAGAAACAGGTTGATAAGATTTCTAAAAGCCTACGCTTATCTTAACAGGATATTACCACACCTCTAAAGGAGCCAGTGAAGGCAAAAAAAATCCGTTTGTAGTACTCTTAGAACTGGTCACATGCACTGCAAGGGCATCACAAGGAGGAGTCAGATTACAGTAGGAATGGGCAGTGCAGCATGCAGCCAGAGTAAATGCTAAATCAGACAGGGATTGTATCAGGGATAAGACTGCCTGTACTGCAAAGCACTCATCCTGAAGAGAAGACCCAGTGAATGTGATCACTGTTGCAATGCTGGAAAATGTTCCTCCTACTGTAGAATGAAAGAGCCTTGTTTTACATGTCAGGCTTGTGCGGGAGCTAATGCAGAATAGACAGCAGCTGGCTTGTGATTGGAATGAAAAACATAATGTATTTTGGTAAGTGTTGTCTTTGATTATTCTTTAACTTAAACATGCTCAGTGATAGAAATTGTTTTGACAAGGGGGTGAGCATTGACCTACTATTGAACAGTGTTTTTGTTTTTCTTATTGTTCTTTAGTATGTGCGTTGATCTCTGTAATGGTTTAATGTAGCTGATATTCACAGAGGGTCAGGGTTCCTAAGGGCTGTCTAAATGAACTTGTGTTTGGGCTACATATTGTTTTATGTTACAGCAGAACAGAAAGTTAGGAACGAAGTTAACGCTATAACAATCCCATAGTAAAGATTTTAAATTGGAGGGTAATACAATTGCTTTTTTTTGTTAGAAGGTGTTGAAATGGAAATCTGAAAAAGGGGAACATTTTCTAATTCCTAATGCTGTGTTTGAGAGGAACCCTGCGCCTAGCAGATTCCCACTTATTATTATGACTCAAGCAGACAAGCAGAAAGAGCTATAAAATACGCTGAGAAATATGATAACCCTTTAGAGATCTCAAAGCTATTTAATAACGTGTGTGTGTAGTTTGGTTTTATTTTTGCTCTGAAAACGTCCACTAAACTCAGCAATACCTGCCTGTAGACTGTATGCAACTGAAACATGTTTTAGTTGTGTACAGTGCAAAGCAGTGTCTCCTACAGTACTACAGTACTGTATTGTACGAGGCATTGTACTGTTAAGATGTATTAGTTTAGTTTACAAATGGTAAAAGGTAAGTATATACAGTATGTATTATGTACATCATATATCTGAGCAAATTCACTACCTTGAGCATACATTAATACCATTTTAAGATGAAAACCCACACAAACAAGAATGGAGACAATATTTTGGGGAGTCAAATATGTTTATAGAAAATATAGTAATTATTATGGAAATGTTCCTACTGTCATTATATACAGTTCCTTTATCAAATCACATTATATCAATTTAATAGTTACAAAACTTTAAGAAAACTTTGTCAATAATCATATACTTCTTTCATATATATTATATATTGAAGTTGTGTTTCCTATGCACTGAGTGGGACTGAACAATGCTTAATGTTTTAAATAAATTGTTAATCGCATGTTTTGACTCATTAAGCAACATGTGTTTTAGGTGTTTTTTTAAATGGGATCGTTTGGATTAAAATTATTAAACTGTTTGATGCTGGTACCAGTTTGTGACGCTTTGATGGTCATCTGTCATACATTTAGGAAGGAGGGTTTAAAGTCTTGATCTCAAAAATGAGACTGTTGAGTACCACTGATAAGGTGAAGTTACTGTACATAATGAGGGAATCTTCTCTGGTAACACTTCTTCTATGCAGAAGATATTGGTTTTGTACTGATTAGAAATAGAGGAACTGGATTAATGACACAAAAAGTCAGGAATGTTGCCATATGTTTAACACGTTTTGAAGTAATACACTCTGAATGTGCATTATCATTTGTTCATGTAACTACTGCATCAATTTCATAATGTATGTTATTGGTAGCAAAAGTTACTGGGAATGCCAAATTCATAATATAGATGAAACAGTTTAAATGCATTGTTTTTTTTAGATAATTCCTGCACATCTGTAAGGATAATATAAATGCCTTTTGTCATGCATTGCAATATCAAATGAACCGTAAGTTTATGCACAGTATGATTATGCATGGGGAATTTTCTAAAGTTGCAGTACTTCACATGTACAGTAATATGCTTTTCTTGTAAGTGATCTAAAGTGAACAGCTGCAACAATAGGCATATGCTGACACGTACAACCAATAACAATGATAGAACTTGTGATATATTAAAGCATCTATACTAATAGAAACGACATTTCTGTTGAATGTACAATATGCTGTCTGTTCTTGCAGAAATTACTCGATTGCAATGTAATTCACTTCACTGTTATATATTTTTCTCGCCAAATTTACTTTCTAGTTCTGTGCTTTACTAAATCAAGTAAAATAGCTTACTTGGGGCATAGAGCAGAATAGCAAGACAAGGTTGTGCACAGTACAAGCAACATTTACTGAGAAAAACAAAATCATTTGCAGTGAAACCCAAACTAGTTCCTTGAAAACATATTTGTAATGCAATTGTGTTAATTCCGTTGCAGTATGTGAGCTACTGAAGGGCAAATGAAGGATGACTTGAAGCATTTATCCCTTTGCTATTTGATTCTGCTGTTCTGTATCAAAATCCTACATCACCTACAAAGCCTCTTATACTAACCACCATACTACTTTTTACATGCTTAATTGTCAACATTCACAGAAATGATTTTTTTTATGAATTTTATAAAGCATTAGAATGCATATTCTAAAATGCTGGTTTATAACATAATGGAAGACAAATGTTAATCTTGCATTAAACCAATGGTGTAAGGTCCATCAGTAAATGTCACACAAAAATTCCAGTGCCCCAAATAATGATAATTCAGCTTTATTTTACTTTCCTTTTGATTCATGAATCCAGATTTTTTTCCCATTAAAATAGGTAGATTACCTGAACTTAATGTTTCTTCTGCAGTGCTCTATTGCAAAAGTAGTCATGTCTCAATAGCTTGCAAACAGCTACATTGTAATTCTTCTCACCATTTCATCACTTATCTGATGAAGATCCCTCTGCAGTCTTGAAAGCTTATGCACAAGGCAACCTTGTATGGTTGATATGCTGGTCCATTAAAATGTATCACAACCTACAAAGTATCTTACTCTTTCTTTGGCCAATACGGCTACTAGCACTCTTCAATAATCACCATCTCCAAAGAGTTTTCACTGGTACTTGTCAGTGAGGAGTTATTAAAGACTGAATATGCTTTATTTAGTCCACTGTTACCCATTGTGTGTAAATGTATATGAAATCATTTGTAAAATATTCTTCACATCATATTTTATCCTAATTGTATAAAAGCCAACTTTCTTATTCAATAAATTATTGCCAATAGTATTGTCCACATGAAAAGTGAGATGGGGTAAACATTCTTAATAGAACAGTAAAAAGAGCTCATGTTTCACTGTCACAAATCCTACAGCAAACATTCAATGTAATACTGTTTTTTTTTCAAAGTAGGTTATATACTTATGGTTATACTCCCAGGTTGATGATATGCCAAATGTGGCCGCTATCAAAAGCATATTTTTCAAATTACACCATTCGCAATTTAAGAGTTAACTTCAATTTTTTTTGCATTAGACGTTATTTATAGTTTCTGTCTGATCTGATTTGTAGATGAACATTTCTAAGCCTCTAAAAACAAGGGTTTAAACAGAAACAGAAACAAGGGGGTGATTGTGGTCCCATAATGAGAAGCATGTAACTTCACTGATATATGTATGTGAATTAATTTGAAGCACAAGCTTTGGTTTTAGTAAAGATACTGCCACTCTTGAATTTGTACATCTACGCTTCTGACTCAGATGGGTCGCAACTGACAACATGCTGAGAATGCAGGACTACTGAGCTGCTGCAGATCATATTAAACCAAGCTGTTACAGTGACAAATATTAATAGGGCTTGATGGAAAGGTCACCCATTCATAGAAAAGGAAAGGTAGATGTTGGGGCAAAGGGTAGTATGGCTGTGCACAAATGACAGTGACCATTTGTTTTATTCCAATTCTTCATAAAACTTACATCGACGCTGGCCAAAATGAAATGACAATCTGCAGCTTAGAAAGCTTGGCAAGTATAATGAGGATTGCAGGACTCATACAGAAGTTGGAGGTGTGGCTCAGTAAGTAAAGGCACTAACCCTGAAAACTAATGGCACTGATTTTGAAGCAGATAAGCTTGGTTCAGATCCCAGTATCAACTCTTTGTGACCTTGGGCAAGTTCCTTTATCCCAGGCACCAAAATACTTTATAGATTGTAAACCCAACTCATGCATACAAAAAAAAATCTTATGTACCGCGCTGTTTACACCGTCAGCTCAATGCAAGAGAAAAAAGCATTTTACGTTTTTATTTTATAATTTTACAAGCCTGTGATGGTATCATATGAAGAAATAATAATAATAGAAACAAAATCTAGCAGTAAAAATTAATAAACATATCGACAAATATTATAGACTTACAAATGCAAAAGAGGATCCACTTTTTTTCTATTTGTCTACCATGGTTTTATCTTATTTTACCACCAAGAAATACTACCAATGCAGATATTTAGGACAGTAGTAAAAAACCTAAGATGGTGGTTCTCAAATCAGTTTTCAGGGCTCTGAACTTAACATGTTTTATTGTGCATCTATCTGGGTGCAAATGTGTTGGTTATTCCTTAAACCTGGTGTTTCTGGTGGCTCCTCAGGTGATGTTTGTGAACTAATTGCTTTATATACTACATTTAGTTTGTCAAAATTGCATGAAACTTTATGAGTCCAGGTGAAAACTTTTGAGAGAAAGCTTTCTGAATCATTGCTAAAGCCCAAGGATAATTTCAGCATTGGTGTATACTAGTAAGGAGTACACCTGAGATACCAAGGCTAAATGCTAATTTAAGTAATTTAAAAATATACTTTTCATATCCAAATATCCAAATTAGCATATATCCAATTATCTCAGGTGTTCTCCTTTTTGTGTACAGGTGTCTCTCCATATGTTGTATAAAGGTGTGTTTGGGGTGGTATATATAGCTATTGGGATTATAGTAAAACAGGTCCACTCGCCACCCCACCACACCCCCATTAGTAAGCCTAGGCTTGGAAAGGAATAGGGAACACATATACCGCCTTGTTCAACTGCAGCTAAGAATGGCTTCTCTATGACTGTATCTTTTTGCTGTTACTGAGTGCTGCTCATACTGGTAATACTTTTAGCACACTTCGCTGCTTCTTTTCTGCAAACACAGCATCCACACTGTCTCTTCACTGACCCTCCCCAATCTCTGCCTTCACCCTAGAGAAAATATAATCATACTGTATCACAATTGGTTGCAAAATCTCTTTGTATCTTTCATCAAATGACAACAACATTGTAGGCTGTGGCCGACCCCAATTACTTAAGGACACTAGGCCAGTGCTCACTGCCTAGCCAGTGATCTAACCAGTGATACAATGATATTGAAGTGATAATAATGATTGTATCATTCTCATATAATCGGCCGGGGTACAGAAACGTGCATATACCTTAACTTAGTGTGTATATATCTATACAGTATCTCAATTTCCCCTACCTGCACCCATCCAGAGCATTTATGTGATACAACTTCGGGAAGCAGAGCAGTGATTGACAGCTCTGCCTCTGAAGACGTTCTGCAGTTACCGTGGCCCATATTTCCCCCCTCTCCTCCCAATTTTTTTTATATGTGAAATTTTTCAGCTCTATGCATATATATATATATATATATATATATATATACACGATGCCAGTCAGCACACTCATGTAAAGCAAAAGGCAGTTGCTAGTCCCATAGATATCCACACAGCATATGAACCAGCCCAAAGACCAGTAAAGGAGACTGCAAACAGCAAGGAGTAATCCAAAAGCAATTGTATTAAAACAATAGTTACACGATAGCCAACGTTTCGGTCCCACAGGGAGACCTTTCTCAGGGCACGGCCTCTTATAACGCGATGCAAGCGTGGCTCCCAAGTTGCGTATTTATGAATACTTTACAACATGGTTATTGGCAGTGTTCGACAAACCTTTACATTTGCTCGCCCCGGGCGAGTGGATTTAACCCCCGGGCGAGTAAATATTGGCCCAAGCAGCACACGTTTGGTACTAGGTGGCGAGTAGATTTTTTTGTGTGGCGAGTAGATTTTTTGGTGATTTGTCAACCACTGGTTATTGGTATCTTAAATACTTTATTGTACATAGCATACAATTGTACATTATTTCTAACGTGATCCACTTATAACACGATGTAATTCTCTGGACCCCAAGCACAGCGTTATAAGGGGTTGAGATATATATATATATATATATATATATATATATCTAGAACAACAAAAAGAAAAAGCAGCGCCCTCTATTAAGCAATCTATAAAGTTCATAAACCAAATAATATAATAATGAATAATAATAACTAATAGTACCATATAGTAAAATTACATATATATAACCAAATCAATCAAACTAAACCAGGAAACAATATGATAATTGTATACATATAGATATATGACAAAAATAAATAAACAGAGAAACAAAGGAATAAATGGATAATATAAGAGAAAAAAATATATAAAAACAGTCCTCAAAATAAGTCCAGTAATGGTGTTGGTTCCGGTTTGGAGGGTCTCCGGCAGCTCTCAATGTGGTCAAACCAAGTCCACAGTGAATCTAGGGGAAAAAAGCGAAGAGAGAGCGCACGCCATAGCGTAAAATAGTATTTTGAATGAGGGAGGGGGAGGGGGATAAAAAAATGCACTCACAAGTGGTACAATAAAAAACAGGCATTGTGTGATATATCACCACCACATCGGTTCGTGTCTGCAGCGTCTTGGGCAGTCCCAGTATTGCAGTATCAGGATCGTAGTCCCAACAGGTATCCAGGGCAGATAGTATTCAATACAACTGTATAGAGTCCTGGAAGATGGCTCCGTGTAGTACAGGCTTCTGCAGCAGTTGCGCATGGATCCGTCCGTTCCAGCGCCGGGTGATGACGTCAGTGTCAATGCGTCTGACGTGATGACGCTCCCTGATGCGTTTCGTCACTCTCGGGTACCTTTTTCAAAGGGTGATGTGAGATGGGGGAGGTCCGGTATTTATAGAGAGTCCAATATCTCAATTACTTTATCGTCCCCCCTTCTCAGCTGAAAGTGCTAAGTGCTCCAACATATATGCAAATGCCTTAAACATAAAATATGTCTAAAAATATTTAAAAATATTTAAAGAAGCTTGCTGGATTGGAGATAGAGTCATCATGTGTCACAGAGAAAAATATAGCTCGCCATATATGAATCTAAAGGGAACTATCTTTTAGATGATAAAGCATCAAGGTATAATTAAATAGACCTATAAACAATGGGATATTATACTAACAGATAATGGAGATAGGGATGAGTCCTATGAAGCTCCCCTATTCATTCTGGCCAATATTCATGAAACATCACAGGGTGGTCATGACAAATTGATAACACAAAAGTCATATAATGTAAACACTATACGTGATAGTTATTAACCCCTTAAATGACAAACGTCACAATGACCTATATAGACCAGGAGATATTAGGAAATACATAACAAACATATATCATGCCTATGCCACGGACAAAGGCAGCTGTCAGGATAGTGAGGATGTGGTGAAAAATAATAAAATATATAAGAATTCTAGCAGTTAATAACAGATATATATATATATAAATAATATATATTAATATATAATATAGTAGAAAAGACAATATAAACTAAATACCTACATAAGTGTTTTCTCAAAAAACTTATCAGTGCATATCATAACTTCGTTACATTATCCAAGTGCCAGTGAACTGTAATTGTGGTTAACTCTGCATTAAATGTGTATCTAATATTAAAATTAATTCCATGTGTAAGATAAAAGTACCTGGGATTGTAAATAAATGTAGGAAGATGTGTATTATTGGAAAATGAAATGTAAATGTGTATAAATATTACTAAACTCTAATAACCCCTAAATTATCCATATTTGTGAGAATATATATATATAAGATAGTATATATCTCTAATTAAAAATATTTTGAATAAATTAATATGTGTATTAACAACAAATGTATATTGTAATTATATTGGTATTATGTACATTCTTGGAAGGATGTGATGACCCTTAAATATTTTTAAATATTTTTAGACATATTTTTATGTTTAAGGCATTTGCATATATGTTGGAGCACTTAGCACTTTCAGCTGAGAAGGGGGGACGATCAAAAGTAATTGAGATTATTGGACTCTCTAATATAATACCGGACCCCTCCCATCTCCCATCACCCTTTGAAAAAGTTACCCGAGAGTGACGAAACGCGTCAGGGAAGGTCATCACGTCAGACGCTGACACTGACGTCATCACCGAGCGCTGGAACGGACGGATCCATGCGCAACTGGCTGCAAAGCCTGTACTACACGGAGCCATCTTCCAGGACTCTAATACAGTTGTATTGAATACTATCTGCCTGGATACCGTTGGGACTACGATCCTGATACTGCAATACTGGACTGCCCCAAGACGCTGCAGACACGAACCGGATGGTGGTGATTATATACACACAATGCCTGTTTTTTTATTGTACCCTTGTGAGTGCATTTTTTATCCCCCTCTCCCCCTCCCTCATTAAATATACTATTTCGCATGGGGGCGTGCCTCTCTTCCTGTTTTTCCATATTATATATAATAGATTATATATAATATATATTATACAGTGGTTGACAAATCACCGAAAAATCTACTCGCCACACAAAAATCTACTACTCGCCACCTAGTACCAAACGTTGCTGCTTGGGCCAATATTACTCGCCCGGGGGCTAAATCCACTCGCCGGGGCGAGCAAATTTAGGTTTGTCGAACACTGTATATATATAGTATATATATATATATATGTATATATATATATATACATATACACACACACACACAGTTGTGTGAAAAAGAAAGTACACCCTCTTTGAATTCTATGGTTTTATATATCAGGACATAATAACAATCATCTGTTCCTTAGCAGGTCTTACAATTTGGTAAATACAACCTCAAATGAACAACAACACATGACATATTACACCGTGTCATGATTTATTTAACAAAAATAAAGCCAAAATGGAGAAGCTATGTGTGAAAAACTAAGTACACCCTTACTGCTTCCGTAGGAATTAAGATGCTAAGTAGCAGACAGGTGCTGCTAATCAAATGCCCTTGATTAATTGATCATCAGCAAATGTGACCACCTCTACAAAAGCCGACGGTTTAGCAGTTTGCTGGTCTGGCGCATTCAGGTGTGTGTTAACACAATGCCACGGAGGAAAGACATCAACAATGATCTTAGAGAAGCAATTGTTGCTGCCCATCAGTCTGGGAAGGGTTATAAGGCCATTCCCAAAAATTTAAAGTCCATCATTCTACAGTGAGAAAGATTATTCAAAAGTGGAAAACATTCAAGACAGTTGCCTATCTTCCCAGGAGTGGACGTCCCAGCAAATTCACCCCAAGATCAGACCATGCAATTCTCATAGAAATTGCAAAAAATCATAAGAGTTACAAATCTCAGACTCTACAGGCCTCAGTTAGCATGTTAAATGTTAAAGTTCACGACAGTACAATTAGAAAAAGACTGAACAAGTATGGTTTGTTTGGAAGGGTTGCCAGGAGAAAGCCTCTTCTCTCTAAAAAGCACATGGCAGCACGGCTTAGGTTTGCAAAGTTGCATCTGAACAAACCACAAGACTTCCGGAACAATGTCCTTTGGACAGACGGGACCAAAGTGGAGATGTTTGGCCATAATGCACAGCGCCACGTTTGGCGAAAACCAAACACAGCATATCTGCACAAACACCTCATACCAACTGTCAAGCATGGTGGTGGAGGGGGTGATGATTTGGGCTTGTTTTGCAGCCACAGGACCTGGGAACCTTGCAATCATTGAGTTGAACATGAACTCCTCTGTGTACCAAAGTATTCTAGAGTCAAATATGAGGCCATCTGTCCGACAGCTAAAGCTTGGCCGAAATTGGGTCATGCAACAGGACAATGATCCCAAGCACACCAGCAAATCTACAACAGAATGGCTGAAAAAGAAAAGAATCAAGGTGTTGCAATGGCCCAGTCAAAGTCCAGACCTCAACCCGATTGAAATGCTGTGGCTGGACCTTAAGAGAGCTGTGCATAAACAAATGCCCACACACCTCAATGAACTGAAGCAACGTTGTAAAGAAGAGTGGGCCAAAATTCCTCCACAACGATGTGAGAGATTGATAAAGTCATACAGAAAACGATTACTTCAAGTTATTGCTGCTAAAGGTGGTTCTACAAGCTATTGAATCATAAAGTATACTTAGTTTTTCACACCTGCCGTCTCCATTTTTGTTAAATAAATCATGACACGGTGTAATATGCCATGTGTTGTTGTTCATCTGAAGTTGTATTTACCCAATTTTAAGACCTGCTAATGATTGTTATTATGTCCTGATATGTAAAAACATAGAATTCCAAGAGGGTGTACTTTCTTTTTCACACAACTGTATATACATACACTGTATATAGCAAAAAAAAGAATTAAAAGCATATATATATATTTACACATACACACACACACACACCAGTGATAGCTTCTAACAGTGTCGGTGACTGTGTCTGTGTAGTTAAGGTAGTACAATACATGTCTCGCATTGATCGTGCTTATCTTCTAGATACTTGTAGCAGATTCAACCACTCCATATTTTATGTATTTAACTCAGAGTAAGGTTGGTAGATATAAACTCGGGGCTGGCTGGACCAGCCTCTGAAAAGTTATTTGTACACAGGCTTGAATACCAGAACCAGAGGTGCCAAACTGGTGAGCAAGTATTTTTATCGTTTCTTGTAAGTAGTGTAAGTATAGGCGTACTGTTTGTGTGCATGACATGAACTGCAATGCCAACCAATGCGTTTAACCAATGTGATCTTTAGGTTGCTAAATCCATCAAAGACAGTAATAGATGTGGTATGTATGTATGCAGGTATGTATGTATGTATGTATGTATGTATACTTAGTTAAGTTATGGTGGGTAAAAAAAAGTGACAAAAACCCTCCACAGTAAATCATATAGCCAACGGAGGTTACTGAGGGTTACTTTGTGGGTTAAAGGAGTTGTATGCTGAACACATGTCCCTCTAGAGGAGGTGTGTAACAATACACAAGCAGAGGCTTAGTTCCCCCCTTTCCTGATTAGTGACAGGGAGTGAGGGAGAGGTGACAAATAGGAGAGCAGGCGGATTCTGCCCTCAGACCTTTGGAGGAGAGAATGGAGAGGTATCACCTGTATATAGTATTACAGAGTATGTCCATCTGTACCTGTTTCTCTCCACATAGTGTATCTGCTATGTAAGTCCTGTTAAGATCCAGGCCTTAGCATGTTAATCTATGGGCCATTGATCCCCTTCTGCTTCCCCAGAAAGTGAAGGAAGGTAGGTGGTGCCTCATGGCCTTTGTACCACCCCCTTGTTGGTGGGTACAGTCCATGAGACCGCCCCTTCCAGAGTCTATGGGAATAGCCAAAAGTTAGGAGAGAGTCTGCCTCTTCACCACATGGTGTGAGGAAGTGTAGTATCTTGCTCCCTGCTGAAGGGTGAATGAGGTCTTTTCTCCCTGCTTCTCAGAGAGTGAGGAGGGAGCTGTAAGTTTTTCCCATGATGGGGCAAGCTTGCTCACTGTAGGCTGGCTAGCCTAAAGACCACCTTGATCAGAGCACTATTGATTAAGGTGCACCGTCTAGACAGCCTGGGGCAAGTGGAGTGTGATATATGCTGCTAGAAGAGCTGATGCAGAATGCCCTGCAATAAAATACATTTCAAGATACCTCTGCCTCTGGTGTCAGTTCCTGGGCAGGTAATTGTGCAGTGATGGGGGCTGACACCTACACTCCGTGGGTTCCATCACAGCTGGAGGCACTGACACCACCATGAAGAACCTAGAGACCTGTGCGAGCCTGTCCTGTTCCTGTCTCTTTACCATCTGGCAGACAGCTCAGACCTCCTGTAAACCTACAGGTAGAGCACCATACAATCGTGGTAATGCGCCCACTCCCATACACTGGTCACTAAGTGAGGTTGGGGGGGGGAAACATGTGTTACAATAGCAACATAAATAAATTGTATATTAATAGTAACAGCCCTTTGTTGTTTTGTTGATAGGGAAGTGCCCTTGTAGTTAGGCTCCCTATAATAAGAAGAGAAGTACAGGCTCCCCAAAACAGGAGCTGCCCAATCTGTAGCTCTGGGACAATTCTAATAGAGAAGCAGGCAGACGCCCGAAGACCTGACCCTTTGTGTGAGCATCCCAAAGGGAATGAGAAGGGCCAGTATATCCCTGTGGTGAGCAGTCCCCAGGGAAAGAAGTGTGCAGAAGATCCCTGTGGTGAGCACCCCCAAGGGAAGGAAATAAGCCAGGATAAGTAGACCATGCTCTCTGTTACCTCATTCAGGAAACATTAAAGAGCGAGTGAAGTAATTCTGAGACAAGTAAGCAGTTATCCCAAGATGGGATATTCAGGATAGCCCAAGTAAGGGACCCTGAAAGAAGATAGCAATACAGTACTAAAAGAAGAACAACTTTAAAGATATTGTTCATGTAACCAGTTCTAAGAATGTGCCTCTTCAGGGATGCAATAATGCACGTGGAGATGAAGTTGTAACCTGTAAATTATCAATCAAGCACGTCCTGTTCATAACTACAAAGTTCCTGACGCTCCTCTTTAACATCTGCAAAGTACACCCAGCTGGTGTGAATCAACACCCCTGACAAAGGTAATATATACCCAGAGTGGCTAATAGTAAAGACATTTATGTAAAGTCCCTTATAGCCGGGCAGGGGGAGTTAGATTTGTGGATTACAGATGTGTGTGTGTGTGTGTGTGTGTGTGTGTGTGTGTGTGTGTACTCACCTACATACCTCATACCCAGAACTATATTATCTTTAGGAATGCATACAAAGTAAATGCTGTAAGTAATATGTCATGAGCAGATATTACTCCATTTCCCTACCTCTCATTCCAGGCAGCAACCAATTTTAGGTGCTATAAAAGCCTCCTGTTGGCATCCAATGCAAAAAGCAATAAGACCTACAAATAAGGTTCACTGTTCAATCTGTTCAAAGGTTCCTTGTTGAAACTATAACTCTGGTCTCCAGTCTGAATAATAATCAGCGTACAATGTAAGTTAGCACTGAGACATTCCACTTATTTTCAAAGCTTTGTGTGTCATTTTTATTACTGAGGAGATCATTTAAAAAAAAAATACTGGAACAGCTTAGCCAGCCTCTTTGCATACAAATATGACACTTTAGTGTATTCTGATTGCCAGTTTTTCTCTGGTTGAAAATTACATGACATATATGTGTGTTCTGATATATTGCTAAAATGATATACAAGCATAGTGAAAAAAACATTAGAAACATCTTTGCAGGTTTCCGTCTCACTGATTTAAAAACAAAAGTTATCTCATAAATGTCTATGCATTCTAACTTTTTAAAGTCAGAAATATGCTAAATATATTAAAATCATTTAAATAAGCATATTTCTCAGGTACCTCAGGTGTGTTCATACTGTATTGTATGTATCTCACCATGTGGAGTATAGGTTTATCAAGTTGGAGGTACGGTATATAAGTGAGTGTGCCCACCCTCTCCCACTCCAGGAAATACCAGAGATAGGTATGACTTAGGCTGCGTCCATTGAGCCTCAGCCCGCGCTCCTCCGCGCTGACGTTGAGGCTCGCCTGCCCGGTCAGGAGCGATTCCATGGACTGGCAGGCGAGCCAGCATGCGCGATCGGGAGGCGGGGGGAGGCGGGGCAGTGATGTCGCTGGGCCAACAGCCCGCGACGTGCCGACGTCAACGTCACGGCGCCGACGTTGACAGTGCTTTGCTGTGATTGGAGGTTTTCAGCCGACAGCGCGCTGAACAACAGTTTCGGCTGTCGGCTGAAAATCTCAACGCCTCAGCACGCCTAAGGAGGCTCACGTGAGCTCCCTCTCAAGACATCCTCATTGAGGATGCCGGGGCTCATCGCAGAGCGTCCGCACGGTGCAGCGCTGCCTGTCCTTCCATGGATGCAGCCTTAAATACTGTAGCATTATTTCCCAGTTTGAACCTTAATGGAGCTTTGTGAATCTGAGATGAATATCATTTAAGCTTTAATGAGCTCATTTGCATATCATTTAAAATAGCAGCCGTTACAAATAATGCCATGCTTTTAACGGGAGTAAAACCGGGTTTAGTTCACATGATTTGTTTTAGTGAATAAAGAGTTATGATTAACGTACAATAACTTACAGATGTAGCCTTAATGTACAGTAACTTACAGATGTAGCCTGACTTGATGTCTCCGGCACTGGGGCAAGTTGTGGCTGCCCCGACACCAGAGAATTAACGCTGTCTCTGGCGGCACAGGTTTTGCTTTTTCAGCAGCAGCTCCAGAGCCAATCAGCATGGCTCATCGGTGAGTACACAGCACATTAAAGCAGCAGTTCCCCTCTCACCCCCCTTTTTTTATTATTAGAATAGGAAGGAGCTTCAGAGCCAATCAGCATGGCTCATCGGTGAGTACACAGCACATTAAAGCAGCAGTTCCCCTCTGACCCCCCTTTTTTATTATTAGAATAGGAAGGAGGGTGTCCCTGGAACTGAACCAGGCTAATTTCAGCTGCGTGGACTCAGTGGTTCCTGAGATACTTACCGGTAAAGGTAGTGCCGTTACTTCCTGGTATTTAAATCCCACGAATCATTGGGAACAATAAGAAGCCAAGATGTCCTGTTGTGATTTTTACTTGAAACACAGCATACATTATTACTATTAAAACCTTCAAGCATTTAAACAGCAGACAGGTATATAATGCTATTCAAATGTTTCCATTACCAATTTTGGAAAATGTTTTTGCATTTGCTGTAACCTCTCCTATCATGCTGCTGCATACTGTAGGTATGCTCTTGCAACTTTTACATTTTATTGTGGTCTATAACATGCTCTAAGGCAATAATGTCATTTCTACAAATAGAAATGGTGCTGGCGGCTGCTGCCTTCTTTTAGAGTGTTTGGCATCACTGAATATTTCTAAGAATCCTGTCATGGAACAGGAATACCCCTGTCTGCACTTCTGTTTCACCCCCCCCCCTTTCCTCGCAGCCCTGCTTGCCAGCTTATTAGTGCCAGCTGTATGTGTTTGGTTCTGCACACAAACACAGTGCTTGTGTGATAAATACAGTGCAATTTCCCCTCTCCCAGCAGCTTGCTGTATTAAAGATGCAACATTATTGCTACATATTGTAGCTCCCCCAGACACTCCTGTGAGTTGCCATAGCAGCCCCAGCTTTTCTCTCAAATGGGCTAGTCTGCTTTCTCCCCCTCTGCTCTGCCCACATATGGTCTGTCCCCAGACTATCTTACTACCCAGCATACATTGGCACTTCCTTTCCACCATTCCTCTGGACTCGTGAGTACCTTGCTGTAACCCCTGTAATGGTACTGCAAGATTATCTTTTCACCTCCCTTTACTACTAAGCACTCACAGAGATATTTAGACCTACACCTCTACACATGAGACTGTATTTCCCTGCTTTCTCCAAAATAAAGTAAGAAAAGAAACAGACTTTGTCGTGCTTGGAAAAGAGGGCCGAGTTGACACTATCTGAGCTAAGTCATCACCACGTGACCCTCTGGCTTCCAGAATAGTGAAAATATATTGTGTGCCTTACAGATACTTACAGGAGCTGCTACTCCAGACTCCATGATAAAATAGGGCAGCCTCTACAGACAAAGGAAGCACCAAGTAGCTCAACTGCACACAGCCTGCAGCCTTAATAGACAAGCAGCAGCCTACACTGCACAGCAGCTTTTCAACAAACAGTGCTTCTCACACAAAACCTAACTGCCTTTTCTCTGCCTGAGTTCACCCTCTGCACAGCCCCATAGTGAGGAGCCACCATCTCACCTACCCCTGTGCACGTCCCCACGGCTAGCGCCATCAAGGGCCACGCTACCGGACACCCGCCAGGACACGGGTCAGAGCCACCGGACACCTGTGAGTACAGCTACCCCTACGCTGCACGCTGCAGGACACCGCTCGGCATCATCTGAGACAGACGCCCATCACTGACAAGGTAAAAGACCGCACGCCACACGCACTGGCAAAAGGCCCACACACACCTACAGCATGGCAGAACTCAGAGCCTCACCAGACATCACGCAGGAAAGCGATCACTCAGACACAGAGACCACTGCGCAAGTGCAACAGGCGC
Organism: Ascaphus truei; assembly: GCA_036426205.1. Classification (NCBI taxonomy): domain Eukaryota; kingdom Metazoa; phylum Chordata; class Amphibia; order Anura; family Ascaphidae; genus Ascaphus; species Ascaphus truei. The sequence continues at coordinate 214,370,734 of CM071568.1, read as the reverse complement.
GGGCAGGCGCAAGGCCCAAACGGACAGTCACACTGACACAAAAGGCCCGCGAAAAATATGAGACTGACATTGAAGCACACCGCGAAAAGTGAAATATGTAATGTTGCAAGTACTAGCGATCAGGAGAAACAAATTAGGCAAGCTATAGCCCAATTGAGGTCAAGTCACAAACGTTACCAAATGCTGTCACAAACATATCTCGCATACCTAAAAAGAATTAACATGGAGGAAAGCCTCAGCGAACGTGACCAGCAGGAGGCAACTGACCTGGAGCGTGACGGCTTCGTGCAGACCACTATCACTGAGGCTGAAGACCAGAGAAAGGACCTTTTGCTGGAAACTGCATCACAGCGCTCCAGCACATCCAGACACTCATCAAGGTCAGCAAGATTAGCGCAGTCTCACGCGTCTAGCGCAAGCACAAACGCTACCAAGGCGCGAGCCACCGCAGAGGCCGCACGTGCCAGGGCCGAATATGGTCAGAGAGAGGCAGCCGTAAGGGCAGAAAAGGCGCGCATAGAAGAGGAAGAGCAGGCCGCCGCTGCTACCGCCGCCGCTGCCAATGCGCGTAGAAAGGCCGAATTAGATGCGGATCTAGAGGCTCTAAGCAAAGAAGAGGATACCGCTGCCGCCATAGCCCAAGCCGAAGTCCTAGAAGCAGCTGCGAGACAGGACGGCGGGGAGCTACCGTACAGACGGATAGCCTCAGAGGATCCAGCCCAACGCACTGAAGACTACGTAAGGAGCCTCTTCAGCGTAAACACCAGCGCACCATCTCAACACGGAGGGAGTGACACCACAGACACTGAAGACTTGCTAGGTCCACGAGGAGGAGACGCTGCTCCGCCAATGGCACATGCTGCCTGGGATAGCCACAGCCGCAACAGTGATCCACACGCCAGCGCGCACACGGGTGCACTACAACGGGCTCGCCATCCAGGTACGCCCACACACGGAAACACAGCCCCTCACACCGACCAGAAGTCATCACGCGTCCACGCCAAGGAAGAGGCTACCGCACGGACCCTCCCAGCAAAAACCTCAGAACGGGACAAACACGCCGATGCCTCAGGCCTGACAGACATAGCCAAGTATATGATCCGGCGCGACCTGGTACAAGCAAGGCTCATTTGCTTCGACGATCGCCCTGAGAACTACCGGACGTGGAAGTTCACCTTCAAAGACGCAATCAACAGCTTGGACTTCTCAGCAAGGGAAGAGCTCAACCTGCTATTCAAGTTCCTGGGGAACGAATCCAGAGAGTACGCAAATAGACTGCGGGCAGCGAACGCGCACCAACCCCAAGTAGGTCTTGACCTAGTGTGGGAAAGGCTAGAAGAGTCCTACGGCAGCCCCGAAGCCGTCGAGGATTCGCTCTTCAAAAGAGTCAACAGCTTCCCCAAGATCACAACTAAAGACTACTCGAAGTTACGAGATCTTGGAGACCTGCTGCAAGAACTGGAGTTCGCAAGGAAAGACCATTCCTTAATAGGTCTCAACGTCCTAGACTCAGCTCGTGGAGTGAGACCCATCCTGGAGAAGCTACCCTTCAACCTCCAAGAAAAATGGATCTCACAAGGCTCCAAATACAAAAGGGAGTAGCAAGTCGTCTACCCCCCATTCTCAGTTTTCTTGAGCTTCATTCGCGAAGCAGCCAGGACAAGGAACGACCCCAGTTTCATCTTAGGTGCGCAAACCACATACAGTGCAAGCAGTCTGAGGAACAATAGACCAGCGACGAGATATGGTAACACCCAAACACCCATCTCGGTCCGCAGGACGGACGTGCCTCCCAATACCCAAACTACTCCCGATCAGTCGTTCGCCGGAGACAAGGAACCAAGGGACCCAAACAGGGAATGTCCCATACACAAGAAGCCACACCCACTCAACAAGTGCTTTGGGTTCAGGATGAAGTCCCTAGAGGAACGCAAGAGGTTACTTGGAGAATTCAGAGTTTGCTTCAGGTGCTGCGGTTCCACGACTCACCTAGCCAGGGACTGTAAAGAAGAGATCAAATGCACAGTGTGCGAAAGTGACAAGCACGTGACATTGTTACACCCAGAGGCGCTGACACTCCACCAACTCAAGAACCCATCCTACGTACCGGAGCATGGCGGGGAGGAAGGAGAAGGAGAACCAACATCCGTCACATCTCAGCGCACTGAGGTTTGCGGAAAAGAAGGTGACAAAATATCCTGCTCCAAAACATGCCTTGTCGCAGTGCACCCCCCGGGACAACCTGAGAAGGCTATTCGGATGTACGCAATCCTCGACGAACAGAGCAACCGATCGCTGGTCAGGTCAGAGTTCTTCGACATGTTTAACATACAAGACGGTGCTTCTCCTTACACTCTCAGAACATGTGCAGGGCGAATGGAGACCACAGGGAGAAGAGTGAATGGCTACACCATATGCTCAATAGACTGCAAAGTGAACATGCCCCTTCCCACACTCATCGAGTGCAACCACATGGCCACAAACAGGGATGAGATTCCCACACCAGACGTGGCACTCCATTACCCCCACCTCAAAGGAATAGCCAACCACATCCGGCCGGTAGAACAAGGCGCCAAGATCCTGCTGCTGCTCGGTAGGGACATCATGAGGGTACATAAAGTCCGTAAACAGCATAACGGACCCCACAACGCGCCATACGCACAAAAAGACTTGACCTATGATGGCTGATAGTGGGCAACGCGTGCACCAACAAAGAGCACGGGCAAGACTACGTTGATGCCCGCAGAACGGTGGTGACAGAATGTGGACACACATCTCTCTCTGAACCATGTCTTGGCCATCTCCAAGTGACCGAAGGGCCAAGTGAAGAGAAGAGACAAGGTCATACCCCTGAGACCAACAAAAACATCCTCACATCAGGGGGATGTGACAATGGCCTGGGATGCTCAGCAGTCCAGACAGCTAAGGATGATGAGTCGATTCCACCGAAGGAAGAAAGTAACCTCCCAAAGGTGACCGACAAAGGGATCGTCCAAAAGGCAATGAACGATCAAACAGTCCTCTCGCGAGCAGTGGCACGACTAAGGTGTACAGTTGTTCCTCTCCACAGAGTATCAAGCGACAAAGCAACCAACTGCCACGGCTGGCATAGCCGCAAAAGATTGCGCCCCACAGGTGAAGCCACAGTGTCAAAAGGACTGTCCTCTCACACATCTAAAAAGAGACAGCCACAGAGACATTTCATAAAGGGTTTTACTAAGGCAAAAGAGACTGTACTTCATTACGTCCAGGGAGACAATAACCTCCCGATGGCAGTAAACAAAGAGACACAAAAGCGTTTCACCAAACGACGTGGAGATGTTCCCGTGCAAGAAAAATGCACCGATGACCTACGGTTCACAGCGTTCCAAACAACAAGGGACGGCAAACGAACGCCATCAAGGGAAGATAGAGGATTCCCGAGGCTAACTGTCGAGGAGCTCTCTAAAGACAGACTAGGCAGTTGGGTGACTCCGCTACCATCCCATTCACCAAAAGGACTCTTCCCAAACAATGGAGAACATGCCATCTCTAGGTTCACTTCGCACCTCCGTGACCTTAAAAGGGAACCAGAGACCAAAAACAACTTTGTGGCCTTCATCCAGAAGATATTCTTTACCGGCCACACAAAGCCAGCACCTCTAATGGAGGAAGGTGAAGAATGTCGGTACCTCCAATCACCTGGGGCCTACCACCATCAGGAACCCGACCAAATCCGGGTAATGTTCAACCCCAGCACTCAGTTTCAGGGAGTCTCCCTGAACGACGCCCTCTTTACTGGACTAGATTCGACAACCAGTCTTCCAGAAGTGTTGTTCCGCTTCTGCAAGGAACCAAAAGCCATCTCCTTCTGCCGAACGCCAGGTGATAGGGCGACAAGCTACCACGACTGGCACACTTACAAGGGGATGTACTCTGTGGATAAAACTACAGAGACAAAAGGACTGTATTCTCACAAGGCTAAAAGGAAACAGTGCCAGAGACTCTTACAAAAGACATTGTGGTGCATCAAGCTAACCAAGAGCTGTGCACCCACCTGGCTTCCCTTACTGGAAGGTTGGCCAAAGGACTTTGACGCCAGTGGTACCGGCCGGTATCACCTTGCTATGGGAATATGGACCTTTGCATTGTTATGTTATGTTTGCATTGCACATATGTTCAACATAGCCTGTCATATAGTGGTATCTACAGATACCAGACGGGGAGTGTCATGGAACAGGAATACCCCTGTCTGCACTTCTGTTTCGCCCCCCCCTTTCCTCGCAGCCCTGCTTGCAAGCTTATTAGTGCCAGCTGTATGTGTTTGGTTCTGCACACAAACACAGTGCTTGTGTGATAAATACAGTGCCATTTCCCCTCTCCCAGCAGCTTGCTGTATTAAAGATGCAAATTATTGCTACATGTTGTAGCTCCCCCAGACACTCCTGTGAGTTGCCATAGCAGCCCCAACTTTTCTCTCAAATGGGCTAGTCTGCTTTCTCCCCCTCTGCTCTGCCCACAGATGGTCTGTCCCCAGACTATCTTACTACCCAGCATACATTGGCACTTCCTTTCCACCATTCCTCTGGACTCGTGAGTACCTTGCTGTAACCCCTGTAATGGTACTGCAAGATTATATTTTCACCTCCCTTTACTACTAAGCACACACAGAGATATTTAGACCTACACTTGTACACAAGAGACTGTATTTCCCTGCTTTCTCCAAAATAAAGTAAGAAAAGAAACAGACCTTGTCGTGCTTGGAAAAGAGGGCCGAGTTGACACTATCTGAGCTAAGTCATCACCACGTGACCCTCTGGCTTCCAGAATAAATCCACAAAAAAAATGTTTAGAAATAAACAAAATCAATCCGTTTCTGTTACGGTTAATAGATTCTCTCCTTCCACATGTTTGATCTTGCTTTTATTCTACTAAAAGAGCACAACAAGAATGAATATGAAATAGTGTTCATTACAGTTCTATTTATACTTATCTATTTGCAGGTAGATTGGAACAATTGATCTTGAAACAAAGTACACTTGGTTATTTAATTAACTGAAAATCATTGGCTATAAAGCTGATTACTTCCTGCATGGATTAGAAACATGCAAGAAAGGTAGTGTTGTTGTGATACCCATTTTGTACATGAAGTATTTCAAATTGGATTTGATTATAAAGTTCATTCATATTCAGATTGTAAATATTGCTGTAGAAAGATATAGATACACTGAAAATCTATGCTCTCTAGCATTCATTATTCATGTCACAAATTCTTTTGTTTTAAGATAGACTCATGGAATAACAAGAGGGAGGCGTCTTAAAAGTGAAGAGAGAAAGGATCAGTATGATAAACTGTAAATTGAGCTTTTGTTCGGGGGCACAGGAGGGTCAGCTATATTTCTGAGAGAAGTGGGGTGTGAAGCTATTCATGTGGAATAGTGTTTGATTTACTAATACAGACAAAGTATTTCAGATATATCCGGTAACTACACATTGACATGTGTTTCTTTTCTGTTTCATCAGTTTATTCTCCCACTCTCCCATAAACACATGAAATAGTTCTTTTTTTTTAATATACATTGAGAAAGCGCACCCACATCTCGAAATTGTATTCACACTAATAACATTACTAACGTTTTTTATTTCTCATTTTCAGTGTTGTGTCTGACCAATAGTTTAAAATGTTATGAATGTTTTTTTTAGAAGAAAGTCACTCTTCAAGGAACTGTAATCCAAACATCCCCATTGCTACATAGGAGAAACCATAGCAACCCAAAATGCATGGCTGTGCTAGAAAGCTTAAAACATGTGTGATACACCTGTAAATGCACATTTGCAGAAAGACTTGCCTATAAGTAACAGCCAGGATAAAGCATTGGTGGCCAAATGTGTGACAGTAATCCCATCATTGCTATGGTTGCTTTGTACTGTATTACTGCAGTAGGAAAAAAGTTACAAAAGGATATCTCTGTAGAATCGTTTTTCTTTTTTCTAGTACTGTAAGCTTTGCACATAAGAGTATAGAGTATAAGTCCATTTAAATCATGTAAATGTAATCGAAAGGGCACGGCATTACCTCACACAAATCGAATTACTATCAGAAAATGAAAGAGGAGCATTTTATCTGTTACTGTGCTGTGTTCCATTGCATGATTCCGCTTGTAAAATCTTCACAAATACTTCTCATAACTATTAATGGGGCTTTCTGCTAATTCTAAAACTAGGTGATGAATCATGCTGTACGATCCAGTAAAACTGCTGGGTTAAAGCTCATTTGCTGCTCAATTTTGCCAAAATCAAAAATGGCAGGCCAGGAGGATGTTTGTCACCGTTTTATTACCCTTCCAATGTCTTCAAACATCCCTTTCTCACCCTACCTTATCTACAGTACATCTTTGTTTTTTTTCTCCTTTCCTAATTTTTCTTTTAGCCATAGAATCCTTTGTAAATCAGTACTGCTGACCTGAGGAAGAGAGGAACACTCTTGAAAGCTTGTCCTGTTCTATCAATTGTTAGTCCAAATAAAAAAGGTATCACCTAATACTGAAGTACTAATTTATTCTGCACTATCGCAACTGGACTATTTCTGTTTTATTCATGATGGAAGATACTGCATATAGCCGCATGAAACAGCAACTGACCAAACGGATTACAGAGGAGATCTTCTACATGCTGCCCAAACTTCACAAACCAGGAAACCCCGGAAGACCAATTATAACAGATATGGATACATTCACTGAACAAATATGAGGCTTAGTGGAGAATATCCTCAAACCTTTAGTCACAAGCAACAACAGTTTCATACAAGATACCACAGATTTTCTTAATAACCTTAACAACGTTAACCAACTACCATCCAACACACTGCTAATTACCATGGAAGTAGAATCCCTTTACAGCAACATCACCCACAAGGATAGTATTGAGGCATATCTGCAATTCCTTACATCTCCCCTGGATCAGAAATACAGCGCTGTAGTAATTACCAAACTGATAGAATACATCCTCACACACAACTACTTCAGATTCAACACGGAAATGTACCTACAACTAATAGGGACTGCAATGGGTACCAAGATGGCACAGCAATATGTCAATATTTTCATGGCAAATCTTGAACAGAGATTCCTAATCACATGCCCCCCCCAAACTTTACAAATATTACAGATACCTTGATGACCTGTTTATAATATGGACGGAGGGTGAAGGAAACCTAAAACAATTCTACGAGTCCCTGAACTCATTCCATCCATCAATTAAACTCAAAATGGATTATTCAGCACACCTAGTAAACTTTCTAGATACAACATTAACACTGAAAAATGGCAAACTACACACATCTGTATACAATAAACCAACAAACAGATGCAGTTACCTCCACATCTCCATATTCCATCCCACCCATACAAAATGAGGTATCATACACAGCCAGTCTATAAGATACCACCGCATATGCTCTGACTTGAAGACAGAAACAGGCATCTCACAACCCTGACAGAATCGTTAAGACAGAAGGGATACAAGCCAAAGACTATTGCCAGAACTACTACATCTGCACTGAAAGCCCCACGAGAACACCTGCTACAATACAGACAGAAATAACCTACCACACGCATACCACTAGTGGCCACATACAACCCTAACCTAGAGGGAATACGTAAAATATCAAAGATCTGCAACCCATGCTGGCAGAGTATGTGACATTAAAGAAAATCTTCCCCAAACCTCCCATCCTTGCATTCCGGAAACCACCAAACCTCAAACAGAATTTAGTCAACAGTAAACTTCATAACGAACTTAAAGACACTGATAATTGCACAAAACCGTACAACAACACACATTGCAAACTCTGCAAACATATATGCCAAGATCCCACAGTCAGTCACAATCATGGACATTCAATGTTAAAGGATTATAAAGTACTGCTGACTTCAGTATTGCTGACCTGAGGAGGAGAGGAGAACTCTAGAAAACTTGTCCCATGATATACATTGTTTTGTACCAAAGAAAATATCATAATATTTATATATATATATATTACTATATCTATATATTTACTATATTCATCGTATTAGGATATGCTTTTATTACATATCTATATATGTAATATAATATATATATAATATATATAATAATATATATATTATATAATATATATAATGTGGGTGTGTGTGTGTATTCCAGACAAAAAAAAAAACACATTGTGTGCTCATTTGCATGTAATTTCCCAGAATCCCTTGCTGCTGTGGTAGCACTGTATGCTAGGTGATAATGGTTGAAAGACAAGTGAGTGGGCTCATAATTGATATTCTTTATTCGCTATATGCCCATGGTGGAGGTTTTTTGTTGCCTTTTTCACCACCATAACTTAAAATGTATATGGTAAACCTGCCCAGCCTAGAAATATTGCAAAGCAAGTATAAACCAACCTCACACTGATGATACCCATCAAGGTTGAAACATGTCTGTGAGTGGTTTAACTTGCTTTGCTAGTCCCATGCTGTGCTTAAAAAGCTGTGTGAACGGCGATGCATTTGCTTAAATGGGCTCCATGTGAATGGATAGTCCAGGCAAATGGTGGCACATTGTGTGCTCATTTGCATGTCATTTCCCATAATCCCTTGGAGAAGGAGCACTGTATGATAGGTGATAATGGTTTAAAGGCAGGGTTGCAGACCTGTCTAAGGCATGTGAATGTGCTCACAAGTGATATTCTCTGCCTCTCTGGCCAGCATCCTCACCAGCGGGTTCAGGTCCAGATAGTCTCTCCATATGTAAAATGGCTCCATGCTGCTCCCCTGCTTCCCTCAGAGGTCTCTCAATAAAATGAGCTGGTCCCTGGAATTAATATCCATGCCTCCCCTCTCCCCTGTGGAAACCCCCTCCCCGGAGACGTCTGAAGTTGTTAATTCTTATTTCATTTTACAGCCAACAAGAACACCTCTTGTGGATACATTTGCTTGTCTCAGATTTCATTTGAGAAAGTTTGACAAGTGACCTCTCCAGAGGAAGAGGTTGGGGGGAAAAGGGGCTCATCAAGATTAACCTTTTATCTGCCAACTTCTTGTCTATATATAGCAGGTCTCAATCATAATAAAACAATAATGAGAGAGTTGTCAATGCCTATCAAACATGTCATAGTCCTGAGGTCGGTCTAGGACATTCCCCCGCGACCAAATGACCGCCGGCGCTTAGCCGCAACTCACCCCGCTGGCGGGATGCTAAGCCGCCGGCTGCTTTGCCATTAGGGTAATTACCTAACCTTAACCTTTATCCTAAAACCCCCTAATCTTAACACCTTTCACTAACACTACCCCCTCCCTTAAAACGTTAACCCCTTAAACCCCCTACCTTAAGCCCTTACAATAAAACCCCTTCAATTAACCCCCTACCCTAACCGCTAAAACCCCTTCAATTAATCCCCACCCATATCACATATTTACCTTAGAAGCAGCCGGCGGCGGATCGGCTGCGGCAGAGGGTCCATCTGCGGCCAAACACCTGGCCGACATTTGGTCGCGGCCAAACGGGCGTGACCAAATGTCCTATTCCACCTGAAGTCACTGCCTAGGCGTTATTAGTGTTAGCGCAGAATTAAGTTGCTGTGTATCAACCCAAAAATGTCTTTGACGCAGCGCGGGTGTTTAATTATATAGGTTACCACAATGTGTTACACTGATCATTTATATTTACGAACACTAGTTCTAAATAAAAAATACACACGCTATATATATATATTTTTTATATATATAAATATATATATATATATATACAGTGTTCGACAAACCTATAAATTTGCTCGCCCCGGGCGAGTGGATTTAACCCCCGGGCGAGTAAATATTGGCCCAAGCAGCACACGTTTGGTACTAGGTGGCGAGTAGATTTTTTTGTGTGGCGAGTAGATTTTTTGGTGTTTGATCAAAACACTAGGTAGTATATATATATATCTAATTAATTATATATTGATATAAGTATAGGATATAACATAATTATATATATTATCTATCATATATATGATATCCTGGCCTGGCCAACCTACACAACTTTATTCATCAAAAAATTCCCAGTAGTACTGGCAGATCCTTGAATGCAAAGTCCGCTCCTCACCTCTGACAAGCCCGTGTGGCTTTTGCCTTCCCAGCCTGTGTTCATGCCTTGCTGACGGGTGGCTGATCTTTAGATTATAATGATTAGGATTTAATAGGCTGCAATGCTTAGCGTGTAGACACAGATGGCATAAATTCCCATGAATTGTAATGCAGTCTATATATACAAGCACCCCGTTATAGGAGAGACGCGCCTCGTGAGTAACGACGCGATTCGGGGTTATAACGCTGTTTTACCCCGTGCTCATCCCCCGTTTTTAAAACCCAGAAAAAAAAAAAAAAAAAATTTTAAAACAAAAATTTTTTTTTCAATTTTTTTTTTTTTGGGGGGGGGGGCAACACTTTCCACACTGTACACCAGCACTCACTGCCCTGGCACACAACACTGCTCATTGCTCACACTGCCACACTGCACACTGCACACACCCTGCACACTGCATCCAACTGCTCTGCTCCACTGGCCACGCTCCACACACACTGCACACGCACACTTGCACACACACGGCTCATTTGCTCACACTGCAACACACTTACACCTGCACCCCACTGCAAACATGCCACACAACGCTCATTGGACACAGGGGGGCCTGCACACACACTGCACACTGCACACACACGTGCTCATTGCTCACACTGCACACACTGACACACTGCACCACCCACTGCTCATTGGACCCACTGCACACACACTGCACACTGCAAACACACTGCTCATTGTCTCACACTTGCCACAACAAACTGACCCACTGCAAACACACTGCTCATTGTAACACACTGCAGCACACCTGCCACACTGCACACACACTGCTCATGCTCACCTGCACACAGAACTGACAACAATGCTGCACACACTGACACACTGCACACACACTGCTCATTGCTCACACTTCACACACGAAACAACTGCACACAACGAAATGTTACAACTGTAGCACACACACTCCTCATTGCTCACAACAGGTCTGCACACACTGACCACACTGCACACACACTGCCACTGCACACACACTGCTCATTGGCTTCACAACTGCACCCACGGACACACTGCACAGCACACCACCTGTACACTCAAGGACAACCTCCGTCATTGACTCACACTGCACTGCCCAGCACACTTACATACAACTCACAGACACTCACACACACTTACGCACCGCAACACACTCCAACACACTCCACCCCCGCCTGGCCTCCCACTCACACTTAACTCACGACTCACTCACCCTCAAGGATTTGCACCCACCAATATCTACCTGACGGAGTGCCTTGTTCTCATTTATTCACTATATATATATATATATATAGACACACACACACACACACGGCTCGACAAATTCTAAAAAAAAAACCACTCGCCCAAAACAAAGTCACTTACCCCCCCAAAAAAACTCTCTCATCCCCCTCTCACACTATATATATATATATATATATATGTAGCCCTGTGTAGTTTTGGGGTTACATGCCTTTCTCCTCCTGTGCAATAATCCCTGTTAAGGGCAGGTTTGCAAGGAGTAATCATGAGGTTTGCCCTCACACTCCTGTGCTGTGTAATATCTAGTGAAGGAAGTGACATCAGGCTCTGTGTCCACTTACAGTGACATAGAGGTGGTGCCTACTGAATCTATTTAATATGCAGCACATCCTGTATTTAGTTAGTTGTCTCACCCCCCTGAGTGAGACTGGTCTGACACAGCAAACTGTCAAGGCTTTGGCAGCTTTTGTGGCCCTCCCTTAAGGGAGAGTTGTGGGCAGGCTATTCCTCTTACTCCATCAGGGAGTAAGGGAAAAGCAAGGACAGCTTCTAGGGCCCTGACTAGGAGTGGTTTCCAGGGACTTCCTTTGGGTTGGCAACCTGAGATGAGCGGCTTGAAGACCGGCCGCTATGATGGGCGGGTGTCCATGTCTGGTGATAATAAAGGATGCCAAAGAAAGAGATCGCTTCTGTCCTGATTGTGGAGTCACTTGGGAAGAAGGTGCACATAGAGGTTCTCTTTCAGAGACTCCTCCCTACTACGCTGGGGGTCTGGAAGAGATGGAGGCGCTGTACCATGAGTGAGTATAACTACCTCTTAAGCCAGTCCTTATGCCATCCCCCACATCGTCGCGGGAGACTCAGGGATTCTGTAAGCCAGCAGGTGCACCACACTACACTTCATGTAACTCGGGTCAGTGTCCACATAGGGGGGGGCAATATGAGATTGGCCCCGGCAAACACCGTTACATATATATATATATATATTGGTTTAGGACAGTGACTAACATTTTAAGTGTCACATATGAAGTGTCTATGGAGTAATATTGGAAGTCAACTTGAAGAATATGAAGATGAAGAATACAAGAAGAATTCGACTCTGCACTTCAACAACATCCCAGCAACTGTGAGAACTTGAATTTCTAAATGCTCTGACAACTTGTACACATCTATAGACTCAGTGTCTAAGCTTCTGCTTAATCTTCAGTGCTATACTTCCCTCCTAGGCCTGATTATACACATTCTCTTTCAACTCCTCGTCTTCTTATCCTCCAATACTTGGGATCTCTCTCCTCCTACCTCTCTCCCTGCATCCATTATGCCTCCCTATTGCTTTTTCTGTTTGCTGTTTTCTAACTCCTTTGTAAACTTTTCTCCTCCCCTCTTCCTATGCCATACACCGCACTACTATTTACACACCTCTTTCCCAAGGACTGCTATAGTACACCTCAACAAAAAGCTCTCTCTCTCCCTCTCCCTCTGTCCTCTTTGGGGCTAGGATTCCCTTTAATTTCCTATTGTCTGAATTTGCTGCATTTATTGTATTTTTTATAATTCCCTGTAATTCCCTGTACTGTGTTGTCTTTGATGAAGCGCTGAGTACACTTTCGGCGCTATATAAAGATATACATACATACACATATCCTGTATTATTTTCTGCTAATGACTCCATTTGTGTATGAACTTGCAACGCTCTGTTAATAGCTAGAAGATACAATTTAAAGCAGCAATCTATTCCATTTTTCCTCTTCATGAAACCCCATGTCCAACCAATGTTTTGACAATGACTGAGGAATTAACAAACTGAAGAATGCCCTTAAGCTTTAATACTCCCAAAAAGAACTGGCTGGGTCCCCTTAGTACAGGGGATCGCAACTTTTTCCGGGGTCACGCGACATCAGGTTACGTGACCCACGGTGTCATTTGATGCCTGTGACGTCAGATGACCCCTCAGCGTCATTTGATGCTGCTTTGCCATGGAGACGCGTCACAACGTCTGAGTCCCAGTAAGTTTTATTATGGCAGAGGCCTCACACGATCCCCCGACATTTAATTTAAATGCCTGGGGGAAGAGCGTGGGACCTCTGCAACCGCCCTTGCCCCCCCAGACAAATCTCCCGCCCCCCATATGGGGCTCGGCCCCCAGTTTGCGCAGCCATGCCTTAGTAGAGGTTTGGAAAACACAGAGTTATGCTTTGTTAAAGAAATGCTTAAGAAATTAATTGTATTCCTCTGGTGTACTATGGCCGAGATATATAATTTTCTGCAATCTTCAGAAAAGCACCCAGTGTGACCAGACTATAATAATAATGGTAGGTGAAGAGGGGCCACACCAAAGTGTTTCACTGTCTCCTAAAGTGAGCTTTGCTTGTGTGTGCAGGTGAGGCTCAGCAGACACCTTGCATCTCATGGTGCTGGAACCTCATGCAGGCTGGTGTGTTGAGCAAGAAAAGGAAAATGTTGCAAGGAAATGTCTTGGTTTTTATTGACAGTCCGAATAAGGATAGCAACAGAACCGTTTTCAGGTTACAAAGATCTGTTCTTGTTACATGCAGACACATACACTCAGGTTTCCTCAACCATGAGGCTTGTAGGCAGAGTAGCTCTTTTTCAAGCCTTTCCCCTGCTGCTAAAAACAGAACCATTTTCCTGCAATTTCTCAGCAACACTTCCAGGTCTCCTCAATGAGCCCCTATATGAAGAACCCACTTTTTACTGTGGCAGGCTACTGGTTTAGTGTACTGTCTGTGAGACATGCCATAACTTGGAAAATTAGAAATGTTGCTTACCCCTATTACAGGTCTAGGAGCCCTGGAGATACCCTCACTACGGGTCCACTTAAGATCTGAGGAAGAGATCCAAGTCCAAATATTTATAACCCTTCTCCTAACCCCTGTTGCTGGGCAGGAAAAGAGAAGGTCTTCCCCTAAAGCAAGGGTGTACAAACGTTTTCGTCTGCGCCCCCCCTGCCTGCTCTGTGCCCCTGCTCACAACCCCTCCCCCCCTTACCTTTTCTTTGACATTTTCTGACGTCACAATATCATGTGACGCCGCGGCGTCATTTGACGTTGCGTTGCCATGACGATGCGTCGCCAGAAGCCGCTGGAGTCAATGTAAGTGGCATACAGAGGCCTTGCACACTCCACCGGCATTTCATTTAAATGCTTTGGGGAAGAGCACAGGACCTCTGTAAGCACCATGCCCCCTGCAGACCATTTTGAGCCCCCCAGTATGTGCACCCCGGCCCTAAAGGGTTGACCTCTCCAGTGCCTTCTGAAAGCATGAACCAGCCCATCACCATCTAGATCATTCACAACATGAAATAAGTAACATGGAAAACGTTACTTGGAATTGGTTACCTTAGGGCCTGTAAGAGGAAGTGACCCTTACCTCCCTGCAGGGACCAGGATTTACTAAGAAACTCCTAGCGTACCCCAACGTTTCTACACATATATAATATATTATGGAAAAGAGGCTCAATTTACATAACATATAGTATGTATTTATATCTGTTCTGTTACTTTCTATTTTATGCTGTGTATTACAATATATGCACAGTATTTATCCGTGCTGTGTTAAGACATTTATGTTTTTGAATATACTAACTGTCTTCAGTGGCGCTGCCACACACAGTCGCAACGCCGAAGGGTTAGTGCTGCAGGGGGTTCCATGCGTTAACATGGACCCTCCGCAACGCGATCGCCGCAGACTTTTTCTTGACAGTACTGTAAGTTTTGCTACATCTGTCGTGTGCAGTCTCTTTCTTTTGATGTTTCTTGACGTGTCAAACCCTTAATCACAGAAACTTACACCTCTGTGTCATTTTTTTAAAAATGTTCTCTGTATAGAAAGCTAGAAGCTTCTTAATAATCCATATTGTAAGATCTGTTCAATCTGTTCATTGAAAATATTTGTATTGTTTAGAATATGGCATTTTTCTAGCGTAGTTTAGATATATTTATTTTTAAGCACAATTCGATTTTATATATTTGCACAGGTTTATTACTTGTTTTCCAGAATTTGTATTAGTTTAAAGGATAAAGCGATTTATTTTTTCAGTAACATCCATGGGCGTCCGCAGAAATGTTTTCAAGGGGGGGCATAATGTTAACTAGACAGAGAGAGAGAGTGGTTGTGGGGGTGTGTGGGTGACGGGGTGGGTGACTGACACTTTGACTGACTGACTGACTCGTGTGTGACTGACACTTGGGTGGGTGACTGACTGACTGTGGGTTGGTGTCTGTATTCATTCACAGACAGACACAAACACACACCCTCCCTCAGACTCTCCCTCCCCCTCTCAGACTCTCCCCCTCTCAGACTCTCCCTCTCAGACTCTCCCCCTCTCAGACTCTCCCCCTCTCAGACTCTCTCCCTCTCACTCTCCCTCTCAGACTCTCCCTCTCCCTCTCAGACTCTCCCTCTCCCTCTCAGACTCTCCCTCCCCCTCTCAGACTCTCCCTCTCCCTCTCAGACTCTCCCCCTCTCAGACTCTCCCCCTCTCAGAC